>JAPMOR010077636.1:522610-569818 GCA_026543865.1 Argiope aurantia
TTTTCAAATATGTGAATATAAAGTTATTCTAACAAGACTAATCTCATATATACAATAATCTCAATTCTACAATGACCCTTTTCATTCGGATGCTATTTTAATACAAGTTGAAATTAAATATAGTTAACTAGTGCAAAAGTAACAAAAATTGTCTTTTTCAAAATTAGTTTTTTAAACTCTGGATTTATATACATATAAATTAATGGTTTTAAAAAACTAGTTTTCAAAAGAACAATTTTTGACCCTTTCAAAACTAGTTTTGAAAAGAACAAAAGTTAATTACTGCAGTTTCCAGTTAAGAACAAAAATTAATTGTTATTGAAGTTTTCAGTTAAATAAAAGTAAAAGTATCGGGAAAAAACGACAAAAGACATTTCTTAATAATTAACATCTTCAAATAGATTACTAAATATTTAGTGATTTTTGTCGATGAGTTATTTTATCAAAAATAGAAATGGTATTGTAGAACTTAAATATATCAAAAAACATACCAGAAAATGAAAAATGAAAATGATGCCCCATTTTTCGCAGTTTTATAGCCCGCGGTAAAATCCAAAAGCTTTCAGGTTGGAGGACAGTCTATTTAAAAGGTCAACCGAATATGCTGACCTGTTACATGCTAATCGAACGCCATCATATTGAGATAACTTGTAGTTCTAGCTGGCTGAAATATTTCAATAATTATCTGATGGAATCCATTAAGTCTGTGCAAGAAAAGCCATTCTCAACTTTAAAACATGATTTTAATTTAAAACATCAGTCATTTCATTACTTCATTTTAATAAAACTCCAATTACTCATATCAGATTTAAAAAAAAATTGCTTTAGAAACTGCTTATTCAACTTAACCCCTAATTTTTATTATGCATAATTTCGAAAATAATCTCAGTCAGTAAAATCGCTTTGAAGACTGCGTTATTAATGACAAAGGATTGTATAAAAGTAAATCAATTATTTCATTTTCATTTTTTTTATTGCTTGTTTACAACAAACTTTTAATGTTTGCGAAGTTGAGATGAAATCTGAATATCTTACTTCTTAAAACAGTGTGCAGCTGTGAGTATCCACTGCTTGTTAATTAAGGCTCCACCACACCAATGACCGAAAGGCTCCTCTTGAATCAGACGGAGTGACGCTTGCCAAGGCCAACTTCCAGGGACAGCTTTTCTGCCTCCAACAATGCGCGAACTCTCTAAAATAGGTTTCACAACTGGCACACCGCAAATGTTTAGAGATATATTCTCTTGTCCTAAAATAAATTAAGGGATAGAAATATGAATATGTGATTTTTGTCAATATGTCTCATTTCTATTTTTAATATTAATTTATTATCTCACATTTTTTGAGTTTTGTTTCTGTGGCAATACTTTCATTGATTACAGCATGGCGCTAATGTATTTGCTATACATATTCTAGAGCTCTGTTTATACTGCTACACTATTTATGCGTTTATTTTCACATCATTTCAATTTGTAAGCAGTTCCATACTTCATAAAATATCAACTAATACTAGAGATACGGGTATTATTTATATTATTTTAAAGAAGTTCTTTAGTTCCATAGATTTATTCATAAATAATCACCATCAAAGGTAGCATTTTAGAAATGTTATTAAATACCTCTCTTTTCAGAGATTTTTTTAAGATTTACAACGAACAGTGTGATTTCAATGCATTTTAAAATACAAATTATAATAGTTTCATCTAATTAAAATTTTTCAGGGAAATTATAAAACATTAAGTACAGTACACTTATGCTAAAAATTAAAAATAGCAAAATAATACAATTTCAAATGGCTTTTCAAATACTGTAAGTCGATGTTGAAAGTTATTTTATCAGATATAAAAAATATAAAATATTTCTGATTGGAAACAGATTACTTGATATTCAAGATTAGATTCTAGTATTAGTTAGTATTCTAATATTAGTTAATAGTCTAGTAGCAGATATTCAAGAAATAAAATCTTCATAAATCAGAATTTTGAACTGTCCATGCATTTAGAAACTATTATCTTTCGTGCACACCGAAAAAAACTGTAAAAAAAATCTTACCACATCTTTCTTCGTCTGTGCCATCTCCACAATCATCAATTCCATCACATTTCTTAATTTTTGGTATGCATTTTGTTCTATGGCGGCATGTTATTTCTTCATCATTGCAAATCACTGTTAAAAAGCAAGATCACAACAACGATTAGCATTTCAAATTAATTAATCTTATTCTATTTTTTAAAGGACTTTATAAAACTTTGATTGCTATTTAATAAAATTAAAGCATTTATAGAATTATACTTTAAATTTAACTTTAAACAAAGACGAAAAAGTTTTTATAAACCAGCATTTATCTCTGTATACAATATCTAAAAAGAAAATAGAATATCAATAGAAAATGAATACGAATTCAGTTAATCAAACAATCAAGTTTTAATTTACAAGTAAAGGGAGGAAGTTGTACAAGGCGCTTTATGGATAATCTGTAAACATAGATTAATTTTTAAAAAGTAGTTTTCTTTCAATTATTAAATATTCTTTCGTATTCATATAGCGAACATTTGGTCAATCTAGTTTCGTAAATTATTTCATGTAATCTAAAAAAATATTAAATGTCAGTTTTGTAATAATTTATTACTTTATTTTTTTTTTTTTTTGATGATACGAAATGTGAATTTTTTTTTGATATATTTGTATCCAAGTGTTAAGCAACAAAGTGAAAAAAAAAGTTACTTATTTGAAATAAGTGAAACACTTACAAACCACATGTTAAGATAAAGGCACAGTTCTAGAAATATGCGAGGTAATATTCAATTTTCTTCTGCTCTAGAAGATTAAAGGAATGCAAATCACAAATTTCCTTTCATATAGCTCGCTTCAAGTCATATATATGGTCTGCATGCCTACATGAATCTTGGTATAATATGGTGTGTAATTTGTATTTACACTGCGAAATAAGATAAAATCTCATGATCTAAGTGTCTTACTTCAGATACTGAAAACAGTCTGAACAGTCTACTGAACAGCTGTAGCACTTGACATCCTCTTACTGCTCTTAATTTTACTATTGATTTGTGGCGGTTTGTTACGATAGAGGATAGAACCTGGAACCTTGTGTTTGCATCCCAGTAACATGACCATGATACAAAAGCAATTGCGCGTGCAAAGTAGTTGTTAACTGGCTTATATGATTTCACTACAGATTCCACAAGTGGAAAATGATGATTGATATTTATTGTGCTGACGACTTCCGCCAGTTATCCTACTACCTCGCATCAACTAACTTAATTCAGATGATATAATTTTCGATTTTTTTCCCCTTGTTTCTTTGTTTCCATATATCCGAAAGAGAGATTTAGAACCCACAACAAGTCATCTTTTTTTAAAATTACAAACGTGTTTATTTTTTCTCAAATGAATTACCGCTACGAATTTTGACTAGTTTTCTCAGTCATGGACATGACACCATGTAAATTTTGTAGATTCTCGATATTTCTTTCGGAATATATAACGAATTTCCTTTTATTGCTTATATTTTTTAATATTAATGCATTAAAGGGAGTAATTATGCTTTGTTACTTTACCTGTGGGATCAACTTGCTGGAAATAAAACTGAAATCCAACGTTTCTTGGTGTTCTGCCACTGATAAAATTAAGATGCAATATAGTACTCTTCGATTTGTATCTTGAAGGTACCCAATATCCACAGTATTGACCGATTTTCTTGTGATTTGGTGGCTCTCCATCAAAGAGATACAGAATATCTGTACTGCATTCCATATTTAAAGCAAAGTACATCTTCTGGAGCAAAAATACCTGAAAGAATATAAGGAAGAAAATAAGAGACACTTTCGAATTATTAATTTCATTTATGATTAAAACTAATTATCCTATAATAAAAGAGGAAAATATTGGGAGTCAGTTGTTTTCGCAATCAACATTAGATTCGTGAAAGTTTAAAAAGATATTCTTCGTTAATATGAAAATTAAGTTATTCAAAGTTTCAGAAAATGGTTTTCAGTTAATTAAATGCATTTATTTAAGTTAAGTTAAGTTAATTAAAAGCATTAAGTTAAGTTTTCAGTTATTTAAATGCATTTAGCATTTCATTCTGAAATGTTTCTATTCATATTTATATAAGATTTCTTTTAACAAAGTATGGTTTTACTTTTTCAGCTGATAGCTGAAGAAATAGGAAAAATAAAATAAAGTGAGATAAAACTTAGCACTTTAGGAAATAATAATAATCTATGACTTCATTGTTTAATGATCTTATATGAATTATTCAAAACATCTATTATTGTGCTAATGCTTAATTAAGTAAGCTGTATAAACGCGGTTTAATTATTTGCGCAACAGTTTTCATTCATTTCTTATTATTTTAGTTTGCTTTTTATTATGTCTTTTTATTTAAACAAATAATCATCAATATTTATGGGAAAATACTCAGTGGAATTAAACTATTCGGTTGTTAAGGTAACAACAACAAAAAAAAGATTATTCGTTGTTTTTAGATGACAATAATAAATAATGACAATAACATTAAACGTAAATTAAAACTAAATCTCTTAATTTTGATATTATTTTTAGTTTTATGATTAATTTATTGAAACAAAAAATATTTTATTTGTTCTCTTCTTTTTTCCTTTATTTATTGGATTCTATGGTAAAAAAAAGAGCAGCATTCTGATATATTTTATTGCCGAGCATGTTTTGTATCGAGCCAAATTTTATAACATAATCAGTTCTGCGGGTAACAAGGAAATACAATAAGAATGGGAATTTCCTAAAGAATTTACGTTTCTCGTGACTTTTGGTAGTGAACTGTAGAAGAATGTTTCGCAAGAATGAAATAATAAGGGAAACGCATCGATATTTTTTTAAATAATTTTCTCTTATATAACTCTCAAATACAATGTTCCCATATTTAACGGAATTCAGTAAGTAATCAAAATTCAAAACAACATTTGTAGCTAATGCTTGGCATTTCACTATCTGTTAATTTTAAAACACTGCCAAATATGATGAAAATAAGAGATCAAACCATATTCCAAGTTTAAATTAAAATTATCCAATTTGTGTCATTAAAATATACAGATAATTAATTTTTAAGATTTGCAAATTTTGTCGTAAATTATATTATAGAATGAGTGAATTGATTATGGGCAATATTATTGTAAAAAAGACATCTTTTCATAAAAACTTTGAAATGAACTAATTTAGTTATCTTATCTTAATATTTTTTTTTCAGAAGCCGTATTTAAAAATAAATCCAGGAAACAAGACTCATATACATTACATTCTTAATATCTAAGAAATAAAGTGGGATTTAACTTTATTATTTATTTTTTCAAGGCCATTTCATTATTAATTGTTTCTTGTTTTAACAACAGAAGATTTCGATATTTCCAAAAATACCATTGTGAATTAAAACATTAAAATTAGAATTATTCTTTATTCATACAAACAAGAAGAAGAATTTTGAAAGATTCTCAATTTTAAAGTTATATGAAAGTAGCAACTGAAGAAATAAATGGGAAAATTCATTTCAATAATAAACAATTTGCATAAATAATAAACCAAAAATCTGTCAGAATGAGCCATAAATAGGCAAAGACGCCGTATATCGTGAGAGCTGCTTACCTTTCCTTTTGATGCTTTCAATGTCCATGAGCAGTTTTGGTTCGGTGGATAAGAGTGAAAATTATTAAAATTTGGTGAAGCTAGAAACCCTAACTTTTGTGTTACCACCAATGGCTGCTCTGATCCACAAGCGATTGTACTATTCACTGACGGTATAGCTAAATCAATAAAAATAAAATATTTTATTGAGAGGAACAAATAAAAAGAGTTGTTTTCACTTGTAAAATAAGCTTTAGTAATGTTAAATTAACTTTACTTTAAAGAGCATGCATTTTTATAATTTACTGTATTGCATACTTTAATTTTACATCTTATTGTGCTTTTAAGCTTATCTTTAAATTATATTTTAGGTAAGATAATGTTACTTCAATGCATGTAGAAGAAACCAAATTCAGCTAAGCATGGTAGTATTATAAATTGAGCCTTTTATTTTGAAAATGGGACAAGTCCATTTTTTGTTATTGCGAGATATAGGTTTGCATTTCAATAAATTTAAAAATATTGGTAAGTATTAATGCATATATTTTTTGTATTTGTTGTACCAGATAATGTATGTTTATAATCCAATAGTGTTTACAGTGCTGACTAAAAAAAGTAAGAGTTTCATTATAACTAAATGGACTTGCTTCATCTTCAAAATTAACGAATTATTGCAATCATTCGTTTAATAGAGAAATATTTCAGTTGCATCAGCCATTTTTAATTATAAAAACAAAATACTATTTAAATTTTTATAAATATGTATTCATTTGAAAAAAGTGAAACAAAACAAAGAACATTCTAGTAGAAAATATAACATAAAAAACAATTCAGTTTTATTAAGAATTTCAATGAGATTACACTTTTCCAGTTTATATGTAAGTATAATTAAATAGAATTTTATTCGGGATTTAACATTTCAAAATATTCATGATAAAAGGGCGGTATATATATATAATGATATAAAGGGCGGTATATATATATAAAATATTCATGATATAAAGGGCGGTATAAACGTATTTTCAATACTGTTAGGAGCTAAAACTTCCTTCTCCCAAATACTAGAATCCGATTTTTTTTTTACTATAAATTGTTTACGTATAAAAAGATTATAACAAGTTTTATCTATAATTACCATCACCCCCATTTTTTCAAAAATGGACTTGCCCCATTTTTAAAATAAGCGGCTCAATTTATATATCATTAATGTATCGTTAAATAAACATTTAATGATAAACGAACTTTCAGGTATTTATTTTAATTTTCACTTATAAAAATTGAATTTTTATGCAATTTACACATAAATTATAACTGAATCTGAAAAAAGGGAATGAAAAATTTTATATGATCATACTTCCAGAACTGTGAAAATCTGTTTAAACAAAACTTATCAAACCGAATTTTTAACACAATTAAATTATACTTACTTTGACTTTTGACGAATTTGATTATAGATAAGAAACAAATACTAATTAAAATGCTATTAAAATGCATTGTTTATTTTAAATGAAAAGTCATGTCTCAAAGCGTTTCTAACGAAATGAATACCTTGAGTGATTTATCGATATGATTGTTTCTATTCAATAAACAGACGTCTTTTGATAGCAAGATATCGATTATTTTCAATTATGAATAAGCGACTTTTATCTTTAGAACCTATTCATTCTTAATTTGAAGGTGATATAAGTCTTCAGCTTTCCAGAAAATCCAGGAAGAAAATATTATCAAAACATAAATTTATTTTTCTCTGTATATTTCATTTTTTTCCTTACCATCACAAAATTGAGCATCCAATGAAATTTCATTGAGTATTTTGAAAATGTAGACATTCATTTGCATATTCTCTATTGTTTTCTGAAATTACTGAATCCTATAGTTCAAATTGAATACAACAGTTTATAGTAAAAATATAAAAAATTTTATTCCATGAAGAATGTACACATCAATTTATACAAGAAAGATGACCGTGCGACTCAACTATAAGCTGTTGCTAGTTTTTTACAACTTAATATAGTTCTGATTACCATTATATTGCATTGATATGTCAAAGGTACGATAACTATAGATAGAAAGGTTAAGACTGATAATGCCCGTCGTGCTTGCGAATTTTTTTTTTTTTTTTTATCAAAAATGTATATTTAACGCAAGAAATCCAAAAAAGATTAAAACTCGTTTTAACTTTTTTCCTATAGGAGATAAAAATGTAAATTGCGAGATTATTCCACCGAAGACAGGAAATTAGTTTATGTTAATAAAATAATTATTTAATTAATTTTCGAAAATTTAAATTTTTAAAAATTTTTGTGGGATTGCCTTGGCAGAATTGGTCAATTAGAATTTTTCTTTTAATGTGACGATATTATTATAAAAAGCTGCATGCTCACATACTTAAAAGTGACTATGTTTAAATGAAAATGATGGGGAATACATACTAAATTAGAAATAGAGGCGTATTAAGATCTGAAAAGTAATCGGAAAGGCGATAGAATCTTCCGCACTTTCACATTGAGGCCGTCTTTTAGTTCATAAAAGGTGCATGTTTATATTTGGGTTGATTCACAAATTCACACGTCTGAGTGCTTAATGGATGAATTCACACGTTTTTTTTTCTTCTTTTGAATATAATGCAGTAATTCAGATTCATTTTCATAACAATTCAAACAATACATCGTGCAAAATTCCTTTCGCTGAAATATTTTTTAAAAACTTCGTTGATTGAAATAATTATATATATTTTTGGTTTCATGTTCTTTTTGGTAGCTTAATTTCATTTGCATGTAAGTATTTTAATTATTTTTTAACTTAACATCTATAAATTTTAAACTATGCTGCATTTTATAAGCTGGGTTTTATTAATTTACATATTATTCGTAGTTCACCGTTTAAAATGGTAAGAGAAAGTTGTATTTTTTCTTTATTTTTTGTCAATTTTAAAATTGCATATATAGTGCGTTTTTCTAAAAATCTAGTTGCAACTGAACAAAAAATTTATCTAATGGATTAATTTTGAGTAGTGTGTCTGAAAAAATTGTAAAAGTATAATTTTTTTGAAAATTAATGATAGAATTTTTTTAGCAATTTTTTTTTACTTGACTAATTTAGGCTATTGCTTCTAATTCAATATCTCTACCATGTCACATAAATGTATCTTAAAATCTACAATCTGAATTTTCTAAATTCAAAGGATTTTTTTTATGAATGTCATTGTAAACTAATTGAATGAGAGAAAGAATTTATAGAACCTAGAATACAAAATATGCCACGCAATCACTTCTGGAATACTAGATGTTGAAAAAGACATGGCTTTTCAAAATTTGAATCACATTTTTAATTACAATCTAACGAAATTTTATCATTTTTTTCTCAATAATTTTGGAATCAATTGCCGCAAAAAAGCTATTTTTACATCATCTTAAAATTTTAAAAATTAACTTAACAGAGATTTAGATTTTATTTTTGTACTACTTTTCTATTATCTTAATAAGTTTTTGAAAATATTTTAAGTATATTTTACAATACTTTTTATTGTTTTATTTACTGCATTTATATTCATGAGCATTGAGTTAATATTCAATATAATTTTTATTTGTACATTGTCATTATTATAATTAAGAATACATTTATGTTAAGAATTTTTACCAGTCGAAAATAATTTTTTTAAAAACATCACAAAGACGGATGAATCAAGCCTAAATTGCTATTATGCTTCGATATTTTGTATCAAAGTTTCAGATTTCTGTTAGCATTTTAAAGGGCATAAAGATATATTTTTAAAAAAAGAAAGAATCTCAGTTATATACTCAATAGTCAACAATATATCTATTTAATACAAACAGTTGCGCAGTAATAGGAATGTAACGATTATTTAAAGTATAGTTTATTTACATCCCTTATGTTTTAAGTTAAACGTTACTTGCTTTTTTTAATTTTTTCAGAGGGCTTTGTTTTCTTCCATTTTTTATATCGCATAAATTATGATTTATACAAAAGTGTCCTAATTTTTATTCAACAATTATCATTTTATTTATTTCTATAAAATGTATCAGAATAAATATTTAACAAAACAAATTTGGTAAAGCGTTAAATGAAATTTTTGATTTCAACCTTCAAGCTCAGTCCTGAAGTTTTATTTTGGCTTGTTCCATGTTTGGGTTTTTAGTTTCTACTTTCACAAAGAAGTTCCGCTTTAGATACCGTCTAATATCCTGTTAATTTTTTCACTATGTCGAATACTACTATTTTGCAGAATGGAATGAAAATTCAACGGATATTGTTTGAAGAGAATTGCTCTAATCTTATCAAAGGTCATCGCAGTAAAAAGTTTGGGCAGTTTGTTGCTACAACTGTAATTCATTTTATAATACCAAAGCATTCTAATTCAATATTAGTAGAAAAAATAGCATTGAAGTGACTTCGGGTTCGACAAAAACTTTGTCTGCGGCTTTTATTCCTTAAATATTAATCGTAAACATATATTGTAAATTACAAAGTTGCGTAAAAAAAGGTGCAAAATGTTATGAAATCGATTAAAATTTTCAAAGGATTAAGCTTTAAAAAGTACAAAATTTAAAATTTTTTACGGACTCCATACAAAAAAAATTCCCAGTGAGTAAAATGTGCCCCATCCTCTAATAAGCCCAGGTACAAAATTTCAGGATTTTATCTTGATTTATCATCTTTTATATATCTGCGTATATCTAATACAGCTTTTAACCGATAACTGGAGACGTGAATTCCCTCACGCTGCTAAAGACATGGAATAAAAATGACTCCATTATTATTTTTCTTTTTTGTCTTTTGTAAACAGCATTGGAATTTATTTTGGAAACACAATATACTCCGCAAATCATATAGTTACCGAAAATATAAAAAATATTAATATTAAAAATGTTAAATGCTATAGTATTAAATGTTGGAAAGATGTTAAAAGAAGAACCTAAATAATCTCTTAATGAATATTTACTATATTTTGATATTACGGAATTACATTAATGTTAATAACTGTTAGAATTTAGCAAACAAAAATAAAGAATACAATATTTAAAAATGTTATTTTAAGAATAATTTTTATTCTTTTTACATTATTCAAATTAAAAGCAGTTTCAGAGACATGGAGTCATTGACTCCATAAATAATAAAAGAAACTTTGAAAAAGAATAACTCGGTTATAGCACGTGTTCATATTTAGACTTCTGCCAACATACTGCTAAAAGATCAACTTGAAGGGTTCTGGTTGTATGAGTGTACCGAGGAGATGATTGTATTCAAGGACAAAATACCATGCGATAATCAAAGCTAATGAACAACGCGGAGTCATTTTGTGTTGTCTCCAGTTACGGGTAAAACTATATTTTTAACTAAAATAAAAAAAGTGATGAATTTAAATATATTTGAAAGATTCAGTTTTTAGTAAAATATTTTATAGAAAAGTGAATAAGGTCAAATTATTTGAGGCAAATTGAATGAAATTTTGTAATGGTATAAATTGCTTTATTGATCTAAATTTGAACTTAAATCCTAATCATTGTCCATGCTCTTTCTAGACATTTATTTGTATACGAAAGCGACAAGGCATTTTCTGTACAATTTTACTTTATTAGATATATTTCTACATATTTATGTTACAGAAAATTCAGCTTCTGATTCTGATAAAGGGGTCAATTTCGATATAATTAGCTTCTTATTTCTCCGCAGTAGTTTTGAATAAGCTCAGTGCCTATAGAACATTAAAAATGTTAAGTGATTCCATTAATTTTTAAAACAAATTACAACATCTATAAATGATTTAATTTTAATTGATAAATTTATATAAATGCACAAAATTTTGTTCAGGAATTTTGCTATGAAGTTATCTCTTTTGAAGGGATGTCAAGGTAAATTGAACTACTTTCTGAACTATAATTTTAATGAAAATAAAAAAAGCTGGAAATGATTTTAAAAAAATCATTCTTATTTTTTTGTATTTCTGTATTGTTTCTCGAACAATGAACTTTCTACTGTTGTAATATTTATACAACTTTATGAATGTAGTTTTATTTTAAGTTTGTAAGTCGAAGCGTTAAAAATGCTCATAAATTGCAACATTTATAAATGATTTAATTTTTAAATACAAAAATATATGAAGTTTGATTCAGTAATGGTATTAGGGGCTGGCAGTTAAATATTTTAAGAAATAAAAATAAATTAAATTGTTTTCAGAAAAAAAATATTCTAATATAAATTTCAAAAATTGCAAATTAGGCTCAAAATCATATCGAATTTTGTATATCGCTATCTTTTTTTTAAGAAATTGTCACTTGATACTCTTGTAATATCTATATTTGTAATAACACAACAGTAATGGTATATTTGAAAAACCACATATGCAGTAGCACAGTTGCCCTATAAGTTATTGTTCTAGTTATGAATTTGCACAACAAATATCATGTTAACATGCCCAGATTCTGTGAGAGTATTTCACCGGAAATGTTCATTGTTTGTAGCTGTATACAATATATTTACTAAACACATTGTTTGAGGAAATGAGTAAGCTCGTGCTTCGCATACTATTATTAGTGGAAGTTGACAAAACACACTCTTTTCATTTTAGAATCGGGGAACGAGAATCATGTAGAAACAAATATCTGACAAAGTAAAGATGTTGCATCATCTATTGTTAGACGGTATACTTTGTTATGTCTGACAACTTGCGAAATTAGAATCACAGTGGAGACCAAGGTCATGAAACATATAGCTGGAAACTTATTTGCCTTTCCTTGCACTTCGTCAGCATTGTCTCGATAATACTTGTCGTCAAGACTTGCTTGACAATATATTAATCTAATGAATATATTCTATACTAATATATTCATTAGAGTAATATTTTGACGACAAGTGTTATCGTCAATAATTTCAACAAGTATATCGTAAATAATTTATTAATATAAAAATGTTTTTATTTAATAAAATGTGCTGCTTTCTGTGACTATTGGCAGTTACTTGACAGTTGTATCGCTTCTAATATATTTAGGAAAAAATACTGTTCACTATTGAAGAAAATGAACAATTGTGCTTCTAAAGAAATTTATTTTGCATTTCTGAAATAATTTACTGAACTTTGAAAAATTTTTAAGAAATTGCACCTTTCCTGAAAACTTTTAAGAATTAAAATTAAGGTTCCTGCATCGGACAATCTAATTCTGTTATCTTTTATCGATTTTTTTGTGCATATTATCAAAATATTTTAGCCCACTTTAAACGTAGAATGACCGAGATATCTTTTTCGTTAATTTTTAATTGTCTTCTTGGCGAATTCAAAGATATTTTTTTCTACAATCCACGATAAGTCAAATTAGCAAATAAAGAATCAAAAAAATATTTTTTTATCTAATTTAAATTTTGTTAACATTATATGTTAAACTTTTTAATTTTGATCATCTCTCTTTCTTTTTTATTGCATTTTCATTTTCAGTTATTTGCTTGGACTTCTATTGCCTGCAACTCACCAAACGATAACATTATCATAAAGAAAATATATATGCAAAATCAGCATTTTTTTAAAACTTTGTTTTCATTGCTTTTTTATTGTTATAATAATAATTATTATTTATTAAATGAGTGATTAGATCAAAACATTAATTAATAAAATATGGCCTATGGAGGATTCAATATAAGATAAGAAACTGAAAATTTTTATTTAAAAAATAAGGGATTATGGTTGTTTTTAATGTTTGTTTTTCGTAGTAACAAAAATCGTCTGCTTTTTGTATTAGATTTGTGAAATCATTTTGCAAGAAATGAAAAAAAGGAACAAACTAAGTTTAGATTTGATGAAAAGTACCTTCTTAAATAATTACAATATTGCATTTAATATCTGAATATAAAAAAAAGATGTGGATACTAGTAAAAATTTCTTTCTTTATTTATTAGTATTTAGATACTCAATTTCATGAAAAGTATTTTAGACAGAGCCAACCAATTATGCTCAAAAATTAAAATTGCCTTTTAAAATTATTTCTAACCAACCCTAATAATAAAAATTTTATTTCATCTCAATAAAAATAAAAATTGATGAAGATAAGAACTCACATAATAAAATATATTTTATAAATTTCAATTACTGTAAAATATTATATCCTTTCATTGATTATGCTGTAAATCCAATCCACATAGCAAGGTACCAAAGTGTATATTCCAGGTTGCTCTTTATCTGCGCATATTGGACCTCCAGTAGAAACAATGCCAGCAAGGTGCCAGACATTTTTGTTGTCTGAGTAAACTAATGGACCTCCACTGTCACCCTGTGAAAATAGAAGTATAAGGTTTAATTCAATAAAAAATACGAAAGGATTTTCTTTATCTATCAATCGATTGCAGGTCAATGTTTTTTTGGTACTTGTAATATTTAAAATTTCCTTTTGTCTAATTTTATCGTATTAATAATATGCAGAAACATATTTTTAAAAATCGTCATTCAGTTAGTAAATGATAAAAATGCATTCACTCCTGACCCTTATCTTTTCTTATCAATAATTTTTTTTGTCAATTTGTGGCTGTCTGTATATATAAATTAGAACATCATGAAAATCAGGGATAGAGTATTTTACTAAAATAATTACAATAAGTTTCAATTTTTATATAACTTGAATCATTTAGAATATTTTACCATCGAAATAACTAATAAAAAAGCTTTTCGATCATTTTCATATGATGTTTTTTTATTTAAAATAATGTTATTTTTACATGATCGTAAATTAATTACAATTTCCAAAACATGTCACTCCTTATAAAGTACAGAAATAGTTCTTGATCCAAAATAGTTATTGTCCTGCTTCAAAATGACATGCAAATCTAGAAGAATCTGTCTTCCCAAAATGGCATATTTGGGAATGAACAAAAATCTGCGGGGGGGGGGGATATAGAATTTGTTTGTATCGTTAATTAAGAATTATGATGAAATGTTTGGTTTCTTCGAAAAAAGACTATCTGCAGTATTGCATTTTAACATTTAGGGCAAAATATTACTATAAAATAGTAATATGTAAAGGAAATTTTCCCCTTTCTAAAATCTATAATTCGCATTTAGAACTAATTTGTAGTTAGCTTATTTAAAAAATAAAATAGACTAAACATAACGACTTGTTTTCATTTTCCATACCGCATAATCCAGCAATGCAATTCTTCACAAACGTAGAAGACCTGTTAAATTTTATTAAACACTAGCTGCCTTTGGCGACCAGCCGGTTCGCCAGTATTTCCAATTAATTAATTTCAATTTATTTTATGTAACTTGGTCTTTTAATAGCTTTTTCTGTAAAATACATTTTAGCTTCAGATTTTGATAGTTACATAATTCAATCATACTAATATGTAGACTTTAAACAGTTCTGTTCATTGTACTACTTATTTCTCTCTTTAATTTTCTGTCAGTGTCCATAAAATTTCAACTTTAAATTAGAGTGTAAATGTTAAACTGCAATTAATATAAAAATATTTTCTACTGAAATCAACCATGCCTTTTTTCATATATGAAAATTGAATTGAGTCGTTCAGCACCGAAGTTTAATGTGTACTGCAGAATAATGTTCGTAATTTATATAATATCTTAAAGAATTATTTAACAAAAATTTCTCTAATTCATCGTAAAATTCGTTACTTTAGTTTTATTTTCGAAATATTTTAATGATGTAAATAAAAATATTTTATTTTATTTCAGTCAATAAATGTACTTATGAAATACTATGAAATTTAAATTTTATACAATCTTTTTGTCTTAAGGAATCATATTTTGAGAAATACTCTTGACACTTAAACTTTTAAATACATAAATAAATGTTTCTATCTTCTGCGATCAAATCTGAACGATTTATGAAATTTTTATATATCAATTTTAAAACAATCAACATTTTCATAATCATTCTTGAGAAACCCTGGCAGAAGATTGGCGTATATTCATTGAGATAGTCGATGAAGTGGTCTAAAATTACCAGTTTTTATAAAAGAGTAATATTCAAATTTCATAAATTGGTACGTTTTAATGATTGGTTTAGTTGATTGGAGTTCAACAGTTTTTATTTAAAATATTGATGTCTCAAAAATATTTTGTTAAATATGATTCAAAGGGCAGAGGACCCACGTAAAAATTTAAAATTCGTAATTCATCGGAGCATTTATTAACTCAAGTTACATAAAATGTTATTATTTAGTTCATTTTGTTAGCAGGTGCATGCCCCAAATTAGATGATAGGCGCTGATTAGAGTGATTATCCTATATATATTAAACCATGCATATCTTAAATTAAATTGTTTTATTGAATTAATAATATAGATATTGTAAAAGATCATAGAAAAATTTTCCTCCATTTACTTTTTAGGAAATATCATATTTCAAATTTTTTTGTATTCAAACAGATACATGCTGAAAATTACACTTTTATATATTTAATTTGCAATAATAATTGATTTATTTTTTAATTTCAACTTCTGTGAATGTGATGGTAACACGTTGATAAAAGCTAATTTTTCCCATTGACGTGCTCGTTCTGATTAAATTTTATTTTAATTTTGTGCGAAATATATTGTTAAAAAATAAAATTAAAATATTTATTTAACAATTTGTTAAATGTCGGAACTTTATTTATAGGTTAAAGCATTGGTATCATTAAAAAGATAATTTTTGGAGCTTTAACTTGATATAAAAATATAAATTTTTTGTTGTAATATTTTTCGAAGTTATAGCGGAAAAACGCTGAAATTTCGCTTAATTTTTAATTAATTAAAATTCTTATAAAAAATTTTAAAAAATCACCCCGAGTTGCCCATTCCTGGACTCCAAGGTATACACATACCAAATTTGGTAGCTGCAGGTCTAACGGTGTGGTCCGTAGAGAGCCAACACACACACAATGAGCTTTATTATAAGTATAGATAAAAATACAGCTCAATCAGAGGATATAATATCCTTCAGTCAGAGTAATTTCAAAACGAAAAATAAGTTTATCATTCTATGCGATAAGAATTTTTTTTTCACAAATCTTCTTAGAATTAGGACTCTATTCATAGCAAATGAGCGGTCTTCGAGGAAAATGTCTTTATAACAGTAATTCATGTTAAGTGGAAAAAAATATATACGCCAAGAACCAAGTATATTCAAAATGTATAAGTGATGTAATATTATACTTAACAATACTTACTACACTCGAAAGTATAACTAATGTAAGCACAGTTCACGAATGCTAATATCTGGGAAATACACTACCTTAATTTTTAAAAAAAATAGGCTTTAAAATTAATTTTAAACATAAGCAGACGGTCAAACACAGTTAAAGTCAGGAGTCATGGACTTAATGGGAGATTATTATTTTCACAATAAGAAAGATTCGATTTTTTGGAATCTTTATTCCTTTATTAAGTAGAGACATTAGATAATAACAGTACAGTATGTAATCTAAATACATCTCCCTGTCTGTTTTACTTTGGTTATTATCGAATCCTTTTTTTTGAATTTGAACCCAAATATACTACCAGTGAGTCACTTTTGAAAAGTTACCATAGTTGAAAATTGAATTGTCAATCTTCATTCTCATTTTTTTCAACTTACATCACATGAGTCATGCCCACCATCAGCATGTCCTGCGCAGACCATCGTCGGGACCACATCAAAGTTTTTGTGCCATTTTCGACACTGTTCCAGTGATACAATAGGTACTGCAGCTTGTTTTAATTCCAATTCTGAGCCGGTAACTATTAAAAAATCCTATATTTATATTGAATTGAATTATTATATTAATCAATTTAAAATATTGATAGGATTTTATTTTTACAGTGTGTTCAGTAATGTCTGATATAAATTACACAAAATGCAATTCTGCATTTACCCATTTGAAGGTATGCATAATTTTCAAGTATATTTTTTATCATTTTATTTCAAATGTTACTGTGCATTTTGATGATTTCTTTTTCAAAAACTTTCCTCGGAATAATGAAAGTTTGTAACCCCTAGAAACAGCTTCAAGTTTCAAGAAATCATACTTGCTAGAAGATTTTTTTTATTAGGAAAACGAACTAAATCTTTTATCAAACGCATTTAGTGCACGTTTCTGTACTGTCACAAGAATATCATAAATATATACTATAAATTTAGTTTATTTATTTTAAAAGACTAAAGAGAGGGTACCATTATCTTCTGAAATTATTCAGTCATAATACATGTGATTTACAGTAATGGTTAAATATATATTAAAAGTTTCAGAAGTAAGGTAAAATATTGCAAACAGAGATTTTCTGAGTGTTTTTAAGAAAAATTATTTTATACAGTAATTTTTATTGTAGTAAAGAGATACATTCTTTAAAAATTTATTACAGTCGCTCAAGAGAGATCAGCAAATTATGCAGTTTTTTTCAATTGTAAGTGATATTTTATAAAAATTAGATAAAGATTTATTTATAAATCCATTTGCTAAAAACAAGGCCCTAAAAGTTCAATTTTTATTATTTAACTCCTTCCAAATATTGAAATTAATTTGTTTAAATTTGTTTCAGTTGATATCATTATTATGCATGTATTATATGCTTTATTGCCGTGATGGGTCATAGTTTATATGAAAATAGATTTAATGTGTTAATATAATCAAATATTATTTTAATAATAATAATTAAAATAAAATTTTATTTATCTACATATTTTTTTTTACATAACATATTCTCTCTTCGGCTATTTTTTTCAACGATCGCACATTCTGAATATGTAAATTATCTGTTTCTTATTCTAAGATAATAGTTTTAAATACTGTATTTGGTATTAAATGTATATAGTATCTTATTTCCCTTCACTTGCTATATTAGAAAATTTCATAACATATATATAATTCTTCGATCTACGTCTCTGTGTAGGTTTTTACAAAGTATAATACTTTCATACGTTTAAAATAAATTAAAGGTAAAACAATTTTTTAAAAATTTCGTTTTTTTATTAATAAAACGAATTAATTATTTTAAGCTGCAATTAATTATTTATTAAAATTAATTATTTTAAGCTGCAATTGTTGAAGCTACTTTACTCTAATATCGACTGTGTCTATCAGGCTTGGCATGGACATTAGTTTATTTCACTTCGTCAATATTTCAGCGTCTGCATTAAATCCAGATATCCTGATAAAAATGACGTCACTTAGGTCACATTCACAGTGACTCGCAAACGACTAGAGACAAGTCAATGTTAATATGATATTTTATGTTCAACAAGGGCGCTTCTACCCACTGTTTTGATTCATCTGGAAATTTAGGGATAATTTGAAGAATTTTAACGGTAAAAAAGTATAGTCTGCTAATAATAAAGAAGAATGTATGTGTATGGGTATTAGTCATTCTCCTTCTAACAGACCACATCATATGACAGGAAGCTACAGAATTTGCCACAAATATGATTTAGATGATAAAAATTTGAATTTCTAAGCAATTTTTAAAAAATTTAATTAATTAAAAAACAAACAGGATTTTTTGGTTTTTCTATTATAACTTTCAAAGCTTTAAATTAATAAAAATTATTTTTACAAAAAATTAAAATACAAAACAGTAAAATACAAAAATACAAAACAATAAAATAACAGTTTTCCCTAAATTCTGACAATTTTTAAAGAAATATATTTCTTTTTAAATTTTCAGCAGTACATTGTTGAAATGCATTTATTATTACTACATTTTTGTACCTCTTTGGAATAAAAGTTAAATAGTCTTCATCGTTTTATAAAATATTAATTTCTTTGATTTTCTTTAATTGTTGAAAGTTAAAAATGAAATACTGTGTTTATTACTTTTGTAGTTCTACATAAGAAATCAGAAAGTGAAGTTAAAGTATAAAGGAAAAGAAACACTCAAACTGAAATTATTAGAGAGATATCTGGAATAGTAATAACTTTTTAATGGTACCAGGGTCTAATGTGATTTGACGCCATTAAAAAAGTTTATAAAAGGTTTTAATTTATTTTAATTTAATATTTAAAAATACCTTATTGAAAAAACATGACAATCAAGATATGAATTAAATTTTTGATTAAAATTCAAAACAACCTATATTCCCGGCGAACTAGTTATCATCACTAGTTGATACGATTTATAAATGACTATCTGTATACATAGTATGCAATTGTCTATATAATATGTTGAAATACCTGTATAATAGGTCAGAATATTAATTATTCAAATGGTTAGGAGGCTTTCAGAGGAAATATGGGGAATTTGGAAAGAACCAGATAAATCGGCATGGCGAATTTAGATCTGATATTATTTTGTACAGGATTGAGGCATATAGCTATAATTCAATTAATGGCATTTATCTGTGAGTATCAACTTAAAACTGATTTCAGATTTTTACATTTAGCTTCGATAAAATGAAACGCAAGCTTTGCATCCAATCCATTATTGAATTACAGTATATTTAATAAATGAAATATAAGATTAGACTTGCCATATGTTGCTCCCCATCCAGTTACGTAACACAGTGTTCCAACTGGTATTGTATAGTTTGCAGGAGGTAAGCATACAGGGGATATATATTCTGTGATTGTTATTGGAGCATTCAGTTTCACCGCAGCAAGATCATGTTGCTTCCTTTGGAGCCACGTTTGTGAAGGCTGTAGAAATTCAATAAAGAATAGATTTGTAATTTGCATGGTGTAAAAGAAAATAAGCATTTTAAATATTAGTGGAATTTTACTATATAAATATAGTAAAATTAAGGGATAAAAAAGTATTCTTTCTAAAAATAATAGTTTTCCAAGGGAGGGAACGAGAATCATATTTCTCATTTTCTCAAGAAGGCAAACAGTTAAAAGTTTACCTCCTAACTTTAACTGTTATAGGTGGACAGTTACCTTTAGATGTATCTGTTTCAAAAACAATTGCTATTTTTCAGACATGCAAATCAATTTTAACATTAGTTTCCATTTTACTCAAGATATTTTAAGATAACTGTACGATGTTGTTCGATATTCTAAATTTCTAGCAATATCATGAAAATATAAAATAAATATTGAAGAGTAACTTGAACAGACAGGAATTAAATTACTGGAATTTATATTCAGGGAATGAAAAGGGTGGGTGGAAACACGGGACAGCAGATATAATCTGACTTTTTCAGTCAACCTACATCAGTTATTTTAATTAATCGGAAATCTTTCTTCTAAATCTATCGCTAAGATCTTTTTTTTATTTACTATATGTAGAATAGACAGATAATAAGATAAGATGATTCAAATTTTTAAAAATATATATATTTCTATCCGTCAGAGAAATTTTTTTATATAATAAAAAGAATAATAAAAAATAAGCTGTGAATACAGTTTTTAAAAAATTGTTGGAAAAAATATCTAAACCGATTGAACCCTTTTTTTCTGACAGCTTTATCGATTGCTTTTAATCATTTTTTTCTTTTGCGTTGTTTGAAAATCATCAAAATATTTCCTACTACCAAACACATCTACTTTTCTATTTATATGCATGGAAATAACAGTCATTTTAATACTTAAGGAAATGTAATATATATGTATTTGCTATTACAACTGGAAACACAGAAATGTTCCTTTAAAGTAAGGTAATTCGGACGGCACAAGCAGTAACATCATCAAAGAACAGTTTGGCATAGACGAAGCTTAAGATAACTTTCCTCTGTTGTAGAATAAAGCAATGACTTTTGATAGAAGAATTAGATATCTTCCTTAAGTATGTGATATTTTTCGTTTGTTAATTATCCATACCCCCTTAAGTGTGAACTACTCATAGAAAGTGTGCAGATTGCCTCAATTTATATATATAATTTTTCGCAACCTCTCAAAGTGAAGGTACACAGTTTACCTTATACTAATATAAATTCTAGTTAACCATCAATATAAGTAAGCACTGTACGTAGAACAGTGATAAATATGTTATGGCAAAGGTTGAATGACAATACAGTTTTAAAAGGAACAGATTCAAAAGAAATGGAAACTCATTCACATTTTGTTTTTTAACAAAGTGGAATTATTCGTTTGTAAACAGAAGTGGTTAAAGTAATGCAAAAACTAGTTGCTATTTTCGCAAAAGTAGTTAAATATAGCTATTTTACCAACAATAGGGATCGATGCAATAATGCTTACTGGAAGATATTTAAGACTCACCTCATATGGCTTAAGGCCTTCATATTCAGGATGAATATGTATGGATTCCATATATCGTATTAGTTCTGTTTCATCAGGAATCAGCCGAAAATGCTTGCCCAATAATACGCTCCATCTTAGAACGTCTAAATTATTGCTATAAATAAAACATACTTATTTCTAAATAAGTATGATTGGCGCCATGCTTTTAATGATTCATTGTGAATATTTATATATGTTAATTTTATTTAATCATCTGATAAAACTAGAATAAAAGATTGGAATGAATCTAAAACTTTTCTTGGCGGAAAATTTTATCCCATCTCAAATACTTTTCTATAAATTATAAAATATCTTCCGAAGTATTCTAATCTGAGAATCATCACTAATGATATAAAGAATGCATTTATATATTTTCCTAATCCTTCCCAAATAAATGTTTTTCCAATTACATAAGTACTTTTTATTGACTTGAAAATCAGGATAATGAAGAATAATGTGTGAGAACGGAAATTGGTATTATTCAGGGTGATTCCAAACCCAGCATACAAATAGCTTGAGTAAGTAAACAAAATAGAAAGAAGCGTGAATGCATAACTGTAAACATTTCCCTGATTAGCTATAGGATGATGCGCTTTGTAGAAATTAGTCAACAACTGATAGTTTCTTTAGTTAGCAATAGTTAAAATTTAAGAAAGCGTGAGTATTTCTATGTTACTGAATGTTTCATATTCACATAAATTCCTGTGCAAATTGTTTCGAACCGTCGTTTCGAGCTTACTCCCATCATAACTTCCCCCTTATAAGGATAAGAAACTTCCTGTCGTGATGGTTGGTTCGCGCTATCTCATTGGGTACAGAAATGGTGGGGGGTTGGATATCTCCTTCCGTTGACAAGACGTGTTTTCCACGAGAAGGGTTGTACCGTGACCGGTGATGGCCTTTAGGTTTCAACCATAGTTCCCGCCAGAGTTGTTGTCGTGGCAATCCGATCAATCAGATTTAATTCGAATGCTTTAATTAGATGGGGATTAGTAGCCAGTGTAGTTACTTCCTCTGCAAGGTACATATCCACCATTTGAACATTTAAATGTTGTTGTAGAGTTTTCGTATGTAGTCGGAACTTTAAACGATTGCTGCGAAAATTAATCATAACGGTTTCAAACAGTCCCTTTTAATTTATCCGATTGAAGTTTACCTTCCTATGTGATTTTCATCTCCCGCATTTTCTTTCTCAATATTTTACAAAATGATTTTTTTTTCTGCTTTTTGTGATTTTAAATATATAATATTGCTTAAACATCCAACAAAAAATTTCTTTGATAACTTAAGAATGTCTTTCATGTGTGACCAACTATTTATTATAGTCTCTGTATTATAGTATGTTAATAGGCGGTTCAAGGTTACATTTTCTACCTCGTTATTGATTGTCTAGTATCAGTAACGTGGTAGAAAATGTGACCTTGAACCGTCTATAGAAAATACACAGACTATAGTATACTTTTATTTCCATTATAATGACTATGATGTCAAGAAACATTTATGAAGTCATTTTGTATTCAAATAAATTTTATATTCATTGTTAATTAAACTGAAAATATCTAAGAGAAACAAAACTTAAGGCCTCTTACTCCTGAAAACAGTGTGCAGCAGTAAGAATCCATTGTTTGTCAATTAACACTCCTCCGCAAGCGTGGCTGAATGGCTCATTGCCTATCAGACGCAACGACACTTGCCAAGGCCAGCTTCCAGGGACAGCCCTCCTCCCACCAACAATGCGATAACTTTCAAGAACTGGTTTCACGTTAGGGATGCCACAGATAGTAGTAGTGTCATCTTTTGGATCTAAATAGAAAAAGAAATTTAAGATGCCAAATAAATGTAATTTGTTTTAAAATATTTCTTGAAATTCTCATCTCTATATCGATTTCTACTAACAATAAAATGCGAACTACTAAATGAGGATGTTTATATGAGGAGAAGGATCTACAGACCAGAATCGACGTAAATCTACGAAATTTGGTACATATATACTTTATACCAATTTTCCTTTTTTTTTTTTTTGCACTCATTTGTAATTTTTAAATAAAGCTATTATAATTTTATTTAATTAAAAATTAAGGGAAATTTTTAAATTTTATAGAAATTAAAAATATTTAAACAAAAAATAATTTTTATATCTTTTTAAAATTAAAAAAAATACACTTTTTTTCAATGATACCAATTTGTTTCCATATAATTTTCTTCCTATTTTGTTAAATAATATTTTAAGCATATTTTACAAGCATACATGCCATTCTTTCAATCATTATAATCGTTTTCATCGTTGTACCTAATATTTCATCTTATCACCACCTCCCATTGGTGATAATGATAATATGAGATAACAATTCATTTTTCAATAATGAATTGGTTCCTATTTAAAGCATGCTTTTAATATGCCTTTTGAAATTAGTTGTATTTACAGTTAACAATGAATTTTTATTTTAATACGTTGCCGCACACTTTTAATTTGACACTTGCTCAGAGACACACTCTTTTTTTAAATTGTTTATGACTGACATATGAAACCTTGCGTCAATCGTATGTTTGAAGATGAAAAGTATCACATTTTGTCACAGTTCTTCCCATGAAAAATCTCAACGGCTGTAACCGTCATTCTCTCATCACGACATTTTTTTTTTTTTATCTTCCCAGAGCAAATGACGGTTTATCGCCAAAATTTGGACGACTCTAGCAGTCTGGTGAGGCAAAGTGTGGAAGCAGTGTCCATTTTTAAATACTGCCACGTTTTAAAGTAATACAACTAAATATTTAAAAAGAATAGTATCTTTTTTTATTGCTTTAAAATTTCTTTCTAATTTATATGTGCTGAATTTTTTTTTATTGAACCAGAAAAGTTTTTATTGATTAATCCTTTGAGTTATTTCATAAATTATGAAAAATATCGCTGAGTGATTCTACTCCTTTTTCTTTTATTTTAAATGGAAATGTTTAATTTCGTTAAGAAAGTTTTCGCATTCGTTAAAGTTTAAACATTTCTATTTTAAAAAAAAATTAAAGTTCACATTGCAGATGAGGTGACAAAAAAATTAGGTAGATGCATTACACAATGAACAGAAAGGTGTAAGGCTTTTAAAATATTACTTATGGCATAAGAATTAAGCTTTAAATTCAAAAACACTTTACTCAGAAAGCCTTCAAGGGCAATTAATTATCATTAATCCCGTCAAATCAGCTAATCGCAAAAGTGGATAATCTACAATAAAAAAAGAAATCATGCGTAACTTTTTGTTTGTCTTTTTTTTATAGAATAAAACTTTTATAATGCAACTAAATGCACTTATACGATCAATGATATCAATACCAAAATAATTTTTTTCTTTGGTACCAAATATATTTTTTTTATTTGTACTAAGACAAAGTGATTGCAAAAATTCATGTACTGAAATGTATCACAAGAAATGCCTCTGTTTATGTTATTATCAAACGTAAGAAAGCAAAACATATAACAGTTTGTATTTATTTTAACACTCCGAGAATAAGCATATATTTTTTCCGATAATAAGCGTATAAATTAAGTATACTTTTGTGTCTGCTTTGTGGTACTTTAGCTATAAATGTTATTGTGTTTATTCAGAAAAGAATTTCAATGAAATTGTGCATTAACGCAAGTATAAGTCGCCATATATATATAAGATATCATTGAGAAACAAAAGAAAATTTTCAGCTTTAACTAGCCAATTGAGGAATTTATTTTCTAAATTCCCTTAAGTCCCCCTTTTTAAAGTCAAACGATGGTGCCATATGCATATTGAACGCAAAACATATGACAATAGTTTAATAAAGTTTTAATTAATTAATGGAGTTTATTCTTTAAATTATTAAATAGTAAATTTTGCACAAAACCACAATAAAGTGAATAATATTTTATTTTTATTAGATGAAAATTATTATTAAAAATTATTATAAGATTATTAAAATTAAAATTTGGATTGGCGTGTCTATACGTTGAACGCACTTAATTGATTAATGAAATGAAGAAGCAAAAGTACTAAATATGTAAAATTATTAAATATGTAAATATGTACAATTAATTCAAAAATCGTTCACGATGAATAACTATTTATTGATACATTTAGAGTTTTCTTTCTGATTTTATTGTTTATTTGTCATGGAAAAAGAAATCTTTGAAAGATGTTGCCATGTTTTTTGAGAGAAAACTGGATTCATTCAGTTTTAATGTCGATCAGGCTGCAAAATTTTGTCAACTTTGAAATATTTTAAAATCTTTTAATCAATTGTATACATAAATTCAAGAGATGCGCACGCTTAGTTGTGAAAATTCGTAGAACATGCATAGTAGAAATAGGTAAAAAATGTTCATTCTCAATTTTTTGAAAGTTATTATTGTTTCTCATTATACAAATAGATTAATTTTTTCATGATAAACAAATGATCATAGATTATTCCCATCATCAGTTCTTAAAATATGTCAATAAATCAAAGCATATGTTCCAAAACGTCATATCTACGAAAAACATGCAATCACTTCCGATTTTATATTATTTTATTGATAGTTGATTCAGTTAAATAATTGATGCATTTTGCTGCTGTAGATGACCAATAATGTTATAATTAACATAGAGATTTTAAATTCCATTAATTGTAAAAATCATAGCTTAGTTACTCTAGTATTACAATTTGAATTATAGCTAATTAGAAAGAATACACATTCTTTCTATTTACATAAGAAACAACCATCTTTTGAAAAAAAAATATCCTATTTTAGCTGACATTGATTATGACGTTTTAATGTGTATGTGTAGGCGACATATTCATTTATCAAAACTTGCTTATTTTCGATTAAAAAAGATTGCCAGATACTGTTATCTAATACAGAACAATTCATTAACGGTTTTTCAAAACAAATTCTACTATCTGGTGTAACTCGAATTGCTTATAATTCAGACTGTTGGATTTAAACAATACGGATTTGCTTTTTTACATGTTTACTTTCTTCAGATTAAAGAACTTGCTTTATTCAGCAGCGCCCGTTAATTATTTCCCTTGTTACGTTATAATAAATCTTGTTACTAAATTTATGTTATTATGAATCTTTATAAATATCTGTTGTTGTTATATCTGTATATTATGATAAATCTGAACATCAGAAGAAAAAAACGCATATGAACATTTAAGATTTCTGATACGTTATGTGGTGATACTTCCGTTTTTTCTTTTATTTTCTCCCCCTCCCTCTTTTTTTGAGTTAAATTGATAATGTTCTTTACATTATAACAGTGAAATGAATTAAATTAATTACAATAAATGAATTACAATTCTCTATTATATTAAATATTATAGAGAATAATAATATTTTATAATGGATCATTTAATATTATTACTATAATATTAAATGATCCATGAGTCTGAAATTAATCTATTATACAGATGCAATTTATATTTATTTTTATACACAAGAGCGGAAAATTCAAAAGTGGAATAATCAAAAATGTAAAGTGGATGAAATTTTTATATTCTATATTTATACATTTATACTTATAACAAAGTTATATGTATTCTTGTTGGCTCTCTACAGGTCAGACCGTTTAACCTACAGCTACCAAATTTGGCACATATATACCTTGGAGATCGGGAATGTGCTAGTCTAAGCGACTTTTTCGAAATTTTAATTAGAATTTAAATAATTAAAAATTTAGCTGAATTTCTGCGCTTTCTAGTGTAAACTTTCGAAAATATTATCTCAAAAATGTAAATGTTATACAATTTAAAAAATTAAAAAAAATTATATAATTATAATTATATGAAAATTATATTATATAATTAAAATTATATAATTTAATTAAAATTATATAATTATATAATTTAATTTTTATTAATTAATAAAAAAATTAAAATTATATAATTATAATCTAGTTAAAACTTCCGAAAATATTATCTCAAAAATGTAAATGTTGTACTATTTAAAAATTAAAAAAAATTATATTGTTCATGATACCCATTTAATAGTCGTGCGATTCGGAGATTTTTTATTCGTATTTCGGAGATTTTTTTAAGAAATATTTTTTTTGCCTTATTTCCAACAATAGAATCACATTGCTGCACTGAAATTCAAACTGTCTTCACTGTTTCCTTAACTATTTGATCGAGTGAGTTTTTTCCATCGTTGAAAGTTAACGAAGAAGGATTTTGTTTATTATCTCTGTAGTTTTTGAGATGGATAAAAAAACAAGTAGCTTTTGAGATAAAATAAGTGACAATATATCAGGAAAATTATAAGATTGATGAGCCTCACATTTACGTTTTAATGTCATGAGACTGGTTTCCATCAGGAAGATTCATGTACGCAATAAAAGGAGTTTAAATACGACAATTAAAATAAGACGGTGTGAACATCAGACAATTTAAGGAATCATGGACATGAAGTTATATCTTAACTATTCATATGAAATCAAAAGCAACTTATAAATCCAGCGAACCAGCTGGTCGTCTGAGACATCTACTTTAAAATAATAATTATTTAATTTCATATAGATCATCAAGTAATTCATATTTTATAAATAAACAAACATTTTTTATTTGTTAATAAAAAAATTATTTATTAAAACATTAGCAAAAATATTTCTTACTTGTTGTTGTACGTTAAATTGCAATTTTAAATTCAACATGTGCTACTTAAAATATTATGATTATTTTCCCCAAAGAATTTTTGTTGATTAGGCAACTGAGAAGTTCTTTTATTCTTTTCATGATATAACGAAATTTTAAAGAAATTTATTTTTATTTTGTTATTAATATCAATTCGAGAATTTACAGCAAACAATATCATATAAAAATTTCATGTACAAAAGGTCCATTAACTATGCTGCAAAAGGTAAGTTCTAATCGTTAGAATGTAGGTTTATGCCTTCATTTGAAAAAAAAAATACTTAAAAATTGAGTAAAGAAACATGTTTTATGTTGTTTGAGTCAATAAATATACTTTTGAAAAAATTCTGAACTGCACCGACGGTCTATTAGTCAATTAGGGTAAACTATTCTTTTTTTTTAATTTTAAAAAAGTGCTTCAATTTTCTGAGATTAAAACTCGTCAAATATGAAATTTTGAATTTAAATATTTTAGACGACTTTAGATATTTCAATGGCTGCCTCTAGAAAACTCGAAAACTCTGCTAAAAAATTGTCCAGCGTTTGTTTAAGGTGGTTCTAAATTAGCTGAAGAACAAAAATTTCAAAGCATCATAACCCCGATAGTTTTATTTGCTTTATAGTAATTAGCCTTTTTCTTTTCATTTATAATATTTGTGTGCTTAGTGTATTTTACAAATTATAATTAATAGAACCCTGAAATGATATAATAGTTAAACTTCATATTTTTTTTCAGAAAACGTTGATCGACTCAGAAATACAGAATGTAATTTTTTTATGTCATTTAAAATATTTTCCTATTGTAAATATATACCTAATGGTTAAAAAATCAGTTTCTGGAACCACAATTTGAGCGGACATCCTGTATGTAATTAATTGATCAACTTACTACATTTTTCTTCATCTGTGCCATCCCCGCAATCATCGATACCGTCACATTTCTTAATTTTTGGTACACATTTCGTTTTGTGACGACAGGTAATTTCGTCATCACTGCACATTACTAAAAAAGAAGAAAACTATTTTTATTACCATGAATCTAGAGAATGCAAGATGATACGAAACTCATTAAATTTCTTTAAATATATCACTTCATACTTCCTTCATCCCAAGACAATTCAAAGTTTTTGAGAAATATTGTTTCATTGTATCATTAAGAATTAGTAATATCGCTTTCCTGTGCAATAAGAAAGATAGTTCTACCTCCTAGCAAGGAAGATAATTTTACAGATGTAAAAAGGGAAGCTGAATAGATGCCGTTTCAACTATCTAACGGCCTTGGAGTTGAATTTGGCTATAAAGAAGAAGGACCCAGAATATTCGAGAATTTTGGAGATACTCTCATTAGGATTTGAATGCCCCCATTTGTTCCGGAAATTTCTTTACCATGTCATGGGAATATAAAAAAGCTGAAAGACAAAGTTGAATAATCAGTCGGTTGTATGGAGACAATCAGCTCAACTGATTTCTATCTTCTCTTTCAGTGATGGTCCAGTACAATGAAAGTATCAGCACCAACGAATACTAAATAGATGCACATATACAAAAAATTGTCTACTGATAAATTTATCATCACTGAAGGAAATTTTTACATTAATTTTGTAAATTTTATTGTTTACAAATTATGTTTCAATGATGCTATTGGAATATTATGTAGGTTCTTCTGCTTGGACCATTTAGACCTCTTCATTTTTTTATGCCTGCTCCTTTGTTCCATTTTTTTTTCTTTGGCTGTTTTTAGTTTCTAGTACACAAGATTATAAAAAATTTTTTTGAATAACTAGTCCTTTAAAAGCTATTTAAATTCTATTTTTTTAAATTTTATTTATGAGCTTTTACCGGTGTAACGCCACTTTTAGCACACACTTAATCATCATCAGAATTACATTAATTTTTAAAATCAGCTAAAGTCTATTTGTTTTAAAGCAGTATAGCAAATCTTAATTCTTATTCTAATTCTCATTATAGAAGTTCTATTTTTGTTTGACGAGAAGATATACATAAAATAATCTCATATAACTTTCGTTTACCTGTTGGATCTTCTTGCTGGAAATAGAATTGAAATCCGATGCTTCTTGGAATTCTACCACTGAGAAAATTAAGATGCAAAATATTGCTCCTGGATTTATATCGCGCCGGAACCCAGTACCCACAATATCGACCAATTTTCCTGTGCTTCGGTGGCTCTCCTTCAAAAACATTTAAGACATCACTATTGCAGTCCATGTTTAATGCAAAGTACATTTTTTGCAATACAAAAACCTAGAAGAGAGCATGAAAAAGATTTCAAGATATTGCTCCGTTCTTCATAAAATTTAAATCCTTTCAATTTGAAGATGAGTCAAGATTTAATGGCACGAATTGCTTCATTATTTTACATGGACCACACGCATCTAGAATTGCATTAATAACAACAGAATACTTTCTATTTGACATGTTATTATACTTCCAGTGGAAACCAAGGGTTGTATGTCCTATTTCGTTGAAATGTATTTCTTGAATTTTTCGCCAGTATGGTAACCCGAGCAAGCAAGTAGAGTAAGTTTTCTAACAAACCAATTACTGATTTGTTTTCGAATTTTTCCTTATTGAGTCGTACCTCTGCTACTTTTGTGACTTGATATTGTTGACACCTTTGGCAATGTAAAGGGCACATTAAAATAGATTTTTGCATCATTTTCTCAGAAAATTAATTTAAACCAATGAGATTAATATTAGCCATGTTCTTAGTTAAGATTAAAATACTTAAATTTAAGTATAAATAGAAGCTGTTGGAGTATAGACCTGAAGATTTTCCTTTATAAATTTCTGAAATATATAGATGACATTTTTTTTTATCATATGTCACAAGAGACGGATAATGATGTCCCTAATTCTTACATTTTTTTAAATAATATTAAATAGGTAATTCTCATCCTTTGGGGATTTGTCTTTGAAAATTGCGAAAATATGAAAAAAATATTATTAAAAAATTTATTTATTGAAAAGATACATTCTCTAAATACAGAAAACATGAACATGTTTGTAAAAAAATAATACATTACACCCGTTCGTTTACTTTATTAAATTTATAAATACATTTAATAATTCCGACTGTAAATACATGAGTTGTTCTTTCATCTCTGTTCGCTTGTATATCGCATTACGGATTAGTCATGCAATGTAAACTAGATGTATGTGATCTTCATAACTATTTGTTTTACTGCCTACACTTTAAGGTTATAACACTGGCTCAAAATGGCATCTTCATATTTTTCAACTCATGTACATTGAACTAATGCAAATGGTAATTTAATTTTTACAAGTTAAAAGTTCACAATAATCTTGAAGAAAAGACATTGAAATTTATATTTAAAATTAAATCTTAAACGCTAAAAATGAATTAGTTGATATAAAAATAATCAAAAAGATTGATTTGATTTATTATATTAACTTCAGAAAGGCTATTTTCGAATCTATAATTTTGAATCACATCATATAAACGAAGGAAGAAATTTACTGTATTGATAGAAAAACGAATAATTCTTATCTGAGAGCGTTCATGCACTGCTTAATTTGGACTACACTTTGATGGCAACATATCCAAACAAATCATTGGTACAATCAGATCTTGAAATTGTGATCCTCCGAAGTTGAAAAAAAGTTGATATTATCATAAAGTCACCCCAATCCCATTTAAAAGATAGAAATTTACTGAACCAGTTATTAGAGAAGCGCTACGATAGTACTTAATTTACGATTGCATTATGTCGGCGACATATAAAAATGCAAGGCGGATCGTCGTTGAATTAAATCTTGAAGCTGAGATCTTCTCAGTTCCCCATACCCAAAGCTGAGATTACCCATTAGACCACCTTGGCAATACTGATTTGTTCAGTGGTGGCGGAGTGGCCGGCTGAATCCAGGAACAAGAAGACCACCATGGTGCCATTTAAAAGGTGGAAATTTGCTTAAGAGACGGATCAATTCACAAACAGGATCCAGACAAGTTTACTTTTTTATAATTTTGTATCTGTTCTTTTTTAGACCACAGTATTCTTTAAAAATGTTGGATTGATAGATATTTTACTTTTGATGAATAAAATATCAAAATTACAAGTTTTTAAGAATTTTTGAATAATAATTGCAATTTTTTACCTTTCCTTCTGGTGCCTTCAAAGTCCATGTGCAATTTTGGTTAGGTGGATAGTAGTTGAAATTTTCAATTCTTGGTGAAACCAAAAATCCTAATTTTTGTGTTACTATCAGCGGTTGCGTTGGACCACAAGCGATGGTAGCATTTAATATAGGTATTTCTGTAAAATGTACAAATATTATTGGAAGAAATTTCAAAAAAGTTTTGCTTTTCAAAATATGATATTTATATTAGTCTTTTCTTAAATATAAAACTAATAACTTTTTGATTTTACGGTTTATTTCGAAGATAGACAATTATTAAAAAGAAAACGATGAATTATTTCATCAAAACTGTGCATCGATCTATTTTATCTGAGATAACCATCAGATACTGGTGCAAAAGGTACTATTAGATAAATAACTCCTTTAGAGATTCTAAAGATAGGGCATACCTTTCATCGTATTAAAGCAAGGAAATTAAAATATTTTAAGTATAATTGCAGTTTAAAGGATGAATAATTAAATTTATTAGCAATGCCCTTATTTCGCTAAATATTGAATTTGTATGAATTTGAAAGATACCTTAAATAAAGCTAATTTTAGTTTAAATAATAACATTTTTTTAGAATATTCAATGCAAGTTCTTGAAAATATTCTAAGCGGTATATATGTTTTGAATAAAAAATTTTAAATGATAAATAAATAAGAAATCTCACCTTTACTTATGATATTGCTGATGACAAATAAAAAACAGATTAAAGTAAAATCAATCCTAAAATGCATCTTCTATTATCAATCGAGGCAACTTGTACGCTATATTTTATGATGGAAAAGCAGCTGAGTGTTTATCGGACTGATTGTCTTTATTCAATAAGTATTTATCATCTTCAGTGTCACTTGGAAGAGGGTTTTATCTTGAAAAGATTCCATTTCCAATGTGAAACAGGTACTCAACTTTTGTTGCATTCACATTGTTCTCGACTTCAGGTTTTACTAAGAATTTAAAATAGCTCACTAGAAATAAATTATTTTATTGTATTATATAACGCGAAGAGAAAATATCACAATATTTTGTCACTAATTTATGTATAAGAAATAGCTGTGTGGATAAACAGTTTTCACTAACGTTGGAGGTATAATAATGGTGTGTGGTCAAGATATTTTCGCTTTAGTGACGGAACTAACTTTCTGTGAGAAGGTTTGAGTTGTGACCAATGTTTGCACTTGATGTTTGGGCTATGATTGTTAGATATTCAGTCGCAGTTCTTGTCTATACTGCAAACCGATATTCATTTAAATCTTTACTGCTACCAAGACGGGGGAGAGGGGGAGGATTTTATCGTCACCTCTATAATTACTTTTTTATATACATAAATGCCGGTGAACGGAATATTAATATTGTTCATACTATATTATGATTAAATGAATTTCTATTTAAGCCAATTCAAACTGTATTGCATTACAATCTTGAAATTGCCCTGAATATATATTTGTTTTCATGGGAAAATTTGTGACTAATTATCTCAAAAGCATGTATTTCTTAATAGAAGAATAATGACATTGTATGAACTTCAAAAGAAAATAGATTATTAGTTTTAGATAGCTGCTTTAAAAGGTTGAATTTAGATAAAACTATCATATATTGTTTTATTCACTATTCTTATTACATGAAAGGTTTTTCTTTATGATACCGTTTAAATATTGTTTCTACATGCATTATTTAAACAGTAAAATTCATTCTCATGATAGCATTATTTACGTTTCTTACATTATTCTGCAACATTAAACGCTGTTTCCTCAAATTCTAAATTTTGGTTAATTCTTCTTGCAGAAAATATCATGAATTAAAATCTAATGTACATTCTTTTGTTTAAATTTGGTATAATAATTCCCCAATATAATTTGCAATTCTTGAATTACAGAATAAGCAAGCTGTTAAAAGATTTTATAGTGGTTTTTAACACTTTATAACACAAAAAAGTTCAAAACTTCATGCTATTTCTCAATCGAACTCCAATATTTAAAAAATATATATATAAATACAGTTTATTTATTAGCTCAGAACCTAGGTAATATGTTTCTTAAGTCATCTGCAAAATTTTGGAAACAAATTACATGAGAATTTTTTTAAACTGGAAGTGCTTAGTTTTTTTTTTTAAATCTCTTTTTACCCAATAGAAAAAAAAACTTTCAATTTTTAAAACGCTTTTGACTTTTAATATATATATTATAGGTATTTTTCTAGTCAGCTTTTATACAAAAATTCAAGGGTGTAATATTTTTCAAAAAATTCATCCCGAAGGTATTACGTAGATTAAACTGCTAATAAAATTGTTCGTAATCAATAAATTTAATTGCAATTACAAGTACTTTAGTTTTATCTTTATCAAAAAAATATATTCTTCTCTAGCCACTAGCCACTCAGACCACAAGACAATCAAAAGGTTTCAGTTTAGTTTATTTACTGACTATATTCGGAGGTCTTTCTTTCTTTTTTTTAAATAATGATATTTGAAGCAATATTCTTCTATTTTCAAATGGTATTCATACAAAAATTCATTTAGCGTACAAAAATATTCTATGCTTTTATTATTATTTCAAATATTTAGAATAACTTAGAATTTTTGTGCAGCAAATTTGACTTTTCAAACAATTTCAATCAAAATCAAGTGACAAGAATGATTATATTTCGGTATAGATAATCATTAAGGTATTATGTAAGGATTGAAATAAGACTTCATAAATAACTCTATATTCTTAAAAATTACTAGAAATTTAGTATAAAATCATAGATTTTTGTAAAATTTTGTTCTTTTCTTAAATCTTAAAAGGTGCATAATTTTACAATGATTTCAGAATAGTCCTTATATTTTGGTTAAATCCCTGGATAGTATTATAAACAAAATGTGTACTAAATTTCAGATTGATATTTTTGATAATATTTTAATAATCATATTCGAAAAATGAATTTTTTTGGAAAAATCACATTTTGAGAAAAATTGTTTTTAATGTTCAGTGAAATAAAGAAAGGATTTTTCTTCAAAACTTCCTAAATTTGTAGGCAATTCCTTATTTTTTTCAAACTTAACTAAATTTTACATTTTGGAATTTTCCCTCCGTCATTTTCTTAACTAATGGGTATTTATTTTGATCTACTATGCAGTTGGGCCGGATAATTTCAATATTTCTTCTGTAATTTGATTAGAAAGCATAATTTAAATAACTTGGAGAAGTTTTATGAAATAATATTTGTCATAAATACTATTTAAATGTTTTCCGTCTGTATATTGTTAAAAATTACACATTCAATGGGAAATCAAGATGTTTTCTGATTCAGGATCATTTAAATTTGGAACAGCGCCTTAAAAAATGCAAAAAAAATTCATGCTAAATATTTTTCAAAGTAATATATAGTATACGACAAAAATGGTGCAGGAAAGACAATACTTTTTAAATAATATAAATTAAAATATTAAAAAAAAACTTGTTTAAAGCATGCTTACGGCTTCATTTACAGCTGTTAAAATCTACTAAATGTTTATGTTCTATTAAAACTTAATTTAATTTCTAATTACCATAGACATAAAATAAAAATGGTTTTTGAGAAAATAAAAGAACAGGCTTTTAGATAAAGCTTTGAAATATTTGAGATTTCTGGTGAGAAATGGATTTTCAACGCAGCGGATACCTTAATATCTATTTAGAAACCATGTAACTTCTGTTCAATGGCAATGAATTATTAAAAATTCGGATCTGGCACACTGTTTATGAAAAGAAAGGAGATCAAAAAATAATAAATTTTATCTCCATAATTGACATTGACCCCTTTTTCAATCAGATGAAGTTTCCATGCAACCGTTTGTTTTTATTTATTAAAAATATGTAAGTTCTAGAGAAAATGACAGATAAATCATCCTATTAACAATAAAAAGGAATCTTCAGGAGTCAAATAAAAATCTATTTGCCTCTCAAAGAAGAAATTGCAATTCTTTTGATTTAAAAGTTTCATAACGAAAGGATAAATTTTTCGACCCTTAATAGTCATTTTTTTTCTGGAAATAACATCAACAATGTTCAGAATCAGAAAATTCTTAATTAGGCCTTAATCTCTATCTTAAATGCATCTTATTATATATATATTATTTATGATACTTTTTGTAATTTTATTTTAAAAAAAACTTATTTAATTACAAGATTTATTTTAATCTCAACTCTACAAAATTAAATCATATTATATGCAAACACATATTACACATATACAGTTTTATAAATACATTTTTTTCTTGCTAGAATCATGGAGAAAATTAATTTTTCCATTTCAATAAAGATTATCCAATTTAAATCTATGGCAAGTATTCTGTAGTATGTTTTATTAATAACAGTTATTGTTGAAACACGCTATAGAATATTTACCATTGATTTAATTTCAATGATCTTCATGAAAATTCAAACAATTTCATTTTAATTTTAATTGTTTCTTTTTTATATGTTGTACATTTTTCAAATAGAAAATATACTTTACTATAAATTTTCGATTAATAAAAAATTTTGATATTCGAATTTTTTGATATAAAAATTTTCGATCAGAACATTTTAAATCGATTTAGTGACCTCCTTGTCTTTCAATATTATGAATTTTCGTTTTCCAGCTATTTAAACTTTGTATATTCTAATTCAGAATATTCATTTTGTACATGTTAATTTAATAAGTTCAACTTTTTAAATCTGAAAAAAATTATAATTAATTCATAAAGTCTCATTTATAGGTATATTTATTTCTGCTATTTTAAATGCGCCAAAGAATTATATCACAAAATAGATATCGAATCCAACTATGCTATTGGAAAATAAATATTTAGTAGAGAGAAAAGAAGACCGTTTTCTATGACTTATTTTAATATTGTACTATTTGATGAGTGCTCTTATAAATTTACTTTCTCATTTTTGAAATAAGCTGTCAAATACTTTTTCAATAGCAATCAAATCAAATACAAGACCATTTATCGATTACATGAAAATTAATAGCTATTAATTTAAACAATTTGTCAAATTTTAGAATATTTCGGTGGCCAAAATGTTGAAAATTTTGAATGAAAAAAATTATTTATCATAACCAAAACACTTTTTATCAGTTGATTTAAATGATAATATGTAGAAATAATGAAATTTAATTCATTGTTCATGGCTTACAAGAATGATTAAATGCATTCCAGCTAGTCATAAACAGTACTATTGAGATTATTTTTTCTGAAAGTATGGAATGGGTAGAACATTTAATTAACTGAGAGCAACGGAATTTCAATCACAATTCTCAAAATTAGTATTTACTTATGAATTATGAATAAATAATGGCCCTGCAAAAGTTATCTCATATTTCTTCAGTTCTTATTGGAGTTGGGTAATATTATTATATAATTATGACTTAATGATTGTCTTTTGAGTCTTTTTGAATTGAGAAAATATATTGTCTCCTTTTTATGCCTTTATTGATGATTATGTGGTTTTAAAAAATAATAAGATGTAATGATTTTCAGTTTATGATATTCTCTGAGCAGACATTCAAAACAAAGCTAATTGATTAATTAAAGAATTTTTGAATCTTTAAATTCAAAGTTTAATAAAAGTGTCTGATTATCAAATAGAAAAAGTATGCAACTGCTTAAGAGCCTTTTAAGATTATGAAGCCTTTAAAATTTCAATATAGTTTCTGAGCATTAAATTTAAACTTTCACTTAATTTATAAAGGTCGTGTAGTCAAATGGATGCGAATTAAAATCAAATAATGCTTATATGTTAGAACATTATTCCAGTATTCCTTATTTATTATCTTTTAGATTGTATCATTTAAAAACTCTAAAAAAATTATTTAAAATTTAAAAAATATTCCAAACTCTCATTAAATAAAGTTTATACTTACACAATTTTTTTTGTTGCTATTTTTCAAACATTTGGGGCAATTTTATGTTTTGAATATCATAGAATGTCATGCATTACCATAAGAATATTGTAAGACATTTTGTGATAGTAGGGTCTTTTACTAAAATATTATAGTAAAACCTAGAGAGGAGGAAAAGGGGATTGAGATTTGAATTGCTAAGACCTTTAGAAGATTTAATCTTGCTATATCAGTGAAAGGATTCAAGAGACTCTACGAAAATATACGAAAACAAAGAAATACTTCCAAAGTACTACATTATAGAAAGCATCGAAATGTGATTTTTGTCGCTGGAAGTAGGTACAGTGGGCATGCATGAAATGAATTCAAGAAAAAAAAATTGTAATATTCATTACATTTCATAAGAATTCAATTAATTAACAAAAGACTGTATTAGCACTAAATGTCCTACAATATTCTTATGGTATCTTCATGACATTGTATGATTTTCAAAACATTAAATAACATCATCGAGATATACGATATCTTGAACTATTAGGGAAGCTGAATGTCAAACTCGAATGAAAAATGTTTAAAGTTGATTGATTTTTTTTTTAAATTTCTGATTTATTTTATTTTTCATTAAAAAACAAAGCAAAAAAATTATTTATAACAACTTATGGGTTCATTCAAAATCTCTTTGTTTTCATACGTAAAATTGCAGAAGCAATAGTTTTCGCTTGATGAATTAATTTTTTTATTACATATGCAAGATTATATGACAAATATTCAGTTTGTTTTTATTTTCGAGCACTTTGCTCAAAAGGATGAAATACTGATTGTCTTTGTATATAATTTTTGAAATACTTTGCAAATATTTAAATGTGACTCCTAGATGAAAATAAACTCTAAAAATTTAATTAACTATATTAATATAGATAATTGTGTGCATGTATAAAATCTTAAGCTTTTACAAATTATGGCCTTATATATTTTGTGATGAGAGATTTGTGAGACTAGGATATTTACACTTGCCCTCCAAATGTTCAGACTAATAACAGCATACTTATTCTATCCCATCTTTCCTTCGTAATTGATAAAATTTTAGATTTCTGATTTCAAATAAAAAAATAGGCTGATAACACTAATATTTCAAGTATATAAATTTAATACTTGAAATATTTTCTTTCACAAAAATGAAGTCTTAAATTTTTATGAAATTATTGAATCAGGTAAAAAGTTTCCCTTTCCATCGCTTCTGTAAAAGGTTCTTGTTTTTGTTAAGAAATCCGATCGGTTTTAGATTTCATTGGTGAAATCGAGCGAAAAAAGGCTGATATGCAATATGATAATTATTCCCAAGATTTCTTTAGAACTGTGATTTTCAACGCATGGTGTATGACAATTCCCTAAGAAGCTTAAAATAATATAAGGAAAGATGCAGAAATGTAAAAAGGAATGCTAAATTCTAAAATAGAGATGCGAAGGCAAATTCAGATATTTTCTTTCTATTAAATAGAGAAAAGAAACGACGATTTAAAGAAATATTCAAATAGTCATCATTATCTAATATTAATTATTTAAAATTATTAAGATAAAAAGTTAATATTAGTGTAGAAAACTGATAGCTATTATATTAAGAATTATTTGAAGAAAATAAAAATCTCCTAAAATTTTAAGGAAAACAGGAAACAAAACAATAATATCTTGGCTCAATATTGTTTGAATCTATCAGCTTATTTCAAATTTTGTTCGAAATTGTAATTAAAATTAACACTTTAAAAAATTATCCCTTTCGATTAAGTAAAAAATAAGGTATTACTGATTTATACAAATAATGAAAATAAAATAACAAATGAAAATTTTCTTCTGTAATAAAATAAAAATATCTCATTTGTGCAAAGAGCGGAATTATACGAAACTTTAAATTTTTCAGTTTTCTGAAATGAAATTCAAGCATAACATTGGCTTATTTGTCAAGTAATAAATAAACATTGTATTATTTCTATATTATTTCTATAACGCTGACTGGTTACTACGAAAATGGCACAGTGATTTGCCACAGTAACAGGACAAACAACTGTTGCACAAAACCATTCTTTGCAATATAGATTTTTTAATGCAATGTCGCAACATTTTCTTATCTATCTTCGAAGTGAATCATAAGTAGCCTAATGGCTTCCTATCATCATACTAATGAAAAAAAAAAAAAAATGAAATTAACGTCAAAGCGGAAGATTTCTGTCACATTCAAATAAATTCGTCTTCACTGTCAACCGTAAATGAAATCGTGGGGTGTTGTTATTTAATTCGCGTGCGGTTTAAATTTTGTAAACATTGCGAAATGTGATGCTAAAAATGTGTGTTTAAGTTAACTCAAATTTTTATGTTTTTGGAAAGCTTTAGATGCAATGTTTTATAATAGCTCATAATATATTCTTCATATTTTATATGAAAATTTTTTATATTTATTATCATGCGGGTGTGATATGACGTGAATAATGAAACTAAGTGCTAAACATGACAACTCCCAATGACGAACAGCTGGTCGGAAATTTGATTGACTTGACACTTGATGAAGATAAAAGTGATGGAAAACCACCAGATTCTTCTAATATAGATCGGAGAGACTCCATATTTATCTCCGAAACGTCAGAAACTACTTCAAATATTAATCCTTCCAAACAAATTGAGAATAAAGAATATTCAAGGCTTTGTGGATATTTGAATAAATTAGGAAATCGCGCAATTCTAAAAACTTTTAGGAAAAGGTGGTTTGTTTTCTCCGAAGATAATTGTAAATTGTATTACTATAGATCTCCTCAAGACCAAGTCCCTCTTGGTGAAATAGATATTTCTCAAGCTACATTTACTTTCGAAGTGGATAATAAAGAACGAACTGGATTGTTTACTATAAGGTAACTTTAATTAAACAAAATAAGGAAAAATATATTTTCAAGGAATAGTATTATCATCTATTATTTTATACATGTTTTAAATATTGTATATTTTAAATTTGTTTTGGTTTTGTTTTTCAAGTAAGCAATTCAAAAGAAAAATAAATATTTACATGTATAGTTTCTGTTATGTTGAATTATAGTCATGTTTACTGTTTAATGATTTTTAGAATTAGATAAAAATATGAATAAGATATATTTTGTCTTAAACTTGATAAATTTTTAAAACAAACTGCTTGATGTTATGTGTTGAAAATTTATCTCTCTTATGAAGATTATTTTAAATTATTTTTTATTTGCTTTGTGTTATTTGTAATTTATTCTATTATTACTATATCAGGTGTAGTAAATTGAAAAGTGAAATATTTGATATAGGTTGATCATGTTGAATTATTTTTTTTCTTGATAGAAAGGGACTATTTTATTTATTTTGATAGAGAAATGATTAAAGGGAAATAAGAACAATATAAATAAGTCATTAAGTACTAAGAAACTTCTTATTGATAAATATCTTTTATGTTACAATTGATGCTTTAGTAAATAGTGATATGTTTCCACTTTCAGCTATAATTGTAAATGTTGTTTAATGGTCTCTTTAATAATACTTTTGTTATTAACAAGAAAAATGAATTTATAGAATGCTTGGTTTATATTTGTAAATTAACCAACTAACTACTGCATGAAAAGAATTAAATAAGGCTTTGAAAATATTTTTGTGATTATAATGAATTAATATTTGGCATTTTTTTTATCAGCATTTAATTAAATAATTTTCTGTTGTGATAGAGTATATTTCTCAAGTGGTATTTTCAGATTATATAATAAACAATTATAAAATCTTTCTTCCTTTTATATATATATAATATGCAAAAGGCAATTACCAATTTATTTTTATTCTTGTTGGTATTAAGTCCCTAATATCAATTATTTACAATAGCATTCCTGGTAGAGATTATTATTTAGAGGCAAGCAATCGACAAACAGCTCTCTTTTGGCTCCAAGAATTGCAGAAGTATAGAAAAGCTCACAGTTTGAGACGTACTAAATATATTACTGAACAGTCAACTAATTTTGGTGATTTTAGAGTAGTAAGTATGATATGTGTATGTTTTTTCAAAACTATTTATCATTCTTCTTTGAAATTATTCATTTGATTTTTAATTGTTATATATAACATGCACTTTAATTTACTTGCATACTTTTAATTGTACACTTTTTCTTTAATTTTATCTTCAACAATAGTATTTTTCAGTAAGCTTTGGGATGAGTCAGCTTTATTGGGAAAGATGACACTGAAAAAAAGAGTAAATGTTTTGCAAAATCACTAACTGTAATGATGTATTCAGAGTTCTCATTTTATAATTTTCTCTATTTTTATTATTATTTATTAACCAAATAAATTACATTAATAATAAATAATTTGTGCTTAAATTGATCATCTTTCAGCGAGTTTTCATGCTTTTCAATTAATTTTTTAGAATTTATTATACTAGCTTTCTTTTTTATTCCCAGATTATTTTTAATAAAATAAATTTATTGTATATGTTTTGAACATATTCATTCAAAAATAGTAGATGAATTTTAAATTCCTAACTCCAGCAAAGTTGCATTTCTAAATTTGATACTATTTTTCTGAAGTTCAAAAGTTAGCTTTAATTTATATAAGTCCAAAATTAATATTTTATTAGCTTTTCAATAAGGAAACTGGAAGAAAGTGTTAAAAATGACATTAAATATCATATCCAATAATTAGATGTAAATTCAAAATTTTAATAAAAATGGTATGCAGTTAAAAAAAATTATCTGGGGTTTTTAAATATTCATTACTCTATTGTTTTGGGCTTAATGAAATTTATTTATAGATATTTCATAAAAATATTCAGTTCAACATATCAGCTCATTTTATTTTAAAGTAATTTAATGTTTTTTCTCTTGTGGTTTCTCTTTTCATTAATATGGAAGTTATTTCAGCTGTAAGTGAGTAATAATAAACATTTTGCCAACTACATATATTTAATTCCAAACCTCTGTTTAATAATATATTAATATATACGTGTATTTCGAATTTGTATATGCTTGATAAAATATTTATGACAGAATAAATTATTCTTTTATTTATTTTTACAGAGACCTCAAAGTGGCTTGTTAGCTAAATTTTCACCAGATTCCAACATTTTAGTTAATGTAGCAGATGATCCTCTTATGCTTCCAGTTGATTGCCCTAAGGATTTAATAGGTGAAAACTCTGCTCACAGTAGCAGTAGCCCTTTTGTGACTGCCCAACAAAAATTAAATTCATTTTATTCTCAAGTAAAACATTCTGCTAATTTGGGGAAGAATGAAAGATTGACCCCAGAACGTAAGCTATCATTACTGAGTATTTTACATTTCTTTGTTAGAATTGATATTTTATTTATCTTTGCTTTTATAATTTTATCTGGAAATATATTATTCTTCTGGTGTTTCATTTTTAATATTGAAAAAAAAATTATGGTTGTTATTTGTTTAATTCTGGATTGTTTGTTATAAAAACTAAATCAGATTAACTTGGAATTATTTTTAAAATTATTTTAATATGGCTATTTTGTAGATATTTTATAATGAAAGGTTTCAAATAATACCAGATTCTTTATTAAATTTTAAATAGAAATAGGTTTTAAATTGACCATTCCTATAATAAGAATTTGAAATTATTTTTATAATTATATTATATGTTGCCAATGTCAGAAATTTTTTTCACTTAGTGTGGTAAAGAGAAATTGTTTGTCAAACATTTATTAAACTTTTATGTTTATTGATGTAAATAAATAATTAAATAAAATTCCATTTTTAATCTTAAGTCAGTATTATACCTGATGTAGTTAATTGTGATATACATTAAGTTAATAAGGCTTTTAAATTTCATTTTTTATTAACAATTCACTTTTTTTCTTCTGCTAAGTTTTAAAATATGAAACATAATGAAAGAAGTTGTAATATTTTTGAATTGAATATTAATGGAAAAAATAAAATATTGGCTTGTATATTAAAAAAAAGAGGAATAAGCATATTTATTGCATTTTTTTTCTATTCATGAGCTGTTGCTTAAAATTAGTATTAAAGTCCCATTTGAAATATTCAAAGGGAAAGTTTTTTAACCAGGAGATTGAATGCATCAATTCATCCAACTTAATTTGGAAAATCATCAAAATTTTACTGCAAAAATAAATTTAAAAAAATGTAAAATTCACAATGGAATTTTTAATTGAAATAGTTCACATCAATTTTGATTTCCTCTACTGAATTTTTAAAAATATATTCTAGCAAATTGTGCTGTTAAAGAAACTAGTCTGCATCAAGAAAATTCTTCTCATTCACCTTCAACTGTTAGATCAGCATCCTCTGATGGTGATTCTCCAGTTGGTCAAAAATCTTCAAAAAGTTTGTCTGCATTCAAGTTGAAACTTTCACAGTCATTTCGTAAATCTCGTATAATAGACGAAGAAATGGAGGATTCCACTATAAGTACAAAAGATAATTGCCCGTACTGCAAGCGTGTATGTTTGTATTATATTTTTTTAGTATATATAGTTTTTTGTATTATATTTTTTGTATATATTTCTATAAGACTATACTTAAAATCCTATTTTTTTTCAGACTATTCCTTCCAGTTCTAGTAAAAATAACCATGTAAAAAATGAAAGAAAAATAGTTAAGGGATGCATAAATTTATTAAAAAATTTAAATTATTCAGAAATAGCAAAACCGAAATTCTATGAAGGTTGGTGTAAGAATGATGAATTGGTTTACTGACAAATATTTAATAAGCTTGAAATTATGTATAAAATAGATTAAAAAAAAAACACTAAAGAATATATTCAGCAAAAAAGTCAGTCTCTTTTTTGTTGCTTTTTCACCATAGGGTGGAAATGGAATATTCTGAAATCATTAAGTTTATTTCATGAACATTAACTTTCATTATTAATTCATTACTATATAACATTGATAATTAGGTTTGATCACATTCTTATGATAACTTGTTTCCCTTCTTTTTTAATTTTTTTCCATCAAGTTAGTAACAATTAAAAAATTTACCCATTCCATAAAATTGTTATTTATTATCATAAAAATGATGTAACATTTTTCTTATATACTGTTATAATTTATTACTTTTTAAAATTTTAGTTGAAAATTAAAATTGAAGATTTGGAAGAAGAAGTATCTAACCTCCGCGATGAAGTTATGACTAGTCAAGAAGTTCGATCAGTTTTGCAGAGGCAGTTAGATATTGCATCCAAAGAGAAAGAGACATTGTTAGTTCTAGTTATTGATTTTCTTTTGTCATTTTTTAAATAACAAATATGATTCGAAAAATATGTTTTTAAAATTCTTGTTCTAAATTTCACATATAGGTTTATATTAAATTGTTGATTGTCATATATAATGAAAATATTTCTTATATAAATTGTTAATAAAATATTGAATAAAAATGGTAGTAAGATTTTTTTTTGTTCCAATTGCATTTAAGATCTATGAAACATGTGTGGAATAAAAAGTTATAAAAATTGCTTTATATTTTATTTTAAATAAGTTTATAATGACATAATTTGTTCATATTAATTTAATTATTGACTCTCATTTTTAAAAGTTTAAGATGATCTAATATATTAATGAATTAAATTTTATCTACTATTTTGTTTTATATTTTGAAATTTGTATGTTGATATTAATTTTTGTATACCTTTTGACGATGTGTTCATAACAGATTCCATTTTTATAGCTTGGTTATATAGGGAAAAATATTAAAGGTATTTTAATAATCTTTTCATAATTTTTATTCTGAAATTCTCAGTGAAGTTGATTTAATTCTTTAATTTTAGAGTTCAGTTATATCAGTTAAAGGGATCAGACATATCTTTGAACATGATCAGTGAAAAGGACCAGCAAATTGTGAATCTTATTCATGATGTGCAAGAGCAAAAACAAGAAGTGGAAAAACTTCAAAGACAAATCTTGTAAGGATTTTTTTTTTTTTTTTGTGTGTGTGTGTAACTAATTGTAATTATAAGTGCTAACTCTAATATTATGAAATTACACTTGTACGTCAAATTCTGAAATGCTATCAGATTAGAATGTTAATAAATAAATAAACAAATAAAATTTTATATAAAGCAGATTTTAATATAATCAAGAATTTAGAGATTAACAGCTGCATTTTATATATATTGTATAAATGATTGTTTGCTTTTGAAAATAAATTTTTCATATACACAGCATTTAAATAATTCACTCAGAGGATGTTTTATAATTTCATTGACAATGAAAGATTCTATAAATTTATTTTTAGAACATTAAAAGAAATGCATTATAACTTTCAAACATAAATTATTTGATAGCTAGTTAACTTTGTAAATATATTATGTTTTGTTTCATTGTTATAATTTCCTGTGTTTCAATACAGAGCTTTGAATTCTGAAGTTATTGAGTTGAAAGCTAATAATGAACTTTTCCAAGACATGCTCAGACAGAAAGATACCACTATTGTGAACCTTACTAATGAGATTTTTGAATTGGAGACTGATAAGCAAGATAAAGTAAGAGCTGAAAGCCTTTCTACAGGAACAGAAACTGTTGCTGAACCAAAGGAAACAATGAGCATTGAAGATTTAAAAGTACTGAAGATTACATTTCTCAAACTTTTTTGCTTTCTTTTGAATTGTACTTTAATTAAGTGGTATTTGGATGAAGTGTTGATGGATTTAATGTGTAAAATGTGTCTATTCATTAAAATGTTTTATAACTTACAAGGAGAGAAATAGCAATTTATTTTAAGTTTTTGCTTTTCTTTTTGAAAAACAGCCATTTCTTATTTGGGAAATCATTATTT
>JAPMOR010077636.1:569828-698373 GCA_026543865.1 Argiope aurantia
TTTTCTTTTTGAAAAACAGCCATTTCTTATTTGGGAAATCATTATTTATTCAGAGAATACTTAATGTCTGAAGTGTTTGTATGAAAATTGTTGTAAATAAATGTTTGATGGCATTATGAATAAATTTTAACTTTCAAAATTATGAAACTTAATATAAAAATAAAATGGAATTTCAGAGGTATTTAAGTTAAAACTATTTTTAAATTTATATTCTACTTAATATATTGTTTGTTGCATGTATAGAACTTGCACTGCAATTCATTTTAAGTTCATTTCTAAAAGTATTTGAAGACAAATTATTTTAAAATATAAATATTATCTGATATTTTAAATTATTTCTTGCAATTTGGTTTATTTACTTTTAAACTATAAATATTAATGAAGTATACTAGATGCAGATAAATTTAAAAAGAAAATCAAATTTATTAGATGAATTATTTTTTTAATGTGTTCAGTTTTTAGTATGCAAAATTTTGAAATGGATTCTATTTCATTTTAAATTGAAATACATTTATGATTTGAGAATTTATTCATGATCATTTTATAAATGCTATAGAAAGTTACTTCTTTTATAGGATTCAGTTCAAGCATTTGAATTACAAAACAAGTTTCTAAATCATGAAATCTTAGAGTTGAACCAGTTAAGAAGAGATGCTGAAAAGAGACTTCAATTAATTTCTATGTAAGTAATTCTTAGAAATAATGGTTTGTAAGATTGATATTTTGTTCTGATTTTTAAAGAAATTAAAATACTAAAAATTATTATTAAAAATATTATTCCTTTTAAAATATATATAAAATTTTTTTTTTCCAGGAAATGCAGTGAGTGGGAAGCACGCAGTTATCAGATTCAGAGCAAATTATTATTTCTTTTAAATGAGCTTAACAAAAGTGGTGAGTATATATATGTTGAATAATTTTTTGAAAATTTTTCTAATTTACTTATCTGAATTATAATTTTATTTTAATTTTAAAGTAAATTTCTAAATTTAGATTAATCTAATTTATATATGTATTATAAGAACTTGCTGCCTTTGATAAGCAAATTATTTAATTTTAAATTTAGTGGTTAAAAATTCTGAACTATTGTTCAAGAATAAAACTTGTATACCTATCAAAAGATTTAAAATTTTAATTAAGTCTAGTCATATTTTAAGGGGAAAAAATGAGTTATTTTAATGAAGAAAAAAATATTTTGAATTCATATGTTGTTTTAAAAGTAGATTTTGATTTTTATGAAATTTCAGTTTTGAGATATTTTTGAATAAATTGATTGGAATTATTTATATTGAATTAAATTTTTCTTATTTTAGGTGGAAATTTCAATCAGGAAGTCATTAGTCAACTTTTAGAAGAAGCTACTGGAGATGGTACAGCTCATACCAATATTCTACCATCTTGGTCTAGGTGAGAATTTTAGTTTTTATTTGTATGTCATTGAATTAAAAATTATTACTTGATGCAAGATGAAATTTGTTTGCTTTAGAAAAAAATAATTAAGATTTTCTTTAGTAATTACCTTTTACCTTTTAGTTCAATAGAAATAATTAGATTTGTTTTTTTGCAATAATATTTTCATATCAACAGTATTTAGTTTATGTCAACAGTAGTATCTCAATAATTTTACCTCAATAGTATTATACTTCCTAAAATCATAATTTTAATCATTTGACTATTTTAACAAAATGTAAGAAAAATGAATGGAAATAAAAAGATGTTCATTTTTTTCCTTGTGAAATAATAAAACAGTTTCTCAGAATGTAAAATAATTTGTTCGGAATATTGTTGATTAACATTATTTCATTTTATGTGTATATATAAAATTATAAATATACATTTTCTGTTAAATTGCTGTTCATACTATTTTTTATAGTTTTACAATTCTATCATTTCATTTGATTAGTTGAATTGTGAAATTATTAAAATAAACTGCATTGTATTTATTTGCAGGTATTATGCATTTATTTTGATTATCAACTTTCACAGAAGGATGATTAATTTTCAGCTACATGATATTAACTTATTTAATTTCTGCTTGAGATATTAGCTTGTTTCTGATTGCCTTTTAAATTAAAACAATTCTTATATAGAAAATTGGCATTTGTATTTGATACTTCACTTTGATTATTTTATTACATAGTTTTTAGAATTAATATTCATATTATTAAAAAACATATTAAAATATATAATATTTTTTTTTTAATTTAGAGAAAAAATGTATGATGAATTGGGATTCAACTGGAGGTGGGGTAAAGAAAATGCTTTATCTCTAAAAGCTACAAACTTCAAACAGAAGTCTGAAGATCTTACAAACAAAGCAAAGGTATCTTTGCCATTTAATTTTTTGTGTGCTTTTTTTTAGATTTTAGAATATTTGTTCTTTTTTCTAGTCTCCTATTCTTTAATATTACTTACATGACTTATATTTAATATTAAGTGTATTCTAATTTTAGCCTGATGTGATTTTCAAGAGTCTTGAATAAAAAATTTGAAGACAAATATATTTTGAATATTTTTAGGATCCAGAATTGATTGCCTGGAGAACCAAATGGGACAATTTCATTGTTTGCTTAGGTACAAAAGAATTACAGAGATCCCCAGAACTGAAACACTTGGTCCGAAATGGTATACCTAATGAATACAGAGGAAAAATATGGAAAGGGTAATATTTTTTATTGTGAAAGTTTTTTATTTATTTATTTGCTAAAAACTTTATACTACACTGCAAATTTTACATGCAACACTGTATGAAAAATGACTTGACTTTAAAATTTTCTATAAATTTATTGTTCTTTTCTTCGTTTTTCTTTGAATACTGATTTATATTTTTTCGGTTAGTTTGCAAATTTGAAAATTGAGCTGAGGGTCATGGTCAAGCATTTTCTAACTTTCTTATAAATTAAAATGTAAATGCAGTTCACAGGCAACATAAATTTTATTTTATTACTTATAACATTGTAAATTCAGTTAATAATTTTTTTCTCTATATGATTGAATAAAGTTTATATTTTATAAAGTTCAGAGACAATGCTCAGAACTAACATTGTTGGTAATATGTTACCTACCAAAATAATTATTAATTTTAGAAAAAAAAATTATCTTATTTTTTCTTAAAAAGTAAATTAGTGCAAAATATAGTTGAAAAGTAGAAAATTACTCTCCTAAGGTACAGTTTTATAACTGATATCTATTAATTGTTATTAAAAATAATAATTGAAGTACCATTTTTTAAAACATTTTTTGTTTCTATCATTTAAAAATCTCATGTAGATCAATTTTGACTTATTTGATGGTGGTAACAAATGAATCAACGCATTCTTAATCATACTTTTTCTTTTGAAGTTGTTATATTTCTCTCTTGAATTCTATTCTGAAAAGATCTAATACATTAATTTTATTTTTTATGTAAAAAGAAAAAAAAAAAAAAAAAAAAAAAAAAAATCCCACCAAAAACAATTTTAAAGTTGTTTTTTTTTAACTGATTATTTACTTTTGTTTTAATTCTCTATCTTTTCATGAGAATAATATTAGCATGAGTTTTCTCGGGAGATTTGTAGAGCTGCTTATTTAATTTTTTCCAAATTGATGCTAAACTTGATGTAATATTGTACATTTCTAATTTTCAGATGTGTTCATCTATGGATAAAAGATTACAAATCTCTGTTAGGACCAGATTATTATTCTAGTCTTCTGAATGCTGAAGAATATGTTTCAAGATTAGATCCGTCATCAAAACAGGTATTGCTTTCCTTGCTTGTTTTGTTAATCGATTCTAAAACAGAACTGTTAAATTAATTAAGCAGATAACTTTTAGGTTTGGAAACAAAAAGAAAATCTGTTCATTTCAATATATTCTTGTTAAAAATAAACAATGGTTTATTAAAAAGAACACTATTTTCATCTTATTTAAAGAAAATGTAATATATATGATTTTGTATTATGTAACTGCATAAATTATATATACAGAACATATTTTTAATGCATTTAAAGAAAGATCATGTGTTTTAATTCACGTATGATGCACTTTAATTGTGGCTTTTAAATAGTGCTGAAAGCTTTTTAAACTAATGTTTAATATAAGATTTTAAAATAATTTTCCAACTTTATGTTGAATTCATTGAAATTATATTTTATTAATGGAGCAATTTTTTGTACTTTTATAACATGGCATAGTAATACATTAAATGCTAATATTTCTAAAATATTCCAAGAAATGTTGTCAGTTTTAATGTGAATGGCATTCTGTTCTTCAGTAAACAATAGTATTAATTTTAGCTTGATATTTAATGAATAAATTATGTGTTAATCATCTGGAATTGTAGATAATCATTGGAATGCTTTATGAAATTGTACTTAAAATGTTGCATTAAAATTTGTTATCTTTGCTATATAAATGAACTGTAAATTATGCTTGAGTTTTATGAACCAAATATATGATTTGCTAACAATTCCTTTTTGGTATTTTCCTCTTTAGATTGAACTTGATTTGTTAAGAACTTTGCCAAATAATTGCCACTATGAAAATTTGGATTCAGATGGTATCCCTAAATTGAGAAGAGTTCTGTTAGCTTATAGTAGACATGATCCAGTTGTTGGATATTGCCAAGTAAAATCGTTTTTTTAAACCATTGTTATATTTTGTTTATAAATTTTTGTATAATTTTTTTATTTTGTTTTATATATAGGGTTTAAACAGATTAGCTGCAATTGCATTACTTTTTATGGATGAAGAAGATGCTTTTTGGTGTTTAGTGGCAATCATTAAATTTATCATGCCAGATGGCTATTATACACGAACTTTGATCACATCTCACGTTGATCAGGTATGCTCAATCTTATTATTTATCTGAATTAAATTTATTTAAAAAAGTTGTTAACTATAACCCTATATGACCTGTTAATTGAAGTAATGTTTTAATTAAAGAGTTAAAAAATACTTATAAATTTCTTAAAATCTTTAATGAATGAATATTTGGAAAGAAAAGAATCTCAAAATTAAACATTTGGAAGAGCTATCTGAAATTATATTATTTTAATACATCTTGCATTACATCTGTTCATAACTAAAAATGCATGCTTTTACTTGATCATCATGGAATATGCTAATGATTTTTTTAATGATTATTAACTACTGTTTTCTTTACAGAAAGTTTTAAAAGACTTGATGGTAGATAAACTTCCTCGTCTACAAAGTCATCTGGAGCAAAATAATGTTGATTTGTCACTATTCACTTTTAACTGGTTTCTCACAATATTTGTGGACAATGTACCTGTGGATATTTATCTTCGAATATGGGATGTGTTTCTCTATGAAGGCAGTAAGGTAAAATAATCTCTTCCTTTGATTTTTTTTTAAATGTTGGATTATTATCATTTGAAAACCACAATGGAATCAGTATTTGCTTCTTTAGTAGCAGAACATTATTTTAGTATGTACATAATCTAATTGATATAGAAAATGAAGATCTTAATCTTAAAGTATTTTGTTAATTTTGAGTATGTATGTTTTTCGTTTTACTGTTGGTTGTTCCATAATGTTACATATTTTCAAACTGATGCCACATACAAAAATTGATTTACAATTTTTTTTTGCCCCTCTGGAAATGTATAATTTAGAGGTTGTAATAACTTTGTCATAATTTGAAATTTTTTAGAGTAAGAAGTATGAAATAACCCACTTTTATTAAATGTCAGGATTTTTTTTCCCTAGACTTGAGAGAATATTAATGTGATACATTGGATTTTTTTTATCTTGATTTATTTGAAAAAATACTGAACACTTTATATGATCTTTTTTTTTTAAAAAAATCTTTTTTTATTCATTCTTTAATTTTTATGACATTATTGATTACATTTTGAATAATTAAGTGTAAGATTTGAAAAGTTGTATAATCTGTTTAGAACGATGTAATATGTTACAAGTGTGCTGTTTTATTTCAGCTATTATTGAAGGTTTTTTTAAGTTCAGAAATATGTTGTTGCATGAACAAAGTATTAATTACATGTATATAATTCCTCGAAAAATTATATTTTTTTATGGTATCAGTGTATTGAACAAAATATTTTTCAGCTAATAATCATTTTGATAAACTGCCCTAAACATTTTATATGTTAATATTTTCAATAGGTTCTTTTTCGTTATGCACTGGCATTTTTCAAGATGTGTGAAAATGAAATTTTACAAATAAAAGACTATTTAGCTTTAAATAAATACCTCAGAAGTATAGCTGAACAGTGCACAGATGTCAAGAAGTTGACTAATGTAAGTACAAGCTATCAATTTTATTTTAGTTTTTTTTTTCTCCTTTCTTTGTGAAAAGAAAAATGTATTTTAAAATATTAAAGTTTTTTTTTAGTTTAAAGCAATATATAAAAGTTTAATTACTGTATTAATTAAATGTTAAATAAATAAGAAGATAAGTGTGAGTGATTTAAAAAAACTGTTATGAAGATTAAATTCTTTTATAAATTATTTATTATAGTTAGTAATTTATATTAAAATATTGAGATTAAATTCTCCCTTATTTTTTGCAAAATGTGCTTTTGCTGTTCCCTTTGTTATAACTTTTCATTTTAAATTATTTAGTCTCATATATAATTGATTTCATTTATTCAAAATGATTAAAATTAATTTAAAATTTTGTAGGAAATGAGGCCTTTTTAGCTTAATTTTTTTATTATATTTTCATTTTTTTTTGTTGTTAAAGTGTGCTTTGAATCAATTGGTTTTAAAATTGTCTTTGATTATGTTATTTGTCTCCTTATGCAAAACAGATTTTTGGTTCATTCAACATTCTGTTTTAAATTCATTCTAGAAAACGTTCGAATAACTGAATGAATGAATGGATTAAAATATTTATAATTTTCTTGACTTTGATTATTTTTATTTATGCATTCATAGTTAATGAAATTTTTTTATTCATTAAAGAATTTTTTATATTGAATTTTCATCTAATTTTTTTGGTTTTCATTAATTATTTGAAATTAATTTTGAGATACTAGCTTTTGATGTGATTTCATCCAAGACCTTTTTTGTTTGATTCTAAATTATTTTATAGATGTCAAAATTTAGATTTTTTAGTCACTTTTATAAAATTACATTATTAAGAATTTTTGAAATATATATATAAAGATAAAATTTTGTATGCCAGTGTGTTGAATATTGTTGAACTTTAATTATTTGTTAACAAAAAAGATAATTAAGAGAATAACAATGGTAGCCAAAATAAACTTGTAATTTTAGCTACTATTATCATATGATTTTGAAATATTTATCAGTGTTTTAATCTAAACAAAAGGAATATTACCTTTTCATTACACTTTTTTACATTTCTGTGGTTTCGTCAATCTGTTATTATTGCTTACATTATTCACCCTTATTTGTCTTTAGTTGATGTTATATAATCATCAATAGTTTGATAAAAAATTTGAATGTGTATGATTTTTATACTTGAAAAAAAATAAATAATACTACCAAAATCATAATTGTAAGTTTAACATTTATTGGTAAGTTTTCCTTCAAAATCATATTGAATCAGATAAATTACATGAAATGGGGTCATTCACACTGCTGAAGCTTTGGAAATTATATTTATCAGTTAGGTATACAAAATGCAAAGAAAATTCTTATACTAAACATGCTGGTTGATTTTCACAAATATGGATAGGTATGTTTATCAGATGCATTATACTTCCAAATGGTACAAATACAACACTTATATTTATGATCAAAACTGCTAAATTAATAATAGCTCATGGAAAGATGGACAAAATATTTTTACAGTAATAATATTTACATCACAACATAGAAAACATTTAGTTCTTTTGATGTACATTCCTCTATACTCCTACTGAGCTGCCACAGAATTTCACAAATGATTTATATGATGATACACTATTTGGACTTATTTATGTCCATATTATTTGAATTATTTTTTAAGGTTCATTTACTAGTGAATTTTATGTAATTTCAGCAACATTTTTTCTTTCATTTTACTGCTTAATATTGAAAAACATGCATAATATTGTGTAATTAAAGTCAACTTTTAGATCTTATAATTAATTTTTATTCCAGAATTCATATTTGATCCGTAGTTTTAGTTAGGAATTTCTGGAAAGAATATTTAGTTATAATTCTATAGTTTGAACTTTTTTTCCTCCAAAAACTTATAACTTATTTTGATAATTTTTGTCATAGTAATATACTTGCAGAATTTTCTAAATTTGGCTTTTAAATGTAATTTGTTACCAATATGCGGATATTTTTGGCGGAAATTCATTTTTTTGAACTGTTGGATTTTGCATGTTTCGAGCATCTTTCAAATCTAAGACCTTATTCGGTTCCTTAGTGGTAAGTTTAACCTTGCTTAATTTTGGCTTTCCAGTGCTGATATCCGAGTCATTATTCAAGAGTACAAGATTTTTCTGATCAGATCTATTCCGTTTTTGCCTTCTTCCATGTAGCCTTCTATGATTATTCACTCTCCCATCTGTAAAAGCAAGAAAAAAAAGTTATATATATATATATGATAACAAGGATAAATGTGATAAATTCTTTCTCAAAACACACCAATTCTTGTGTCAGTTATCTTCAGTTTGATTACAATTTTTTTTTTACTGCTTTAATTTAAAGTGTGTGTATGTATGTATGTATGTATGTATGTGTGTGTGTGTATATATATATATATATATAAGCATTGACTTTCATGATAATCAAGCATCATAAATATCCTTAGAATGTGATTAATTATCTTTAATCAGTTCATTATATTCATGCATGCTGTTTATTTTTGATACAGTAGCTTTTGTAGGTACAAAAATAAATCTTTATTATATGTAGTATACTATAAATGAAGTAAAATTGAAATACTTTAGAGCAAACTCCATCCTTCAAAACTTAAAAGTTTGATTCTAAATTAATTGGGGATATAGAACATTTAACATTAATTATTGAAAACAATAATCCATATAAAATTTTGATATAAATATATGAGAATATAAATTTCAATTATGCACACATGATTTATGGAGGGTAGTTTTAGTATGAATTTTCTTACAATGAAATAGTTAGGAAATATGCAGAATTAGAAACTGCTTTCTTTATATCATTTAAAATTTTTTTAAACTGTGATCCAGTTTGTAAATAAAAAGAAATCAGTCAGAATATTTTAAAATTTTGTCATTAGTGAAAGTTAATTTTTTCCCCCCTTCTGAAGTCTGGACAGTATTGAATTTGATGCCATAAATAATATGTCATTTAACAAGAGGCAAAGAGCAAAGCGAAGGAGATGAATCATGTGATAATGAAACACAAATTGAATTATTTAATATTAAAATGAGGTGACAATATAATATGTAATGAGATAATATAAGGCTAGAAATTGTTATGCCTTTTGCAAATGAAACATTTCACTTAAAAGAATTCAAATAGATTTTAAATTCAGTTATTGAAATTCTTAAATTACTGACTTCCATTTTATTCACATTGTGTAAATTTGTAAGTACACTGTGTTTATTTTTATTTCCACTCCTCTGAATTACTTTAGCATATTGCAAACAATGAGAAGCATAAAATTTCATTAATATAAAGACTTTAATGCATTATTAACATAAGAAATTTATTGGAATTAAGAAAGAATACTGGGAACGATATGAAAGCATTAATGAACATAAATGTAAAATTATTCTATATTCTGATTTAGTGCATTTTAACCTGTATAGAAATATGCTACATTTTTTATTTGAAACAGTAAGATTTAAAGAACAAGTTATGTTTTGTGTATTGTTTTATGCTTGATTGAAGATAATTCATCTGAATAATTTTACTAGATATCTTATGAAATTCAAGCGAATTTTAATAAATTAATGAATTTCTATTTTCCTTATTCTGTTGAAATCGAAAATTTGTCTAAGATGCTAATTTTGTTCTGTGTAGTTATAGGAATATATTAAGTGTAAAATAGTGGGAGAATTTTTTTCAAAGAAAAAGGAACTTGCTATTATTCTGAATAAATAAAATGATCCTTGATTGCTATTATACAGGGATTTTAAAAGTCATCTAGAAAGCAAGGGAAAGGGTAAAAATTAAAAATTCTCCTTAAAAATTGGGTAAGTATATGGAATAATTTTTTTTATTTAAAAGAAAATACTGATCTCTTTAAATATTGCAAAAATAAATATCACCAAAGCACCAAAAACAAAATAGTGCTTTCACGATTGTTAAACCATGCAAGCTCATCCATTTTCTACTCACTACTGTTTTCTTCTGCATAGATCAGTCCAATTTCCAAGATTGAAAAGAAAAAAAAATACCAATATTGGTATTGTGACTGTAAACTACATGACTACTAGTATTGACTATTGAAATTGGAAAATAAATAAATAAATAAATACATCTTTTTGACAGTGTTTTTTTTTTATTTGTGAAGAATACTAAGAAAATATTTGAATGCATGTGCAAAAATTTTGCTTGTTTGAAAGCTGCATCTTGTTTAAATACATGTTTAATTAAAAATAATGCAATATCATGGGAAAAGCAAATGGTTAATTTGCTTCAATCTTGTTATTCCTAAATGCAAATTTCTCCTATACAAAGCACTTATTTCAGTAAGTGCAAAGATCCAATTTGAAATTTTCTTGGAAAAAAACTAAAAAATAAATTCAGAGAAAAGTTGGATTTATTTAATGTACTAATTCATTTAGATATTTTCTATTTTAATGTTTTGAGGTGTTAAAAATTTTCTGGTTTTTGGGAAGTCTTACAAGCAAATTCAGCATTGTCACATAGCATTACATCTATGGAAAATTTTAGAATCAACAAGGATATAATTATTAAAAATCTGAAAGGAGATACTTTAAGTGGTCTAAGAACTATGGATTTGCATAAATTTTTATGGATGTATCTTAAATGCTTTAATCACAAGAGCTTTGCTCTAATGTACAAAATTATCATGTATTTGTATTATGAAGCTTTAGAAAAGTAGAAAAAAGTTTAGAAAAACGAAAGGGTTTATCAAATATAAAGCAGCTTTGCATATTGAAATGTTACAAAAAAAAGTATGAAATTGATGCCTGAAAATCTACAGAAGTTGCAGAAATTGATGTTCAATTATAAAATTGGCAAAAAATTGGTTTAATTGCTTTGTTATGTCTTTTGTTAAGTAATCATTAAATGGTTTTTGTCATGATAGCTACTATAATTAGATATCATGATTGTATTATAATTAGCACGAGTGCTGTATTCTCTTATACTGTGTATATATATACTAAGAAAACAAGGGGTATTTCCCCCCCCCCCCAGATTTCAGTAGCAATCCTGTTATATCATACTTATTGTTTAGTGATCATAGTTTATGCTCATTAAATTGGCCATATCTCTTATAAATTTTAAATAGTTATTTAAAAACTTGGTGAGATGTCTTGCTTGTCTCTTAAAACACACAATATTACTTAAAAGTACACTTCCAACACTTTTGCAATTTCTTGGAACAATTTTATTTATATTTCTGCTGTGTAATGTAGCTGAAAAAAGCTATGATTAAAAATAATTTTGTTGTCTTTTATAACTTTTTCAGATGATCTGATCTTTTTCTAGTAGTTAATCACTTTCTTTAGAATTTAATTTTTTTATAAATAATAATAACTTTCTAATATTGATTACATTTTTAATATTAGCATAAGCCTGCAGGATGTTTTTAAAATCTTGAGATGAACTTTAATATTTACATGCAAAAATTGTGATTTTTTTTACAATAAAATGCATGATCACAGATGCAAACAACAATCATCTGAATTTGAAGGTAATCATATAAACTGTGTTGATGTCAGTGCCTTTGGAGATTATTTCTTTAAGGAAAATGAAATATAATTTAAGATGCAAGTATGCATCCAAGTATGAAATGAAACCAACATTGCAACTCGCATAGTTACCATTTCTATGATTAAAAAAATCTCTAAAATTTCATATGGTATCGGCTTTTTTTATTGGAATGTCATTTACATCATAAAAAGTACTATAAATGACAGTGGAATGATGCTTATAGAATAGCAAATGCCAGTTTTAAGCAAGGATTAAGAAAAAAGATGATGAAATACAATAAACAAAAAGGAGCTAATTTAAAGCAAAGCATTTCATTATGTTCCACAAAATTTTTCATGTATACTATGTGTAATAAATTAAATAATTCAGTAATAATGACCCCGTCTTGCATCCATCTCTTGAGTATGTAATCGGTGTTCTATTGTAAAAATGATTTGTTTCTCTGTTCCTGATTTACCCTTAGGATTGATTTTAGAAAGTCTCTGTATAATAAAGATAAATTCTATCAATGCAAATTATTGACAATCTGCCGTACAAACTCAAAATAAGTATATATATATATATATATATATATATATATATATATATATATATATACTGCAAACCTCAGTACTTATCTATTAACAGTATACCATTATCAAGTTTCAGTATTAATCGAATTGTATTGGTGAATATTGTCACATTTTGATTAGGAAAAGGCCTATTGCCTATTAGAATGCCAGTCTTTGGCGATTCAAGCCTATTAACTTATGGTCACATTACTAATTTAATATGTAAGTACTCAAAATTTTAACTTATAAAATGTTTTACAATTTTCAAACAATAAAGTATGGAAAGTGTATCTTACGTTTAGCTTGATTTAGAAGAGCTTGTTTGGTGATTTTTGGATCAGGTGGATTACCATCATCAGTCTTATCCAATAATGCAGGATTTGGGAATTTATGGTGGCGTTCATTCAAGGGTCTCAAATGCATTTCTTCTTCAATGCTTTTCCTGTGATGTCTTTCTGGATTTTTACTTCGGTATGGTTTAGCATCAGCTGCTTGAAGTGAACTAGTTTTCATCTAGAAATGTAAATATGTAAATTAATTCAAAAGTTCGACAAAGTTTAATTATATTAAAAAAAAGATTTTGCACCAATTTTATAAAAAATAAAAATTGTGATAAATTTTTGCAGGGAAAATTATTTTCATATGGTGCTCAGTATTTTATTTCTGAGCAGAATTTTATAATGATGCAATTTTTTTTTCCACGCTACTTTTTTTTTTATTGCTGTTAAAACTTCTTGAGTTTTATTTTTAAAATTAATGAAAATTTTCATCGCTATTTAAATTATTTTTTCATTTTTTAATTATAAATAATTTTTCTATTTTACTCATAATTTAATTCATTATTAAAATAGGATATGATTTGTAAAGATATTTCTTTCAGAACTCAAGCAGCATAAGTAAATTTTATTGCTTTTAATCATGCCTAATTATGCTCTCAATCTCTTATTCAGTGCCTTAAGTATGCACCTATTTTCTCTATCCTTTTAATGGAAAGTGGTAGTCAGCTGCTGAATGAGATAACTTATTACATATTGTTTATTTTGATTTTTTCCTTCTCGGCCAGTTCTAAATTTTTGTATGAAATATAGCAGTTTAAGGTATTTTATATCGCTTACATTTGTTATTTACAACCAAGTCAATTGCGATTTGTTTTAGTATAACTTTTTTAATGTACAGTTACTGTTTTAAAATTTGCTGCAATAATTTCTAGTCATGCAGTTATCATATTTTGTGTTTTAACATTAAATACTTTCTTAATTTCTGTCAAGGTTTGATTTAAGCCATTTGCTCAATGACCTTTATTATATTCCAGCTGAATTGCTTCTTAGAATGAATGCTAGTATAAGTGTCACTTGTAATTACCATGCAAGATTCTCCTTGTCAATCGAATGTTTTATTTTAATTCTTTGTTTTCACTTAATTTTTCTCGAAAAAAAAAAAGTATGAAAAAAAGGTTTTTTTTTTTTGCTCCCAATTCAAAAAATTTGTTAAGTTAGTTATATGCATTATTTTGAAGTGAATTGACATAATTAGTTGTAAAATAATTTTTATTCCTTAAAAATTATAAACAGTGAAAAACTGATTAAAAATAATTATTAAATACATTATAATCTGAGTGCAAAATTTAGAAGTAATTTAACAATCCTTAACCTTGCTACAAAATATTCATTCATATGTTTATTAGTTTTAGTTCAAAAGTTATATATTCATTCAAACATACCTTTTTTTCTCTGTGATGGCTGTGCAGCAAACGTTCTTCAACTACTGGGGCTTTACGAGCGCTATGATTCTGAGTCTCAATTTTTTCAGTGGGCATTTTGTGACTGTAAACTTTTCCATTTTCAAAATTCTTCCACTGAAAAATATATTTATCCATTAACATTTTTTTTTATGATAAAGTTTGCAATAAGAAATACTGTGTAAAAAAGTAGAATTAGATATATTATATGATGTTTATGTAACTTAATATGTAATAATATTATATAATACTGATTACATCATCATATGTAATTATGTTTACATGATATATACATGATTATGAAATTATGATTATTTTACAATATATGTTTATATAATTGATACATATGCTAACTATTGAATGCATAGATACAGAAATTGACAATTTGCATTTGTATTGACTATACTAGGGATGCACATAATCATCTTATAATTTCAAAATTATAATTTAAAATAGTGGGCACAGTTTGTAGAATTTTAATTGAAAGCACAAACTCTAGCCATTACTTTTAATTCTATCATCAGCCTTATAAAACATTAAGACATAATTTTTGAGCAATTCTATTAATAATACTATGAAAGTATATTCATATTATGTATCAAGCTTATAATATTGGGAAATAAATAAATGAATTATATGCTAATAGTACAATATTAACACAATTTTCCCGAAATTTAATACTTGAATTACACTGTGTGTCAAAATATTATAGCATAATTATTTCAAAATTTACTAATCATAATTATTTCAAAAGAAAATTATCTTTGTAGAACAATTACTAGGGATTGCAAAATATGTTACTAAAGACAAATAAAAGCAGTCACAGCAGTCATCAAGAATGAAAAGAAATAAAGAATTCAAATCATTATATAATCTTACATTTCTATATGTGCTTTAAAGTAATAATACAATTTATGACCTATTGATTTTATGCATGAAATTATTTTTAAGAATAGAAAAAAAGTTGCAAAACAGTATTACTGGACACTTGGATGAAAGGCGTGAATAAAGATACAATGTGAGGGAATATTTAAAAGAACTTTTTTTAGGTCTTAAATTGTTACAGTGATTACAGTTTAAGAAATAAAAGAAATCTTATCGCTGTAGTAAAATCAAAATGTCTGCATTTAACACATTCATTAAAGTCTCTGGTGAGTTTTTTTTTTTTTTTTTTGTCTACATACTGAAACTTGTTAAGGTGAAAAAAGTTTTCAAATCAAGAAAAGGAGTTTTCAAATCAAGCATACTTAAATAGAATTAAACATTGTTAAGTGATGGTTATATCAATTTCTTATAAATAAACAGAAAATAATTCATTGAAGTAAAAATTCTTATTCATTTGACTGTAATACTTCGAAAATGTGAATAACTAAACAGTGACCAATAATTGAAAATCCTTATCCCCAGCTCGAAAGCATAGGGAGACTGTAAAAGTCAGGGATGACGATTTCGCACATTTTATCCAGAAACCAACTTTATAACCTTAGGGCAAACACATACACTATTATTATAACCATTATATGCTAAATAAGGAACTGTACACACCCATTTACTATTTGTGTTGTTTTCTAGATATATTGATCATAGCATAATCCCCCACAGAGATGGGTCAAAATGGGGGAGAAATTTTAGAATTAAATTCCTTTTTCAATTTTTTGTTAAATAAAAATAATATATGGATTGTGAGCTGAAGAGAAACAAAAATTATTCAATTCAGTTCGTAAATTTCAAAAGCATGTCCTAAAATTTTTATTGTTCAAAATAAATCTAACTTAATTCTTCCAATATAATTCATTTTCTTGATGTTGTAGATTTATTTTGTAAATAGTTTTATCTAGTATAAATGGGGGGGGGGACTCGAAAAGTCCTCTGAAACGGTAAAATAGTAGTGACATGAAATTTGAACATCATTCTTGTTCAGTCCGACTGGGCAGCACCGAAGTCTTAATACATTTACAGAAACAAGGTAATAAAATTAGTTATAATGAATGAAGAATGGTTTATTTTGTTCCAGGTAAAGAGAAATAATAAAGGTAATTATATTTATAAATTATTCATTAATATTTGTGTTCTGAAGTTATAAAGTTCAGAAGAAAAAAAAGTAAAAAAGATTTTTTTTTTTTGTAATATATATAAAACAATATTTGACTTTTGTTGTCAAAGTAGTAATTATAATTCTCAGGTTAAGTAGATTTATGGTCAAACTAAGAAAAATTACGTTACTAAGAAAAATACGTTAATTTTTTCTTTTTGAAGTAGATTGCGTGAATCTGTTTTCGAAGTTATTTTCTATTCATACGATTTTGTTTTTCTTCATTTTATGCGAAATGATATTTAATGAAATCAACATAATTTAAATTAATGAAATCATACTGTCATAATTTTTTTTATCTTGCTGTAATTTTTTTATCAGCTTCTCAGCGTGTCAACTCTTTTTTTTTTTTTTGGTTTAAGTAGATGGCGCTTTCATGCAATGCTTATTCATAATTTTAAAAATCGTACTTATTAGTCGAAATTAAAAGGCTCTGGGTTAGAATACTTTTAATATTCTCATTAATTCTCCAACACCTTCCAATCAGTTCGGAAAAAGCATAAGTTCTTTTAGATTAAATATTCCTAACTAAACACGCTTCAATTTTATGCTGTTGGATGTGCGAATTTATTATTTTTATTTAAATATAAAATAAATATACCGCTAATATAATTAATTTTGCATATATAATTTAATATTTTATATCTGACAAATATGTTTGAGTGGCTTTTGCAGTAGGAAATAAAGATTTCTTCATTTGCAAATTGTGTTAATAATGCATTTTAATAAATTTCACAAATTTAATTTTATCTCCCATTTTATCGGAAATAATTTTCGTTCTTTTATAATATACATAAAATGAATTATTTTCTACCTAAATGCATAATTTAATAGAATTTTTAAATTACATTTCAGTAGTGAAACAAAATTTATTTTAGGAACATTCTCCAATATAGAAATTTTTATTAAGACTAAAACATTTTTCGAGTTATTATTTAAATTATACACTATGGTCATTCTAAATGTCGGAGAGCTTTAATTCTACCAACCAATAAATCTAATTTAATGTTTCTTCCATATTTAAAGAACTTCTATTAAGCTGCCTTTTACTATATCGCATTTAGAATTTTTTTGCACATTTTTTTTTTAACATTTTAATAATTCTGGGATTCGTTTAAATGCTCTGCTTTTTATTTAAAAACCTCCTATTTTTTATAGCGCAATTTAGAGAAGAAGAAATTCTTGTATTATAAGTCATTCCACACTTTTTTTAATCGTGCATGGGTACTTACTTTATTCGATTTACTGTAACCATTAATACAATTTTCTTACCCAGGCTTTGCGAAATTTCGTTTTCAAGTAAAGCGTTTTCTATTTTTTTTAAATGATGGGGAATAAATGGCGACCTCGTTATGAGAAATATATCTTCATTTTTACTGCTTCGCTGTTGCATTTATTTGAATTTTATGGAACTCTCTATCTCAAGTAAAGAATTTTATACTGCTTCTACCTTAGAAATGCCACTTGGGCTTTCTTTTAAGTGCAATATGATATTCATGAGTTGAAATATTTAAAAGAAGGTTGAATTCGTTTCAGTTTTTTTAACCGGTGTTTTCTCTATTTATTCCTCTCAAGTTGAAATGTCGGTCGTTATACGTAGTTGAATTTTTAGAAGCCGTTTTTTTTTTTATTTTTTTTTTAAAGAAAACTTATTTTTTTTCTTCTTGGAATGCATTTCAGTATACCAGGAATTAAGTTTCTTTTGTTATTTGCATATGTTAGAAATGCATATATTTTGGTGTGTAGAAATGAATGCAGTATTTATTTATTCTTTTTAAACACGTTCTGCATTTTTCTGATGGTTTTTATATTTGTGTATAAATTTAACTTTCCAGACTTCCAAAAGATCTCAATTTTTTTCCCTTCTTTTGAATTTAAACGTATGTTATTTGTAACGAATTTTTCAACTAAAATCTAATTCTGTTTCCTTTTTGGTATTCTTTGCAAGCATTCATATTTTAAGTTGGATCCTTTTATGTTTAAAATATTTTGTTTTAAATTCGTATAAAGGAAAAGCTTCAGTCTTTTTCCACTTTTATTTCTTAAACTTGAAGGATGTAAATAGTTTTTATTATACGTTTCAATTTAAAAGACTTTTTATCAAAAATATTTACTTAAAGTCATGCATATTTGTCTAAAGAATAAATATTCTTTACAATATATAGCAAAACTTACTCATTAGATTATCATTGACTCAGTGAAGAAAAACATGTCTCTGAATTGGAAATCTTGGAACTTTTATTTGTCCATGCGAAATGACAGAAATAAATCTTATTTTTTTCTTGCTTTAATATTTTTTTCCTGTCCTTGTTGTGTAGCTCAAGTTCCTGATTTATTTGCGATATTTTGCATTTTTACTTAAATTGATCGTGACGACATGTTGTTGCTGTTAGAAATCGAGATTGGTACTGTCAAATGAGCTTTTGGGAAATTTTCCATGACTTCGTAACATTTATGAAATTGCTAGATAATTTTTTGTTGCATAATATAATCTTAAACAGTTTATTACTGAGGATTTTGTTTAGGCATTTTGAATACAATTGGAAGAAGAATTGAAAGTCGATTCCAATTGTTGGTGTCAATTGTTTGTTGTAGAGCTGATGGAGGAGAAATACTAGGAACGGCTCAGATTAGTTGAAGAGTTTCATAACTCAATAACTGCCGAAATATTCCAATGTTTATCGATGGATTAAAAGTTCTGTAACGAAGTTTTTAAATAGAAAGCCTTAAGCGTTTCAATAATAGTCATTCTGTTAATGAAGTTTGTAAGTAGATAGTCCTAAGCGTTTCAATCACGTAATAATCCACTTCCGAGTGGGATTCCGTGTTCTTGTATCATGGAGACTATAACAATATTGAAAAAGAAAAAAAAATGCTTTCTGCCCTGTGCAAATGTAACAAAGTGTTGATATAGAATATTAAATAAATCTTCAAAACTACTCTGCACTACTCTAGGTTTAATATATGTAACACATGACAGCAACTGATTTATTGATGAGATATTTTTATAAAATAAAGGGCAACCTCTTGTGGTGTAGCGATTGAAGAGGAAAAGGGTTATAGATGCGTCGTGTACCAGGTACTATGAAAAAAAAAAGTAAAAATTTTAATGAGTTTATGGCTTTTTTAAAACCATATAGTATAAGGAGCGGAAAAATAATACAATGCTCCGAGTACTACAATAATACATTTGCTTGCTTTGAAAAATAATACATTTGCTTAATCATTATTAAAGATTAAGGGGGTGGGGAAAATGTTATTCTTCTGATATCAGACACTCTCATTTTCAGTCATGCTAAACATTTGCGAAGAGGATACATTTTGCATGTTTAATTATTTTATTACCATGTGTGCTCTCATGTTTGGGCTCAAATTATGTGCATTATAGACTATTCATATTAATTAATGTCTATCTTGTATAGCTTCGAATTATGGTAGATCTTGAGGAATGCATTTCATTTAGTTCTGTGGTAAAAAAATTGAGCCTTTTAAAATTAGAAATCTTCTTTATTTCATCTTTATTCCAGATGAATTACATTTTATGGACTGGCTTAATCTAAGGAAAATTAAATATGTGAAAGAAAAATGAGCTATTAACATAAGTGCCCGTTCGATTGCATTTTAGAATTCATTATAATTCTATGTCAATGTATAGAACTTCGTTGTGTTCTTTTGTATATTTTGAATTACGGATCTTTATCTCAATACCTCTAATGCAATTTAGAAACGGAAGGTTGCGGTGAGTCAGTCTGACATTAAATTAATTTTTAAAAAAAAAGTCATTTTGTATTTTATCAAACTGTAAGCGAATGCATATTCATTACATTATTATATAATGTCGCATCTTCACCAGAGAAAGTAGGTGCTTGTTACTTCAGCTCTTGCTTAATCAACTAATCAAAATTAAACGCGCCTTTGTACAATTAATAATGATCTTTTCACCGAATATTTTATCACATCGTATGTGATAGTTCAATTTGCCATTATTTTCTGAATTGCATAGTTGGGAAATAGCTAAGCTAAAAAGGATTGCATATGATCTGTGAATTGTATTTTGAGTCACACGGTGTCGAATAGAGGGTTAACATTTGTAAAAAACATTGCTACTGCGATGCAATAAAATATCATTGCTGTAATCTTTCAAATTATTGCTTGCCTAGGTTTTATAAATATATTTTTTTCGAGGGTCATTTTAACTTTTTAATTCCAGGACGTAATAAACTTATTGACTAAATTTCTGTTAATATTGTTTAATTTATTTTTCTACAATTTTGGTTAATTCTTCTAAAAACCGGCACTTTTGACTTGTAAGCTCCCTGTTTGAACATGTCAATAATTTTATATTTTGCATAATTAGCCTCACTCATGTTACGGTAACGTTATGTGAGTGGTTAAATACTATATTATCAATGTAAGCAAGTGCCATAAATCTGTTTATATTGCTCAATATTTTCGAATTCAAGAATCATAGGATTACTGAAAAAGTATTTAATTAACGTTTAACGATAAATTTTAAATGCATAGTGCAAAGTAGTATGCGGACTGTTTTTTTAAGATCCATTTTTAATTTTGCTTTAAATTTCGCGCATAGATGTGAAGGAATGTCCGCACTTGCTTCCGACATACTTTGCCCTGAATCTTATTACATTTACTTTCATGGCGTCAAAGTAGTGTCAATAGTAGATTTTGTAGTGTCAGTGTAAGAAAGCGAGCCTTCATTAGATTGGGGAATACGATCAGTTATCCGGTTCTTAACATCAAGAAACATGAAAGATGCTGATTTACTTCTTGGAATTTTCAGCAATAATGCGAGTGACAGTAAACGAAAAAATGAAAGAAATTATTGAAGGCAGGTTGGACAAGCTTCTCATTTGAATCGCACTCTGGTCAGCCATTTGTATTCATGGACGATTTAATGCTTGCTACTGACACCCAATTTCCAAGCTCTCATCAGAATTCTCACAAATTTCACGATAAGTTTTTTTAAAATTATTTATAAGAAATTTTCAGTTCTACTGTCAATGGATTTCTAAATTGTTCAGTGTAGAACATGAAATGAAAGGGATAGCGCTGTTTTAACATTTTTGTCCAGTCACAGAGCAGAAGAAGATTTTTTAAGTAGTATAGTCGCAGAAGATGAGATGTGTGTTTCAGTTGACTTTCTAATTCAAAACAGTAAGGAAAGCGGGGGGGGGGCAAGCAGTTCATCGGTGATCAGAATGAAAGCAAAGTAGACACTTTCAAAGCACATAATCATGCTAATTTTAGTTTGGGATGTGCAACACATTTTGATATCGGACTCTTTTTCTGTAATCGGAGTATTTTGATATCGGATTCTAGGAGACAATTAATTCGGCTTCCTATTATGAGACTTTATGAAAATTCTTCCGAGTCATCCAGATATAAAACTGTGTAAAATGCTGTTAGGCAATGTTGTACTTCATAATAATGGAAATGTTTTGGCTGAAACCCAAAACCTTATACAATTTTTTGGTTGTGAATTCGATTATCATACAATTTAGACCTTGTGTATAATTATTATTTTCTTCCATCTTTAGAAGACGTTCCAGGATGCAGGTGCATAGATACTAATGCAGCAATGAAAACGACTGTAAATAATTGGCTATTAGAATAGGAAGCAGAGATATATGGGAAAGGTGTCCAAAATCTTGTTTTTCATTATGATTTCTACATAATCTCTTTGTAAATCAACAAATAGATTATGTAGAGATATAGCATGTAGCATTAGAAGGCAAAAGTTGTCTCTCACTTTTTTTTTTACTTCATTTTTTTTTTCAATTTCAAAACAGACTATCTTAAAAAAAATAATTTTTTATTTTAAACTGGTAATTACTTGCTCAAAAGTCAAGGCTTCAAGGAAAAGAAAGCTAGTATTTAAACAATTTAGACATTTCTGAATTGAACAAATATCTCAAAAAAGGCACAGATTCAGCATGGATAATTTGCCATGCTTCAATTGTATTTCCCATTTCAATAGAATTAAGGACTCCAAATACAGTTTCTCAGCCAGATATTCGAAAAAACTGTGAAAACTCTGTTTTATTATATTTTTCTCACATATTTCCAGTCTTCATTTCTTATGAAACCGCACCGTTGCGTTATATTTCCCCATCGCATCACAAAAATATAAAACTTTATTTTTATTTTTGGCGTGCAATTACATCTTTCCCTCTGAAGTGGGCAAGGGGTAGATGAATTGATGCCGAACAGAACAGAGGGTGCTTCTCTTCTCCTTCAATCGATAAGCCGAGAGTAGCAGGTGCCATATTCCCAACATCGCTGGCTCTGCTATTCTCCCCCGAGGATTCTTCAATGCCTTTTTCTCTAGTCAGACCCTCCCCCCCCCTCCACTTTTCTCAGCTTCCTCCCTTCCACCCTATTTCTATCCTTTCTTATCGGGATGGAAAAGTTTGGATCTACTCTTTCTGTTGTTGGATCGCTTTCATCACACACCATCTATCGCATTATAGTGTGCAAGAACAACATTTCATGAGAATAGTGGAGCTAATTTGATTTTGTATTTTGTTATGCCATCTTTTTTTTCTCTCTCTCTTTCTTTTCCCCCAGCGTTATGAGTTGTGTTACTTCAAAAATGCCCTACTCACGAAGTTTTCATTTTTTCAATTTGAGAAAGAAGTAGAGTATTAAAAAAATGTTTTGATAGTAGATGAATTAATTGGTGGTTAATAATGTGCTCTTGATCATCGACCTTCTAGTTATCTTGAAATTAAAATAATGGTCTTCATAATCTTACCAGTAAAATTGTGATTTTAGGGATTTTCTTGAAAAATTACTTTTCACAAAGTTAATGATGGATTTAAAAAATGCCAAAGGAGTTAAAGCCGAAAACATACATAACAATTGTCGTATGTCTTCGTCCCATCCACTCATTGAACATCTCACATTGAACATCTAAGTGCAATATTCGAAGAATATCATATGCACAATTCTATGTCATAAAAACTAGCTGTTTGGTGAAGAAAGACTTACTATTTTATTATCCTTACTATTTTGATGAATGCCCACATTTTGATTATCCCTATTCCGAAAAAAACAACAACAATTTTTACAATTAGGTTTATCGGTTGGTACTACAATTAAAAAAAAAGCAATAAATAAGTTGGATGAAGATTGATATGTTACCTTTAAATAATAATTAAAGATTTTTTTTCAAATTTTTAAAGAAATCTGTTTTATGACAGTTTTGTTTGTCTGATCCCACCGTGTGTATGCAAATACAATATATTTACGTCAGGATGAAGTAGATAGATGGAATTTAGTATATGATTTTATTACTAGAATTGTAAATTTATACCAGAACGCTCACTTGAATTCTTCATGGATTAATTATCTGTCGATCTGTCTAATCGTACATATATGAAGGCGACCTGAAGCAGGTAACTATTTCAACCTCTTCGGAAAATGCGTATATCTAAATTTTGTCGTAAGTTATCAGTCACTAATTATTAGTCCTAATTTTGTCATTAGTTATTAATCCTGACAAATAAACTCGTCAATGCAAAGTGAGTTTTTTCCATGACGAGATACTCGTCAAAAACAGTTAACTGGTTAAAAACGTATAAAGATGGAAGGATGATTTTAATGCATGACACTTACATTAAACCCGTAAATCTATGACCACTTTTGGACTAAATTCGCTTGCGGGTAGACTGTCTGCCCGTGTGTATATGAACATAACTCGAGAACAGGAAAGAGAGGATAAATGAGATTTGACAATTGATTTTAGTACCAATATTGAAAACCAGCATTAAAAGTTTGGTCCAGCCGGTTCAAAGATACAGGAACAAAATAGCATTCTATTCTCTTTTCTATACTACGAAAACAAACACACACACACACATATATATATATATATATATATATATAAGTTAATATGTAATTTCCCAGCGATGTTGCATCATTTTACATTACCTTGAATTTCTATGCTTATTAATTCGAGATTCATGTCCTTTGAATAATAATCCAACATTCCTAACTATTTAATGAAACTTAAATCTTCTGAATAAATGAATTTATTATGGAATTCTTAGCATTTTGTGTATAAATACTCTTAATTCTTGAATAATAAGAATTTAAGATGAACTAATGTGTGGTAATCGTGAATTTTAAATAGAAAACGATTTAAATTTCCTAGAGGCATTTACTAAATTCCAAAGTGTAATACATTTTACCGAGAAAAGTTCGATTTAAAAGTGATTACTGGAGCTTGGAGAGTAAATTTGAAATATTTGCCATGTCTGAGACGAAATCTTTCTTTGAAAAGACCGGAATCTTCAATTTCTCAAAAAGTTTGTCGAACGTCGTTTAAAAGGAACTAGTCGAAACCCATTGTTGTCAAGTTCGGAAATGTTAAAATCATAATAACAATAACAAGATTTGTTTGCTTTTGGAAATATCTAAAGAATGTAAACACTTGTGAAGTGAAGAATTGGTTTTTAGAAAAGTAACTTGGATAAAAAGGAAAGGGAGTGCCCCTTCTTTGTTGTAAATAAGTTGTTATAAACTTTCTGAAGGACAGAAAATCGTTTTGATTTGGCTAAAGTTATTGTTGACATAAATTTTGTTATACGAGATAATGAGGAGGATGTAAATTAATGTCTCATAATTTTAATTTGTTTTCTTTTTATGTTTAAATAGTGTAGAAATTTCGTATATTATCTTAAACATATTAAACGATTTAAATACTGCATATTAGTGATGCTGCTCTGCTACCACATGATTTAGTACAGGGGTACTCAAGCATTTTTTGCCTTTATATTTTAAATTTTATATCATATTTATATGATATAAAATATTATCAGATGTATGTAAAAGATTATCATATTATTAGATGTATATATAAAATATACATCTAAAGAGTACCATTTCACATTAATCTTGAGCATTTATTTAATTTCTTTGCATAAAAAATGTACCACTTAAGTTGATGTAATGTTCATTAAGACACATTATCATTAAGTCAATGAGCCGGGGACTCATGATCAAGCTGAAGTATTGCATTTTTTGTTGATCTGACCCCGAAGCTTTAGATATCATTAGAGATAACTCTTAAATATAATGCTAGGTTTTCATCCTGGAAGACTCCCAAGAGAAACTAATTCGCTATTTTGCTTGGAGCTTCCAACAGTCGTCACCTTCACCATAGGGCGTTCTGTTACTTATTCGATGCTGAAGCTCACATTGATCTAATGGTTTTTGAATAAATCTGATTAAGAGCATAATTAAGGAATAGAATCCATAACTTTCTCGTATTAATTTATATTCTAAAACCATGTTATGCTTTATCCACTAAGCTGCTGGTGAATGCAATGTTCGTTAAGAAATATATGTAAAAATCATCAAATCAAAGTATATACCTTTTATCTAATTTAATCCATTTGAAGCTTAATGTACGTTTTTAAGTTAATAATAGTACCATAAGACTTCAATAATTTGTTAAACTTTTAGAATTATTTGTGTTTTTCTGCAGAAAATTGAGAAAAAATATTAAATTCATCCCAAATGCGAGCTATAAAGAACTCATAACTATCTCCTTTAAATTCATATTCTTCAGCCGTCCTATTAGGTAATTGGTGAGCATAATTTTATTTCCACAAACTTAAATAAAATCATATAATTTAACGATATATTTTAAAATTCATCTCCTTTGAAACTTAATACTCTTACTAATGTTTACAATAATACCGCAAAATTTCATTAAATAATATTTAAACTTCCAAAACTATTGGCATTTTCTTGCTAAAACTAAAACATATTAATGAATTATAATCATTTCAAAAGCAACCTCTTTTTTACGCCAGAATCCACGCGTTAATTTAATTCATTACAAATAGTTTTTTCTCCTAATCATCTCAAGAAATGAATTCATTTAGAGTCTGAACGAAATCATTCTTTTATATAAATCGGTTTCGAAAAGTCAAGTGTGAAAAAAGAAGAAGAAAAAAAAAAAAAACGACGTTGTCATAAAAAACTTTAAACACTTCATCACGAATAACTTTTGCTGACATGTTTATCTTCTCTTTTCATATCTGTCGCTTACCGATTCACTTCACTGCATGTTTTTATCTATTTACTTCAAATACTTTGTATCGGGAATCCTTAGTTTTCTGTCCATATTCTGAAGACGTTGAAGTAGGTATACGTGACCTTTCAGGCTAACGTCAGCGTTTTCTAACTCCCTCCCTTTGCTGGAATATGATATTTCGTATCTCATTCAAGATTTTCTCTTGGTTGTCAACATGGCTGCAGGATATTTCCTCTCCTATGTTAGCTTTCCTTCTCTTGTATCTGGGTTACCTTTTATTTGGGATAACGTACGAAAACACGAAAGAATGTATTCTTTTTCTCATGGAAGTTGTTTGAATTCTTTAAATATTTTTGAATTCCTGCATGTTACTTCTCTTTAGGTTATTTTTGATTGACTAAAATATCAACATTTTAATTTCTCTCATATTTTCTATCCGAAATTATGTTAGTAACGAAAATAACGAGTTTTTCTATATTAGCTCTGTATTACTAATGCATATGTTTTTTTAACATTGCAGATGAAGAAGGGTCTGATATAACTGTTTTAGAACTTCGATGGGGTTGAGGATGAATTGTTGGTGTTTTATTAAATCAATTTTTTTTATTGTTCCTTTTGACATCTAGACTAATCATGCCCCTCAAGTATATGTATGTTTTTCTCCAATTTAATGCTTCCACTTTATATATATGTGTGATGATTGATTTTAGTTCACTTGCAAAATAAAAAATTCCATATTTTTAATTTATAAATTTAGTCATTGAAAATCATGATCTGATATTTAGTTTTTCCCAATTCTTTTGTTAGCTGGAAGTTAGAATACTTTAAGCTTCTAGCAATGACATTGAATTTTACTTTTCAGAAGAAATTTAACCATTGATGAATTTTTAGGCATGTGCTAAATAATTTTGCCAAAGAACTAGCGATGCTGAACGATATCCTTCATTTATATATTTATCACCTTTAATAAAGTTGGCATTCTTTGGAATTGGTAATGATCAAATTCATGCATACTTCTGTAAAGGCAGAACATATTTCTAACTATCATTATTACCTTAAATTAATCAAGCAGTACAGAAATGGCTGTAAAATTTCAGAGAGCATTTGTGCATGTCTATATAAATCACTGTTATTTTAATTTTCCTTTTCGTTTTTTCTATAACATATTGTTGCTGATTTAAAATCTTCAGTGATTTAGATAAATTGGATATCGTTCATAATATCAACTAGACTAACGCCTTAGCAACGTTTAATCTTTTCTAAAATTTTTATCTCCGTATTTCGATCTTTTTTTTTTCTTTGGTGCCATTAGATGTGTTAAATTCTAAACGTTGCTGTACTTATCTTTTTTTGCTCTTTATCTTATCCTCTTCTGCTTTTGCTACATTGAATGAGTTGTCAGACCATTTCTAAAGCTTTTCTGTTAAGTCACTAATGGTTCTTCATTCAACAGAACCATAAAAATGAGGCTCTAAAGTCAACGAGGCCGCTAATGAGAGTCAAGTACCTTGCGTTTATGTATATTTAGCCACAGTCAGCTTAATGGAGTTAAGTGTTTGTAAATGACATTTATATCTTGATATAAATTGAAATAGAAAATATTTACTAATTTGATTGTTATATTTTCCAAGAGTGTAAGGCAAAACTTTTGAATGTAGACAGTTCATGCCGAATCATCGACTGGACATTTTGAAGCCAAGAATAGCAAACTGAAGCATGTTTCCGGTTTGTCAGGCCTTGTCGAAATTCAAATATATGGAGAACATTTGTTAGTCCTCCGATGCTTTTACGCTAAATGGAGCCGTAACTACCACTGGCTATAATGCGAGTATTGAAAATATTCCCAATCCATCTTCCGAGTTAACAATATCGAGTCCTCAATACTTGAAACATCTATCAATTAAATGGTAACTTTGGGAACAGCGCCACTTAAGAACTGGATTTGAAAATTAACTTTTTAGTGTCAAGACATCTTGCATTATTTCACTCTACTGCTGGCAAAAAGCGTAGTTTTACTTTTCTGAGTCCTGGACTGGAAGAGACAACAAAGTAAAAGTAATTGATACTCAGGAATTTAAAAAATTCGATAAATCTTTTGTAAAAGTTACACATTTTTTGATGAATTGCAACGTTTACATTCATAGTGTCAACACTTCTTCAAATATACAGTTGTAAGTTGAAACATTATTAACTGCTTTCCGAATCAGGGAGCTTAATGAATTAAGCGTCTAAGTGTTTATTAAATAAAACAACCAATTATTAAAATATTTGTAACCGCTCTCCCCCCCCCCCCCCCGGTATTTTCGCATAACGAACATAAGCTTTAATATGCAAATTTAAGAAATTTAAAAGTAACTTAAAGTTCTAAATTGAAGTTTTATTTCCTAATAGAATATTATATTTTCAATCACTTCAAAAATATTAATATATAAATAAACAAATGGCAATGTAATTCGACATTGATTTTAAAATCTGCTTATTAAATAACTTCCGATGTATGCAAAAAAATTGAATTTGACTAGAATTGCTTAATTTGCTGTAATGCAGATATAACGCACAGCAATGCTCATGTGATGTAATTGTTATTTTGATTTTTTAAAAAAACTTTCCTTTTTAGAATTTCCTTTTCTTATTCTAATAGAAAAATTATTTGAAATCGTTATCTTTGTTTTATTTTAATTGTAATTAAAAAATCAGATGGATAATTTCTCTAGAGTAAATGATAGAAAAATTATTTTAAATCGCTATCTTTGTTTTATTTTAATTGTAATTAAAAAAACAGACGGATAATTTCTCTAGAGTAAATGCGACTCTAAAAGTTGTCACTGATCGCATGGGTTTTAGTAGTTTTTGATCTTTATTTTTTATGTGTTAACAAAAGTAAAAATAATAATGGAGCATTATTAGAATTCATTATATTCGACTTGGAATCTTAATCTAAATTTTGCTCTTTCACCATTTTATCTAATCCAAACACAATTCAATAATGAAATTAAGGCTTGACATTTCCAGAAACCACGTCTTGGCGCCATACATCTTTTAGTTAATGCTGTTTCAGATTCGTAATGCTCTCCTGAGCAATTTCTCTCTCGACATTTCTCTTAACAAAGCTTAGAACGTTGAGAAGGCTTAATAGACCCCATTAGCAAACTCCAACGAACCGCAGTTTCTCTTTGGTTAACTGCTTTCTGTCTTGCTGTATCAATTTCAATTGTGGCTTTGTCTGGATACCCTAAACCATATTTTAAGAATGACCTATTAACTCGTTATGTGACAATGGAAAGTAGCTCATCGTAATAGACACGGGGCTTAGTGATTATAAGCGTGAAAGAATTTAGTTTAATGTAGCAGAAAAATGCGTAAACAGCTTATAAATATAATTTTATTAAGCTATTGTGGGTTATAATGTTGGAGCAGTGTATTTTATTTTTCGGCAATGAACTGAGTTTGATATATTTTGTTGAATGTTTAATGAATTATTTTCATTTTCTGATAGTTCAGTATGTTATGCAAAATATGGTTTGTTTTCTAAAATTGTTGGTGAAATATTAGTAGAGTTTTGCGTTAATTTATTATGGGATAAACTGTGAAAATCTCCTGGTTTTTATTTTCTTATTTGTAATAAAAAGAATCAACTTTGAGATTTTTATGAAATTCTTCTTATAGTTTCCCTTGATTTTGAAGAAATTATTTTTCATGAATCTGTCTGTGAACATGATAAATCAAACAAGCGAAACGATTTATGCACACGTTATTATAGATCTATTTCAAGTTTAAATCCAGAACATGCCCTTCTGTCCATATGTGAATGTAATTACTTAAAAGTGTAACGAGCTCGATAACTGAAATTTGGTTTGTAGTCCCAGTTGGCAAAAGGGAAAGGACCTAAAACGCATAATATTTTCTCCTTATTATGAAATTAAACCCAGAATGAGAAGTATACAAATAATTCAAGATTAGAATATTTCTGCTGGTTACTTATCAATATTTTAGTCACCCAAAAGTTAATGTGGTTAAGTCTAAAAAGCAAAAATTGAAAATATTGATGTTTTTAATGCATTAATATATAATAATAATTATTATCATTTACTAATTTAGGAAAAGATTAAAGCAATGTAACCACTTTCTAATAAGAAGAATATTTTTTATTCCATTAAAATCTATAAAAAATCAGAAAAGACAACAACCATCATCATCTATATACTTATAATAAAGCTCAATGCGTGTGTGTGTGTGTGTGTGTTGGCGCTCTACAGGCCAGACCGTTTGACCTACAGCTACCAAATTTGGCACGTGTATACCTTGGAAGTCGGGAATGTGCACCTGGGGGTTATTTTTTCGAAATTTTAATTAGAATTTTATTTATTTAAAAATAAGCGAAATTTTGGCGTGTTTCTGCTATAACTTCCGAAAATATTACCGCACAAAAAAGATTTTTACATGAAGTTAAAGATCAAAAATTTATCTTTTAAATGATACCAATGTTTTAATCTTAAAATTAAATTTCTATTTTTAATGAAGTTTTAAATAAATATTTTAACTATATTTTTCAACAATTTTTTTCGTAAAAAATAAAAATAAAATTTAAGCTGCACGAGCACGTTTCGCATTCATGGGAAAAAATTGGCTTTTTTCAAAGTGTTGCCATCACATTGATTAAAGCTCCAATTAAAATTAAATTAAATCTTTTTGGAAATGAAATCTGCAAAAATATAATTTTCGGCACTTGTCTGTAGGAAATGAAACAAATAAGAAATATTTTTTCTAAAAAATAAATTCAAGAAAAATTATTTTATGATCTTTTACACTTTCTGTATTATCAATCTAATAAATCAGTTTTATTTTAAGGCAAGTTTTATTTAATATGAACAGGATATCCATTCAAATCAGGGCCACACGGCTAATTTGTAAAACTTTAGTAACACATAGATCTGCTAAAATGGTCTAAATGGAAAATTATTATATTTTATGTAACTTGATTCAATAAATGATCTAATAAATAACGAAATTTTGATTTTACATAAAGCTTCTGCTGTGGAAATCACGATTAACAAAATGTTCTTGAAACACTAATATTTTAAATAAAAAGAGTTAATTTCCAATCAACTAAATCAATCACTTAAACTGACTGATTTATGAAAATTTGAATATCACTATTCAATAAAAGAAGGATAATTTTAGATTTTCCATCGATCGTTTCAAAGAAAATACGCCAATCAGCGCGCAGGTTTCTCAAGATTAATTGGCCTAAGATTATGAAAATGTTGAGTTTTTCTAAATTTTTAACATTCAAAACTTCATAAATAAGTCTTAGTTGATCGTGGAAAATAGAAACATTCATTCATTTATTTAAATTTTGGTGTGTCCAGAATATTTCTCAGAATATGAAACCTTACTGCATTAAATTTAGACTTCATAATTTTTGAAATATATTTATAAGCAGGAACAAAATATTATTATTGATTTCATTTCAATCCTTTTGAAAGCAAAACTAAAAACTGAATTTTATGCTGAATCTCAGAAATTTTTGTTGAATTATTGTTTGAGATATTACATAAACTATGAAAAATATTTTCTAGTTCCCATAAGACTTAAATACCGAGCGATTCGGTTTCCAATACTCATATTCAATAATAATAAAATAAATAAATAACAATAAAGATGATAAATAAAATAAAACGCTTGGTATTATTAAAAAATATCTTTATATTAATTGCAATTTCATCATTTCCACTTTAAATTAAGGTTGAAGTTTTGCCGGAAATGACAACAAATAAGCAAAATATATATAGTAAATTGAAAGAAACGATGTAAACAACAGTATAAGTTTGGTTTGACTATCAAAATTTGAAGATTAAAAATGTTTTGTTTGAGAATCTATTAAGAGATCAGTTACTTAAAATATTTATTTGAAAATTGTAGCGAGCAGTAATACTGGCGAACCGGCTGGCCACCAAAGGCGGCTAGTTATCATAATAATGTTTAAACACAATGGTTTTTGCGTGATTCGTTTGTTGCATTTAAAAAATTCCTTAAATACTTGATTAATGTTTCTGATAAGGGATCATTGTTTTTAAGGATGTGTTTTGGTTTTAAAAGGCGTTTATATCCAAATACGAATTAGCTCCAGTTTTAATGTTTATTAACAGAAATCAATTTTGTAAGTACTTATCTACATTTAACTTTAAAGATATATGACAAAGAGCTTTCAAGCTTGCTTTACATTCTATTACCATGGCTCAAAGATGCTTTAAAGTGCGAAATTTAATATCTTTATTTCTTTATATATGGGCAATAATCTTATAAAAGTATATAAATTTCTTTAAAACTTTTAATATCAAAACTTTAAAGTGATTTGATTTTTTGTGGGAAAAGGCAACAGATGCCATCATGTTCAATTGAAGTTAATTGCAGATCTAGAAGTGCTTCATTGATTGCAAAGAAACTTGGAAATCTGATTTGTTTGTCTTGATGTAGGTCAGATGAGTTTTAAAAGAAATGTTTTCTTACATTTTGATTCCAAATTTAGGTTTAAAAAAATCCAGTAAGCGAAATATATTTTGCAAAAAAGAACTTTGGGCTCAGAAGTACATGGACATTGTTGCATTCGTGATATATAGGATCATTATGAAGATGGAAGCAATTCAATATTCTTTTAGTTTTTATTATTTTCAGCGATTTAACAGCTTTTATTATTTTTCAGAACAAGTATAGTAACGTCTTCCTTCCGATTTCTAGTTCAGAAAAATATTACATCAAATCTGAGAATATCTTTTAATGATATGAAGTATTTGATGTTTCGAAAGTTCCGAGATTTTTTGTTCCGAGAAGATGTTCCGAGATTTTTTGCGATTCGAAATGAAGACTTCCGGTGGCATTGAATCATTGGAAGGAATAGTTTCCAAAACTTCTATTGCCTAACAATCCGCTAATTCGCTCCAAGTAATAGTCGAGTGACATAAGAGTTATTCTTTAGTTGAATCTTGTTAATGTGTCCGCTTGAGAACTCAGACGTGGAATGATTTTTGAATAAATGAATTGAAATATTTTTCTAGAACATAAGTACAGAATAACTATCTATAGAAATCAGATAAAGATTCCAAGATATCAAATGGATTTTACTATTGCTGATATCTGGTAATTACTCTAAAGGAAGTTATTTCTCAGACGAGCGGAATTGAAAATGAATTCAAATGACAAATCATCAAACGCCAGGTGAAGTCCAATCATAAATAAAATTGGAAGAAAGAAACAAAAGAAGGTGGTAGCTTTTCAAAACAAAAGCTACTGTTGTTTACACAATTGTTATTACATTAAAAAACGTACCAATTGAGATATTCTATTAAATAATCATAAAAATGTTTGTTTGACAAGGAGTTTTAAATTAATAAATGCATTGTTTTTACAAAAGTACACCATGTGTTTTATTATTATTTTAATTCTCATTAAACCTTTTTTAAAGAATAAATAGAATGAAGCCCCCTGATATAAAATAATATTACAGCTTTTTATAAATAATTTTTCATGAAAATGGCTTTTGATTTTTGTTTATTTGTTTGTTTCCGAAGCAACCTTTTATCACTTTGAAAGTGTTTATTTCCGTTATTGAATATTAAAGAATAATTATTTATAAATACATTTTGGAGAATTAAGTTCTGAAGCTTATGTATTCTAATTAATTTAATAAAATTTCTTTCTAGTTCGAAATGATGATTCAGCGAGAGCGAATTAAATTTTAATAAAGCGGCATAACCATGGTTTAATATTTATTTACATTTTGAACAAATTATGATGAATGCATTTTACACATCGCGCTTTTTGAAAATCTCTGTGATTGCTTTGATAATCTTTTTTTTAAATTGTAATGCGTTTTAGACTTTTATGAATATATTTTTATAAATACATTTCATCATTGAATATATTTTCATAGATACATTTCTTTAACATTTCGGTAAATATATTTCATCTACATTTCGGTAAATATATTCCATTTATCAGCATAAAATTTTCTTTAATAAGTTTTTGAAATTAAATTGAAATATCTTATAAATTTTTTTAATATCAAAACAGTGAACATGTGCCATTAATTGAAGCTATTTATCTACATGACGATGTCAGACATTTAGTGACTTTTTAGATATGCATGTTAGACGTTCATTAATATTTGATGTAAATAATGGACAAACAGCATTGAATTGCTGGAGAGCTTAGTAATCTGGTGCAAATTATTTATACGAGATGTGGATTTGAAAGTTCGTCAGCCTGTTTTCCACAGATTTCATCAACCCTGCTAAATGATTAGGGAACACTTTTTCAGATTTTTCTTGGGGAAAAACTTTAGGGATATCAGGTTTGTTATAAAAAATAATCAATTATGAGCTTGAATGGCTAGTTGGTCAGTATTATTAGCAAGAAATAACTTCATTAAGTCCAATCTTTCTCTTGATTTGATGGCTAAAGAATATTTCATGGTATTATTTCTTAGATATAGTACTTTTATTTTAGAATAAGCTGATTTGTAATAGATATGGTTAGCTTCTATATCACCAGATGGTGATACCCATTTTTCACTGCTGCATTTAGTAAAAAAGTAATTTATGTCAAATTTAGAAGTTCTGATTGATTGAACTTTGATGAGAACTTGCTATTTGGATGAGGAATTTCTTAAAATTGTCAATAATTTCTGTTTATGAAAATTTAATTACTTATTCTGATTTATGGATTTCTGCTATTATATACGAATTACAAATCGGGTTAATCGGGAATTATAAATACAATTTGTGACGGGAGAAAAGCAATAGAATACTTTTTATTATGAGGCATACATAAGAAGAACGAAGTTTAGCAAAATGAAATCCAGTGGCATTAACGCGGAATTGTCTTCTATTATATTATGTAATTCGTGCTTTTCTGAAAAGGGGATATAAATTTTATCTCGACTCACTTTATCAAACGAACCGAATGATAAATAATTTAATATTTTAACTACGGGTTTTCAAGCCGTTGTTCTTGCTATTATTTGATGATCTCGCGCTCTCTCATGATTCAGGTATCTAAGTTGGGTGATACATAATGGACAAAATTCTATAGAAGGGTATATATTTGTTATTTTATTTGTAACAGCTATGACTTTATTATAAATACAATATTTTTTCTGGTATAAATGATAGTTCAAACTTATTTCTATTCTCTTTGAATTTTAATATTACTGGTTTAATAAATTACTGGTTTGTTGGAATAAAGGCTTTTTAGCTATTCCACTTTACGAGAAAATCAATAAAAAAATGGAATTCGAAAATCGGAATTTATCGCAGCCCCTTCCTCTTTTGCATTCTTTGCGGTTGCATTTTATTTCCATAATTAATCCTTTCACCATATTCTTTACCATCTGCTGAAAAAAAGGATCTCATTACTCTTTTGCAAAAAGTATAATATTGCTTCTCATTATCAAAAAGAAGTGGTTTTGTTCTTCGAGAATGTGACAATCTTTTGCTTAATAACTGCTTTTGCTGTTTTTTATTTTAAATGTATTTTTTTTTTTGAAATCGAAAGCTTTTCTTTTAGCATTTACGCTGAAGAAACGTGCTAATTAAAATTAATGAGCATTTTTTTCCTATTCATTATGTCTGGATTGCATATCTGTTATTTAAGGATTAATGCTTCGCCGAATTCCTACAAAAACGTTTTTCATGAGTTTGCACATAAAGATTTGGTCCATTTGGGTCTTCAAGGAAGCATACATGCACCTTAATGACATCTTTTCACGAATGCTTCGCTTCTCATTACGTTTGGTTGACCGAATTTCAATTTTCACTTGCGGTTCCGTAGAAAATTTAGAAAGTAACGCTGTTGTTTTTCAGTAAGAGGTTTTTTAAGTAAGCTGTTGTATAGTTTACTTAAAATTTTTTCATGCTCTAATTGCTCTTAAAACTTATTGATTAATTAATGTCTATTTCAGTTAATGAAATATTTAAGTAATTTTCTTAGAAATTTGCTACAGCTTTGAGTGTAGTAGTGATAAAAATTAAAATTCGAGGTGTTTCAGAAACGTTGCTTAAAGACTGTCTTGTATATATTTAGAAAAGAAAACCAGTGTGAAAGAAATTTTCACTACGAAACTTTCTCATATACTCTAATAAATGTACCTGCATGTTATTAACCGCATGCCATTAGTGAACAATTGTTAGGAAAGAGTCTATTAGTAAGCAAACTTTGTCGATTTTTTTTAGCAATTAATCGCTGGGATGCAGTTAGTACAAAATGACTAGAACCCCAAATGCGCATTTTGGGCTTTTTTTCTGAGTGATTGAAGCCAAAATTGGATACCGAATTGCAATTGTGGTCATAAAATCACATAAGTATTTACGTGCTTGTGAAAGAACAGATCGACAGAGAGGTCAACTTCTTGACGGATTTCATTCTTAATTTGATAGGGATTTAAATCAAATTTATGCCTGTAGCCGTCCTCGTTTTTCTGTTATCTTATTAACTTTAACTTGTTAACTGTTAATGGATTTCGTTCAAAGTTTATTAGAAGTCTGGTCTATCTGATGCAAAGACCATGTACCAAATTTCATCGTTCTAGCCCAAAGTTTTTTTGAGTTATCGCGCTCACAGAGACAGACATAATTTCAAGGACATGCTTCTTATTTAGGGAGGTCTAAAACATAGTAAATTGTCAAAGACTCGAGTTCGATATCTCTGACGATACTTTCTCTATATATCTAAAATAAATTGAAAAACTAGTTATAAACTTCGATAGTAATATGGTATATAAAATCAGTGATGCGTAGTGCATTCACAAATTCACTTTCTAATTTGGAACTTTTTCAAAATATAAATGCTAATATAATATAAAGTGTTGTGTATGATTGTATGAGTTTCTGCATCTACTACTGCAAAAAAGATTTATTATTTAAAGGGCACTCATTTTAGAAATCATTGATTGTCATTGCGCGCAATCATTTGAAGTTCAAATACATTACATCTTTCTTTTTATTATTATTTGTGAATAACCTCTGTTTTAAACCTGATTATTCCGATTACAGATATTTTAGCTGTCCATTTGAAAATAGTATATTACATTTTATTAGTAGTCAGTTAGCAGCAAATGTATGATGTATTATTGTATTGGCGACATAATCCTAAATGTGACCTTAATGTATTAAAGAGTTGTCGATGTTTTGAATAGAATATAGTCTTATAGTTTTAATGAGTGATACTCTTTCTTATGTATCTAAATGTAAGATGAAAGATTTTTTTATATTTTATACGATTTATAACACAGCTGATGACACACAGTAAATTATATATCACCATTTTGATGCTATCTTTGCGTCATTCTTTTTTTGACAATTTGAACTAACCGACCAACTAAAGGTCACATCAAATTCTAGATCGTATTATTGATTCGAATCAAGTATGTGCATATTTTTGTAAAGATAATGAAGCTGTGTGTAATAATGGTGACGTAAACATACAGTCATTTTAGTAAGTAATAAAATTACTATAGACTTGATGTGATGTTTAGAGAGAGAAAGAGAGATAGTTATTATTGTTTTTTATTCTTTTCGATATGAATTGCCTTGCATGGTAATTTGTCATCGAATATCTAACATGGAAAGCTTGTGCACCTCATTATTGCCGATCCTATATAAATAGCGTCAATTTAGTGACGGACGCAGTCGATCAGGAATCGCTTGTACATTATTTTAAAGATTTTCTCGAAGCTCATTGCATGCATGCGAATGAACCAAGGCTCTGAAAATTATAATTTGAAAGGCTTGGAGGGGGGAAAAACCCCTCTTCTGTTATTACATTTTTTATTTTTGATAATACTAAATTCTCTTATTATGTTCTTTTAAAAAAATGTATTATGGACATTCATTAGTTTTTTTTTTAAAGTATAACAAACTTTAATTTATAAAAGATAAAGTACAATGAATCGGAGAATATAACAATAAAGAAACTAACTGCATAATATTACTTCCTAAAGCCTCTCTGCCCATTACTGTTGTTTAAAGGAGATCGTTAAATCTTTTATGAAGAGACAAAACCTTTGACTTACAGCATTTCCTATGAGGCCCTTACACTCTCCATTAAAGCTTTGCAGGCGAGAAATTTGTTTTAACCCTCTAACTCAATTAGGGGCTCTTTACTTAACGCCATTGATTAAGTATTTAGATATGCTGTGTGTATAGGAGGGGAGAGCCCAAAAGACCTTCGGACGGAAACTTCCGTTTTACTGCCCCCAAGGGTTTGGTGTAGTCTCGGCCTAACTTAAGAAAAATAAACGAGAAATCAAGTTAACTGCTTTTTTTTTTCATTAGTTCTTTGATCAGGCGAATGACGTACACTGTCTCTTGCGTGTCTTGTTAAGTAATTTTATTAAATTAATATTTTTTTATATTCTGTATTGATCAATTAGTATATTGCTAATGCATCTACCCTTCTATGTTAAAACTAGAAATTTCTTTCTTTGTGTGTAGAAGTCATTAAATGTTATCGTCAATCTTCATAGAAGATAGGCGTAAGGAAAAAAGACAGAGTTGAGATGTTTTCGCTTTTAATCGCATTTTCCTGATTTCCAAAATGTAATCCTTTAATTGATTCTGAAAGCTCCGTAGAGACTTGAAGTGGGGAAACACGTTCTTGAAGTTTCAGAGAAAAAGATATAATAGATCCGAAGTTCTTCCAAGAATAAACTGTTGCTTCGAATTCTTCTTGTTGCATTTCTTTTTAAACTTTTACTTATTCGCTAATTGTTCTTCATGCTCGAATTACTTTTAACTATTATTTCTGGATTTAATTCTTAATTGTTTTATTGTATTGGTATTGTCAAGCATTATTAAACTGTAATGTAAAATTGTCACTTCACGCTTGTTGTCCGTATTTAAAAATTTATACGGATTAAAATAAAGTTAAATAATTGTTTATCCTCATTGGAACATTAGGATTTTTAAGTTCATAGATAGTGATTGATATCGTCGTCTGCATTTTAAGTAAAATTTATTAATTTAAATTGCCGATTGTAATAAAATATTAATGAGTACTCTAATCTGAATTTTTTTTATCACATTTTGTCTGGATATTTCTTATATTTAAATTGATTTGTTTCTATTGTTTGTTTTTATAAGTTTTAAATATGTTATCTCCAGAATTGAAATATATTTTTTGTATTTTCTTATATATTGCTCCAGTAATATGAATTTTCATGCGGAATTCTGTCTAAGTGGAAAAACTTATTATTTACATTCATAAAGAATATATTTTGTCGTCTTTTCTTTTAAAAGAACTCTTTTTGCTTTTTTAAAAATTGCTTGCCAAATATATACGTTTATGTGTATGCAAATCAAACAGGAAAACTTATTTGTATGAAAACTAATAATTCTCCATGATCCAAGATTGATTAGATATATTTAGTCTGAATATTGTTGTTTCATTGCAGAAATGTGTGCTTCCTGACATTAAATAAGTTAAATTTTTTGAAAAAACTTAACAAAAAAAAAAAAAAAGAAGCAAAATTGGAAACAAGTCTTATCTATGAAAAAGCTGTAGGAAGACTAGGGAGCGATGGTATTTTTTTTCGATTATCTAACTATTTATTCAAACATTCTAAATATTATTAAGGATGTTTTGGTAGTTTGCTTCCATTTGGGTTGTCGCTAATTGGTTTATTTTGACATTTACTAGTTTAAACTTTAACGATAATAAACTTTAAACCATTTATTCAATCGAACATTTTTGATAGTCACATGAATGAAATAGGTTGCATTGACGTTAGCGATCTTGCTCAAACACCCTGATGTTAGGATGCGATGTCTTGAAATTGAAATGTTAACTTGAATGTATAACTTTGTTTGGTGATGTAATCGAGGGGAGGAAAGGCGATTGAATATAAAATCCCCCAAGTCTCCCTTCCCCAAATTATTTTCTTTTTAAGATAATATAATAAGTTAAAATTGCAGTTAGATTAATTTATTCACGCTTTTAATTAAAGTAAAGTTAGTTTCAATATTCCACCCTTTTACGATAAGTGCACATTGATATATATGATCTGTATTTTAAGATCCATCAATAGATCATGATAAGAACCAGCTACTGGTTGTTAGCTCGTCCTTTTCTTTTCACACCAGGAAAGATTTTGTTTCTAGTATAAATGTTTTCTGTGGTTAAATTTTAAATTAAATTTTAAATTGACTTGAAATATATTAAAAAAAGAACTTACTATTTAAATTTAAATTTTCGGGGAGCTAACTTTTTCCAATCATGGCAAAGTTAATGTCCAAACGATCGTTTTCCTTTGGTTTTAGAAATTTCGTGTAACTTTACGAATCCAAATCTAACCATAGCTATATAATATAAAATTTAAGCTTCTGATTATCGTAAAAGGTAATTACAATATGGCATAATAACAGCACTACGACATTTAACAAGATAACAATAATAACATATTAATTGTAAAAAGAATATACGTGACAAATTCTTTCATAACCATGGTTTCTTTATATGCCAAAGATTCTTTTTGGTATTGAAAACAATTTTTATTTTTTATTTTTTTCGCCTTAATTATCATAAGGCACAATATCATATGTGATCTATAGATTACAATCTTAAAAAATTAAAAAAAATTGATTAATTTTTAAGAAAAATCGTCTGAACTTTTGATCTTCAAGGGGAAAAAAAAATGCGTTCATAGGTGCTTAGAAAATTCTTTCATTCATCTTTAAGATGAAAGAAAATAATCCCAACTTTAATTTGGAATTAAAACCGTGAAACCTTTCTTTCTGTGATATTTTTCAGAAACGCATTTTTTTAAAAGTTTATAATTAAAAAAAAAAAAAAAAAAGTAGGCTGTACGTAGAAAAAAGAAAAACTATGTTCTTTTGTATCAAATTGAACTAATTATTTGGACTGTATGCTTCCCCTTTGAAAAGCTGGGTTTTTTAATTGCTTGTAATATATTATTTCTTGCTTCTTATTGCATAATTTTATTGCATTTGCCGGAATATCTTCTAACTTATATTTCTTTTTGCATGCACTTTTGTACAATAGTTTCGTTCTTGAATTATATACAGGGTGGTTATAATTAAAGTCCGACTTTGAAAAGGTCATACAATTAAAACTACTATACCAATTGGTAATAGTTTAAAGAAGGACATAGAAATTTCTTTTTCGCCAAAAAAAAAAAAAAAAAAAATGAAAACTTACCACCAGAGGAGAAATGGCGTTGTATGCAAAATTGGTAAACAAATTAGGGCATGATGAAATTGGTTTAAAATGTGTTTAATCGTTTCTGAAACATGTTACAAAGCATGTTCAATGTGGCGTCCACTATTTTCTGAAAGCAAGTTAAATCGCATTACTGCATTTCAAGCAGTAGAATATCAGGAGGAATGTTACGCATGCCGGTGTATCACATCTTTCAATTCCGCCACATTGTTTACATTATCATCATTATCATCATAAACAGTGCTTTTTGAGATAGGACACACAGAACATGCTTTGTAACACGTTTCAGAAACGATTAAAACATTTTAAATCAATGTCTCCATGTCCTGTTTTGTTTCACAATATTGCATTTAGGGACCATTTTTCCCCTGGTGGTGAGTTTTTGAATTTTTTTTGACAGAAAAGAAATTCCCATGACCTCCTTCAAGCTATTACCAAGTTAGATAACATTTGGTCCAGTAGTTTTCCTTGTATGACCATTTCAAAGTGGAACTTTAATTATAACCACCCTGTATTTAAAATCAGAAGCAACTCTTTAAATCCTTTCTGAAATATGCATATTCGTATTAATTATTTTTGTAGTTAGAAGAACTTGATTTTTATATTCACCTCACTGCTGCACATAATTTAAATCTTAGCAGCATTATGTTTCCTAAAAATTATTTTAAAAACCTGCACCTGGTTCATTAAAGTTATTTTTCTCTAGAATATTGAAAGTGGATTCGAGGCACAACCTATTAGCGTTTAAAAAGGCATGTAAATTCGCTTATGATTTACCATCATCAAAAATGTAATTTAATAATGCTTGGGAATTCACTCAACGGCATCGTTAAAATAATATGTTTTCTGTTTAATACTTCTGAAACAACAGCTCGTTGCAATTAAAATGAAACAAAAACGCCATGTTATCGAAAGAATAGTTCTACTTGGAACTTTAAATATGGGGATGTTATTTATTTTAGACGAAATTCGCGAAGGATAAAGTATAATTAAATTTGTATGACCTTTTTTGCTGCCATATTCTGAGAGAAATAATTTTTTTAATGAGCAGCAAAGTTTCATGAATAAATTGAAGTAGAGTCATTTTCTGAAATTTCAATATTTAGAATACAGCGAAGTTTGCTCATTATTTTTTATATGCATAATGAATTATGCATTTCTGAATGATTAAGGTATTTTAAATACGAATAAAATAATTCCTCTCATTGCCGTTCTGTAAAATAATGTGCTAATATATTAATATACATATTAATGAATTTGTATTTTTGAAGTTAAATATGAAAATATGCACTAATATTATTTATTTGTGATTAACAATTATTCTCATTATTCACATGTAATTCGTTATTAATTGGCTATTTATTAATTCCCTAATTAGCTTCGACCTGAAAAATTAAAAAAATAAGAAAAACAAATTCTTTTAATTTGTTAATTTTTAGAGAACTTATTATGTGCAAAGAGGCGAAAATATTTAAAATCAAAAGAAACAAATGTATCAAGAAAAAGAATTCATGTTCGTATTTTTTTAATTTTTTTAATATAATGAAAGAAGGAAATTTCTCAATTTTTTTTTATTTGTTACTCACTTTATTTATTGTTGAAATATTTTATATAGTAGGGTAATATTCGTTTACCTTAAGGGCAGTTTGTGAAACAGACGCCTAACCAAATTACTAAAAGCGGTAGTTAATTTTTTTTGTATCATTTTTTTTTTGCAACGCATTCAATCACGGGATTTTATACTTATATATTTAAGACCAGAAAACATTTATATATATATAGATTTTGATAAACGTAAACATTTACTTTCTGATAGAAAAAAAAATAATTTTCTTTCCCGAATTTTCTCCAAATCGAATTACAATTCTACCAGAATACAATCTACATTTTTTAAATAATCGTTTGCGTCCTGATAGGGAAAAAAATACTGCAAGTATTGCCAAATCTTATAATTAAATAGCGCGTTTTCTAGTTTTTACATAAACTAGAAAGAATACAAAAAGCTAAGAACTATATGACCAGTCATGGGAAAGTATTTTAGTATTGATTTGAATGCCACCATTGATTACCAAAATATGCCTTTAAATTATATATTTACTGTTTAGTTTTTTAATCCTATTATGTATGTTTATATTATTTTTTGATATTTTCTTCCACTCTGTGGGATCGTAAAAATAAATAACGTATTTCCCTCCCGTTTATTCTGTATTGATTTTATTTTTAACAACGTAAGGAACTGTCGTAAAAGGGACGTTTAACACATTTCTTTTTCACACAGACAACTGCAAAAATAGGTTTAGTTCGAAACCCATTAAATTTTTAATAAGAAATCCAAGAACAATCCTTTCCGAGAACACTCCAATCGGAGCGCCACCTGCGTTGAATTCGCAGGCTTGTTTAAAACAAATAAGAAATGTTTTATAGCTTTTCTCAAGCCTAGTACCCTTTTTCATTCTATTGCAAATATAATGCTGCGATAATTCCGTGTTTTGTCTGACGTCTAACTACGTTTGTGGACATAAAAATAGGTTTTTCCTTTCTCTGTGAATTTAAAGGAAACGTAACTTATGGTTTAATTCAAAGAGTGTATTTAAAGTTTAGTATAAACATGTTTTTCATGGAATAAATTCGTGAGAGTTAAAACATCTGTTTAAACCCTAATAGTCCGTAGTTAAGCTGATGGATTTTTCCATAATCAACATTTTTGTGCATTAATGATCTTGTATTTCTTTTTTGAACATGACTGAAAATTGTTTTGGAATTTCATAAGTTTTCTAATTAGAAATGCACGTTTATTTCATATTGTTAATCATATCCTTAATTCTCAAGTTTTCGCAGAATTTTTTAAATATTAGGATTAGAGATAAAAATAAAAACGGATATTTGGATACCGCGTTGCAGTTGTTTCCGTGAGTTACTTTTTTTTGTTAGGAAATGGTAACATTTGGAATTCTTCCTTTGTTTCACTCCTTATTTGTATTTAGTTGCTTTCTCAAGTTAAGTGATGGTGATACCGTTGTGGTTGAACCATCGTTACCCTGCGTAGCATACGCGAATGCACATTGCACACTCTTTGATGAATATAATTACTTCTTGTTAAATTTGTATATGTAAAAGAACTTAATACGTTTAAAGATAAATAGAATTTAGTATTACAATTATATTCCATATAAAGAAAACTATGAATTAGGAATAATTTAATTTTTTTGTAACCTTGAATCACGTTGAGGCATGCTTTATATCTTTTATTACTGTTACACCTACTTGCAGTTGTCTTCTCTCACTGTACAGTAAACTATTACCTTGCGTGTATTTGCAGTAGACAATTTTTATACATGTTTTAGATTAATTATTTTCATACGTTATTAATTATTAACTAAAAAATTCAGTCTTATGGTGTGCGCTGTAAGATTATCCATATAATGATTGTCTAAGAGAAGGCATAAAAGTACTAAAGCTATCAAAAGACGTAAAATTTTGCAATTACTTCTGGAGCTTTAGAAAATATGGAAACTGGTTCAGGTGTTTTATCACATGCAAAAGCATCAACTATAAACGATTTAAATATAAGAATAATATAGTCGATTTTAGAAAAAAAATTTGTATCAAGTAATATATCCTTAATGTATCAAGTAATAACCCGGTAAAGATTACTTAAAAGATACATGAACTGTCTAATTTTGCATTGAGATTGATCCAAATGAGGAATAAAAAGAAGATATTTTATGAGAATCATTAAAAAAAAAAAAAAAACTGCTCGTGCAAAACCTGCACACACACACAAAAAAGCAAAGTAATTGTATTATGAACGTATTTATTAATCAGTATTAAAACTCCTTTTAGTTCACAATTGTTTCATTTTCTCTTTTAATTACAACAATATTTAGGTTTATTTATATTAAGCACATCCTCTTAATTAGAACTATAGCACATTATTTTGATGGAAAGTTAAATTTGCATACCATATTTTTTCGTATACGTGTTGAATTAATAACAGAATCCTGCATTCGAAAAGAATTTTCTGTATCTCTATCTAAGATATCAACATAATTGTACAGTTCATCGTAAAATCACTAATTACGTATGCTATATAGTTTTTGTATAGTTTTATTTCATTTTTAAAATTCTAGAAGAGACTGATATTGTTTTTTATCATCATATATATTTAAAAAAATATTATATATTCTTAAATAGGTATCACTAAATATAAAATCAAATATTTCTTCAAATTAATCAGAATTTATTTGTTAAGTTTAATAGCTAAAATATTGTTAAATAGGGAGATATGCATCTCCTTATGTGAATGAAAAAAGATTTTTTTAACATGAAGAAGAAATATTTCCTGCTCGGTTTTTATTTGTAATAATTTTCTTAAATACATTTTAGAGAAGATATTTTCAAAAAACTCTGCTTCTAGCATTTCAGTTATTGCTTTGGTTGAATGAAAATTATTTCAATTGCCGTTGTGCGAAAACTTTCTAATATAACTAAGAAATATATATTGTCAAAATATATTTCTTAGCAATTTGGTAATATTCAATTTATTCTCAGAATGTTATCTGATCAGTTTCTCAGAGTTTTAGTAAAGATTCTGTTAGCTTCGATATTCAATCCCGTCTAAAATCTGCCATATATGCGAACGTTTCAGATTACATATCTGAGATGTTTTATTATCATTTTTGGAATGAATTCAAGTTGGTTCATGAGATTTGGTGTGATGTTGCTGAAATTGGGTACAGTTTTCATATATCGTCCCAGTACCCTAACAAGTCAAGTCATAAATTAACTTAACAAGCATAAAAAAATTTCGCAAAAAAAAAAAAAATGTCTAAAATATAATTTCAAATGAAAAAAAAATGTTAGCTGGCTGTAAAAAGAAAATAGACCCCATTTGTTCCTAGATAAAACAAAAAGAGAAATTACCTTCATCGTCATTTTCATGTTCAGTTTTATTAGAAAAAAAAAAGCTTGAAATAAATACTAAGCAAACATGTTTACATTCTTATTTCAATAATAAATATTGTTATGAAATCCATTTAACAGAACTAAAGTATGAGCAGCTCCATGAATTTTTCAAAGTTGATCATTTTTGCATAGTGCTGCCAATAAATCTCTCTGCTGCTTTATTTTTTATTCAATTGGGTTTTTTTCCAAGCTATTAAATTTTCATCCGTGTCAAATTAAGCAGTTTTAAAGCAGGGAAAAAAAAAAGAGTGAACATAGATTTTTTTAAATGTGGGAATATAGATCATGTTGAAAATAGTCTACCCCTAATTTCAAAACATTTACTACTATCCAAAAAATTTTTTAACCAGTATTTTTTATCTTCACACATTGTTGGGTGGAGTATTTTAAGAACTAACGTTTTTTGAAAGGCTGGTCAATTACATTCGATTATCGAAGGACGTCATATGACGTTTCCAGTCAGCAACGTATGATTATCAAAAGACGTTATATGATATTCCCAGTCAACAGGGTGTTAATGAGAAACTAATTCGTCTAATTAGATTTATTTTTCCACCTTCAATCGTAAGAAAGTTAAGCGAAGAGGAACATTTCAAATCTTCACCATTTCTATCTTTTGTGAGCTGGGTGCCTATCTACTTATCCAAATTACAATGTAACCCAAGCCACTTTAAGTCGAATGAAAATTATCGTGTTTATAAGATAGCGTGTACAAAGCTTTATATGCATAAATAAACTTTTGATTGAGAGGTAAGTTCGGGATTTCTCAGAACCATGATCAATGAAGATCTGCAGAAATTTTCCCGAAATCGTGTCATGAGATACATTATGATACGTAGTCTTCCATTAATTAATCCATCTAATTTTTTAAGTATTTTTTTTATACTTTATCACAGTCTCTTTTCCGAATAGATTGATTCTTTCATTTCCTGAATTTATGGAAAATTTTTATCTGCAAGTTGACGATTCAGTTTTCGTTGAAAAATACACTCGAAAATGAAAATTCTTGAGAATTTCATTATTTTCCCGCATAAGAACTTCATGCGGGTGAACGTAAAATTAAAACTCTCCCGAGAATATTTTCCGAGTTCTGAAAGTATATAATTTGCATGAAGGCTGTGAATTATCTTTCGGATCGATTGGAGGGACTTATTAAAGAACTTTATTTACTTAGAAAAGAGAGATTATAGGACTGCAGTATATATAGCAAGAACTTATTTTAGTCTTTCTGAACTAAGGGCTGGAAAAAAAATTAAGTGTAAAATCGATGCTAAATGACGATGGGGCCTTGGCTCTTAAAGGATCACTGCTTCCTAGGGGAATTTTTCCAATATCCTCATTTTCGCCTTTGAGCCAAAATATTTTGTGATAAAAATCATCGCCTTTGACATTAAATTCTTTCAAGTCATTTCCCTTTATGCTCGGAGATTATGTTTGAGTTTCCAAATTGATCCTCTGAATCTTTATTTTTTTTATCCATCCCCCCATCTCTCACCTCCTGTATTTTTTCTATCGACGTTCTAGCTTAGACCGTTCAACAAGCATTACAAATTGCAACCAACATCGTGGCTTTTCAGCACAAATACGCCGAGGAAAAATTATGGGAATAAATGGCTTAAGTACGTCATTTGTTTTTAAATCCTGCTTGGATCGTTAAATGTTTTTTTTTTAAAATTTTATTTTAAATCTATGTTAAATTTTGCGTTCAGCTGCGATGTTTGATTATTCGTGGGTATGCTGGCCTTGGGTAACATTATAGATTGTGCGCAATGTCAAAGCAACTGGTTATTGAAAAATCCGAAATCAATTTATTTGAAAAATTGGATTGTGGCTTCTGTCTATCGCAACTTATCTTTTGAAACTTTAGTTAAACGTTGAATGCCTACAACGGAAATAGCATATGTCGTATTTGAATAGATAATTCTAGAAAATAAAGTCAATTATAAAATAATCCTGTCATAAGCAAGTGGTTATTTAAAAAAAACACAACTAAATTGGCACTTTTAATGATTGTTTATTTTTAATCTGATGTTTTTATTCTGATGCTTTATTTATATCACTTACATCAAACAATTTTGATTTTAAAAGTTTTATCGATATAACATTAGGGTAATATGTTATAAAATTCTATAGTATGTTTCAATTGTTCTTAAATTCGACAAAAAATTAGGAGGAAAATGTCGAATTTAAGAATATGGTTAATTTAAAGCTCAACAACCTCAAACTTTTATCTTTTCAAAGTGCCAGTTATATTTCTACACAATTTTTCTTTCAAATTTAATAAATAATTGAATAGATGCAGATGGTTTAAAAAATAATTGAATATATAAGTACTCAGTTTCTTGGCAATGGTGGTAATTTGACTTAACTAATTTTTTTGATACCCTTGTTCGCTTTTTCGCTAAATATTTCGCTAAATATTTTTGATAACATTTCTCATTGGCTTTAAAAGATTCCCAAATTTTATCTTTTAAAAATAAAATTATAGATGATATATAGATTTTTCTTGCTATAATATTTTATTTTATATATAATATAATATATATAATGATCTTGTGCGTTAAATGTTATTTAAATAGCATTAATTTATGGACGCCTTGGGATACCGTCACGTGATGATATTAAATAGTTATTTACGACTCATAAGTAAAATGTTATTTACAAATATTTAAATATAAGGAAGGTTTTAATTAAATTTATAACGATTAATTAAATCATAAGGTTTCCATTTCTACTTCTGTTAAAGATGAATGTGAGATATGTGAGATATCATTTTACTGATTAAATTGTTAATTTACATTTACCAAGTTTCGCACAAATATATTTTGAGGAGTTAAAATGTGCACCTCAGAGCGATTTTTTTTTGAAATTTAATTAATTAATCGACATTTGGAAATTTATCCGTTCTAACTATTAAAATTGTTACTGCCCAAAAATGATTTTTTTACACCATCTTAACAATGAAAAAAAATCTTTTCAATGTTACCAATTTTTTGCTTGTAATTTTTTCTATTAATTATTTAATTAACTAATTAATTATTAACTATTATGTAAAGAACTTAAAGCATATTTTATAAAACGTATTTAATTATTGAAGTGAAACTCATATCGTCTACATTGTTGCTGCTAATGTTTCATTCTGGCTTAGCCTCCCCATTTTTGATGATGATTCGACTTGTTTTCCTATGTTGTTTAGGATTCAGTTTTGTTCAGTACGATAGGCCTAGTTTGTGTGTACGTTTCTTTTTAATAAAATTATCGAAATTTTGTTGTATTTATAACTAAGATTTAAATTTAGAACTTAGCAATAGTGAAATTAAAAAAAAATGCATTTATTTTTAAACACTGTTATTTTTTTCTGTGATATATTTATTTATATAAACATAAAATTAGAGAAATGTAAAACACAATGAATAGAACAATGTTAGACTTCTTCCAATTTATGGATTATATGTTTACCGAAAATTCGAAGTCTAAAAATATTTTGGCTGAGAAAGGCAGTAAGATTTATTTAAATTAATTGAAATTTTTAGCTATCATTAATTTCGACGATCGATCGCCAAAGTTGGTAGTCGTAGTTAATAATAACCATACGAACAACATTGGGTATTTCATGTATTAAATAGACAATAAAACTTTGCTTTAAAATTACCACTAAAATTTTCTGATAGAATGAAAATGGAGGATTTTGAAGAAAAATCACGGCAGTTATATAAAAAAAACTTTTTTTTTTCCTTTATAAAATTCTGTCGTGTTGTCAGTTTGTCTAGAAAACTTCCTGACGACTAATACTACTAGAACTCAGTTCCTTTATTTTAGAGTTGTTAAAAAACTTTTTGAAATGTGCTGTAGGCATGGCGAATGTCTTGTTAAAACGAAAGATACTGAAAGTTTATTATTTTTATTTTTTTCTTCGAGGGAAATAGAGTGAAGCACTGTTCTAAATTTTTCTTTCTTAGTATTGCTTGTAAGTTTCTTATTTTTATGACAAGTTCTTCAGAAACTGCTTCGAATGTTACACGGAAACATTTTCAGTCTTTTTTTGAGAAAAATAGTGACACAGATTTTGAGTGCTTTCTTATCTTTTTATCTAAAATATGTTTCCCCTCTTATTTTTATGTCTGAGATTTCGATTAACTTAATTTGTATTTTTAGAGTGACAAAATTATTGATAATTTGATGTTTTTAGCTAAAATAAAATGTCATTTTTTTTATCATTTACAAATAAAATTCTAGCTCAAGAATGAATATTAAATAATTGAGCCATCACTCATTTTTGTTTGACGTAAAAAATAAAGGGAAAAAATTAAAGCTTCATGTGTCTAATAAATATTTTCGGTTTATTTTCTAAGCCTTGTATGAGAAATTCTAAAAACATCACATTATTCTTGTCAAAATGTCAGGATATTTTAAATTGAAAAGCTTTATAAATTAAATTTATATCATGTGCTTTATTATTGTTTGCGAATGGGTTTTCAAATATTCCTTAAAATTTAGAATGATTTACATTGCGTAGATAAAAAATATTATTGTATTCTTTATAGATAAAATAAATTATTGTGATATTTTTCTATTTTGCACACTTTAAATTTCTATTATTAAATTGAACGAATTTGGGAATGATGTGAGAAAGGAATTGTTCTAAATTAGATATTGAAAAAAAATCTCCTAGAATTCAGGTGCATATCCAGATCTTAATCATATCATCCATTGCTTTTTAATTTTCTCATATTCAAAGAAAAAAGTATTGCAATCATTTAAAATTTCGATCTCGAGATTTTGGCGAAATTCTATATGTCAGATATTTCTGAGTTCGAAAAATACATTTTTGGAATTTTGTTTATCTATCTGTCTTTGAATATGCTACTCAAAAACATACTGTGCTAGACGCGTGAAATTCAGTAATATGGATTTTGCACTGATTATGTAGAATTTAATCAAATAATACACGTAATTTATTTTGAGGAAGTCTGTCTGTGTCCAGATGCCCGAGTCTAAGTGTATATGATAATTAAAAAGCTAGATTGCTGAAATTTAGTTCTCAATTTGCATTTAAAATGTAGATTCTGATTGAATTTTGAACAACTTCTGCCAAAAGATTTGACTGGGCATTCAGAGCTCTGAAAAGTAAAAAAAAATCTTAGTACTATTAGCATTAACATTTTTGTGCGATAGACACAGTTTTATGTGAGTGGGTGGTAACACTTTTATTTGAAAGTTATTACATACTTTTTATATTTTCGTTAGAGACCCCTCTCTTTGTTTTGGATTTCGTGAAATATTAAAATTTTCATTACTTTATTAAATATGTAATAATTTAATTGATGTATTGTATATCTACTATTTTCTAAGATGTATTTTTAAGTAAGGTTTCCTTGCAATTAAAAAAATGCTCTTATATTTGTGGAAAGTATCGCACATCACTTATTTGCAAAATATATTGCTTAATACCACTTACTTCATTTCTTCGTTTAAAAACGTAATAATTAAACTGATATATTGTATTGATGCACCTACCTGTATTCTAAAAAATATTTTTAAGTAATGTTCCCTTGCAATTAAAATGAACAATCTTTTATATTTGTAGAAAGTATCGCAAAAATTATTGACGAAAAATTGCTTAATATCATTTGCTTTCGCTATATATTACATTAAATTTTCAATTCTGTTCATTATTTCAAATTGCCATTTGCCAGTATGTAGTGAAAATTTTGACAATCAATATGAATAATTTAATTTTTCCATTTGATTAAAAATAAACAATTTCTTTGAATGAGTATTTATATCGCAGTGCAGACCACATTAATCCTTTAAAGGGCCATTTTTTTTCTAGTCATATTATGTTAAAATATTTTTAGGCTTGAAATTAGAATAAGAAAAGGGATTCATTTAGCTTAGATAAATTTAATTTGGTTAATTAATAATTAAGTAACAAATCAAGACACATTATTTTGTCTGAGATAAAGAACTGAAGCATCTAAGTTTCTGACTTACTAAAAAAATTTGTCAGAACTTATGCCAACCTACATAATTTTATAAAAAGATTGATAAATTTGGTGGGAAGCATACTTCCCACTGCCCTAGAAAGAGTTAAACGTAATTTCTCTTACCATCTGATATCTACTTACACGTTGTTATATTTTCCTCGTGATTTAAATTAATATTATATATTTGCTGTGAATTATGAATAGATTCTATTTAATAGTATTTTAATCTTTATTTTTCGGATGGCAACGATTCGCTCAGTTCTATTTTCATGTCGTGGAATGGGATTGTATATTTTCTTCCTTTCTCATTGGTTTTGACCAACTTCGTTTCTTTGTTACATAAAATCGTTTCACGGAAATCCCTTTATTATTTTTCCAGCATGACTAGTAAAGTATTAAAAACTATCGCATCCATGATTTTCAAATGCATATTTCTAAATTTAAACTGGTCATCGTTTTAACAAATGCCATTCAATGTTGCCTCCGTTTTTTTTTTTTTTTTTAAACTTCTCTCTGACGTTTACCATTTCGCTGAAACCAAAGACAATATCGATTGAGAACTTGCAAATAATCCATATCTTTTGGCCTGCATGGATATCGTAACTTTTCAGATCAAAATGGTTTCAGAGGCAACGATTGCAAAAATCTTAAGAGCAATTTCGCTTCGGGAAAGAAGAGAAAGAGGAAGAAGAAGAAAAAAATCCAGCGTGTTTGTATTTCTTTTTAAAATTTCGTTTTGTTTTAGGGCACTTCTCGCGATATATTCTCAGTGTGTTATGGAATGGAAGTTTTAAAGCTTCATACAAGAATTTGCATCTTCGATCACACATCGATTCATTTTGGGTAGGCTTTTAAGATGCAAAAGACGCTTTTGTTCTCCAAAATCTCCGGGTCTTTCTCCCGGGCCATGGTATAAATGGAAAAGATTAGCCTTTCAAATTCTCTTTTTCTGATTTTTCCCCCCTTCCTTGTATTGGAGAAAGTTACTCTATGCTTGGAAATGTAGTCTTTACTTGAAATGGTTTTTGTATGTGTGCGGTGTTTTCGTTAAAATTCTTTCATTGGAATCTTCCTTTCAAAATGGAACAGCGGGAAATTCTTTTATTGTTAATGTGACCGCCTCGGTCGAAATAATATGTCCATTATTTTTAAAGGAGAATTACCTTCAATGATATTATTGAGGAATATATTTCAAATATCTCTGGAAAGCATTACACAACGCAAAAGTTTGTAATATTTAGTTGGCTGTAATATTTAGTTAGATTTTTGAATTGCATTTTGGTTTTTCTGATTTAACTATAGCATAATATTTTTCAAAGCATTTCATAGTTTAAATTGGCGAAAATATGCGCAAAATAAGGAAGGCTGTCTTAAAAATGATTTTGATTTTTTAAATAAAATTATAGTATGGAGTCAAGTATGACACTTAAATTGTACCGTAGCAATTTATTTGTAGCATTGCCTGTTATGCTACTACGGATAAGACAATTAAGTGATATTTATTTTTAAGAAAAGCAATAAAACCAATGCCTCGCAAGAAAATTGACGACTGTTGCCAAAAGGATTTCCTTTATATATAATATACCACCACTGATTTGATAGATAAACAAAGAAAAATAGGAGGAGTAGACGATGGATTTTATCCTCTAGCTGTGTTTTTAATCAGCATTATATTAAAACTTTTGAACCAGTATGCGTTTTAGCAGCCAATTTTCTATGAAATTATATTAGGAAGACAGCTTTCCCCCATGGTAGCACGCCAGCAGTCTTTTGCTTCAAATGCTACCTACATGCTCCAAGACAACTTTCACGGACAGAAGAAGCTCACCTTTTCTTTTATTACATAACATTGTCTTATGAACTTGATTAGGCGTGGTAGTGGGGAGGGGATCAAAGTCATCAGACGTGCATTATTCGAACACAAGAAAAGTTTTTACTTATCTATTGCAGTTTAAAAATTGAACTTTTCTCGATGCAGGTACTTATAGAATTTGCTTTGAGTGAAAGAGCAGGCAACTTAACGGTCACTGTTAAAAAAAGATTTAATTAGCATTAATTTCGATAAATCATGTATTCAAACTAAAACTGAAAGCTGGATGAGAATGACGATTTTGCAAAATAAATGGTGGAAATTCACAAAACGCACATGAATGAGAAATTTTTTTCATGATTTCATTGCCAAAAGAATTCATGATTAGCAAAGATGATAAATAATCATATGAGAAGACAGTGATTATGTTTCCACAAAGCGAATGGAGTGAGCTTTGGAATAATTAATGCTAGCAGTGGCTTTCTGACGAGTTGAAAATGTTGCTAAATTTTTTTTGAAATGCTGTCTTCTCAGAAACTTTTTCATTCGGATTTTTTACAAACAATTAACTAAAAACTGATTAAAGTTTTGTCACCAAAAACAATGGGCATCATTTTATTCTTTTGCTCACTTCCTGTTTTTACTACTTTTCTCACACCATCTAAATTTTTATTATTTTTCTGGCATTCCAAATAATTTTAATATGCTGCTCTGACCTCGGTTTCGCCCTTTAGTGGCCTGTGGATTTATTGTTGCTTTTCTTTCGGGTATATTTCTTCACGACTTTCTGTCTGTTTCCATTTGGCATCGACTTGAAAGGAATTTCGATCTTATGTTATCTGTTAGAAAAACTTATTGTCAGCGATAAGTTTATAATGACCACATATGTTTAGAAAGTATATTTTTATGGCGACAAAAAGGATTATTTAATATATATATATATAATATATATTATGATTGAGAATTTCTATCCCCTTCTTGAAAAATTAAAAAAAAAATATGTGTTCTAAGTTTTATTTGGTTGGAAGTTGTATCCGAAAATGCTTTACACCATACACAGATCTAATTTATTCCGTGTTGTTTTCAGCGACTTTATAATGGCCCTGGTGGAGGCATGTTTCGATTTTTTTTTCCTTTTTCTTTTAGGAAGATTTATCTGTGGTTTAGCAAGCGCAAATAACATTCGGAATATTGTGTTATCTCTCCTCATTTTACCATACTTAGCTTTAAAAAATTGCATTGGCGGGTTAATATTTTGTTTCCATAGCTTCCAGCAAGTCTCCGCTTTATTACGACTTTAGGCTACTGTCAACCTCTTTGGTTATTGCTGTGTGAAAGGAAAATTCCTAAGATATTTAAAGAAACGGACAAAAAATAATTTTACTTGCTCTTTTTTTTTCTTTCTAAACCTTTCTTCTTTAATTAAATTTCGCTGTTAAACAATTTCCGATCGTAATTCTACGAGAAGGGGAAGAATGTTTGGAATCCTGATTTCTGCAATTATTATATAAATTTCAGCTGGTAGCAGAAATGGGATTTTAGTTTGTGAGAGAGAAAAACTGAAAAAAAAAAAAAATCATCGTGTCGTATAATTGAAACTTAATGAGATCAATCTGTTTGCATTTGTTACAATACTTAGCCAAACAATAGCTCATTTGTTTTATAGTTTAGCGAAAAATATTTTTTTGCTGTGGATTTTTCTTTCGTTGATAATTTAACTTTGCTTATTTTTGAATTCATTTTTGAGAAATTGTTTTATTTGTGGATATTGCAAGTATTCCAATAAGAAACGGATATGTATTAAAAAGATTGCGGTAATGTGTATTTCTCATTTTTACAAATGGCCCCTTAAAAAATCATGAATGTAAAAAATAAAGTTCTTAATGTGAAATATTTGTTAGTTTTCATTTCTTTTTGTTCAGAAAAGAAAAAAAGAAAGAACGAAACAAATGTATTAAAAATTCGAGAGATTTTTAAGAAATCTCACATTTAACATTTGTAAAATTTACGAACAAGAAAAAGATAGCTAAAAATTTTCATTTTGCTTTCAACCCAAACTGAATATTTCCGTCAAATTGTGGATTATATATGCACAGTGGTCAAAAAGTCTTCCCCTGGTTTAAAAAAAATTATAATGAAAAAACTTTTGAATATAATATAAAATTTTTAACAAATCGCATTCTTAAATTTTCGTTAATATAACATCAACATTTAATCGAAATGTAAAATCATTATTTCATTATTAATACAGAAATGGTGATTTCACTTTGGATTATTATTAAAATGGCGTCAACATTTTTTTAAAATGCACAATGAACATTTAGTTTCTTTATTTCAAGTATTCAGTAAAAGAATTATTTTACTTGTTAGTTACCATAGTTATTTAATTAAAATAACTATGGATCCTGTTTTAAATTTAAATGTCAATTTGGAGTTTTAGTAGAACTTTTGCCATTTTTTTCATTATTTCGGTAGGTATGGCCCCCCCCCCCATTCGAATAATTCTGTAAATCTAATTATTCTGTGTAAAAATATGTAACTGAATTTATTATGAAAGTCTCTTACAACCTGAAATATATAATTAAGTAAATACTCTATAATTAAATATTCTCTCTAAATAAACTGATTACATTTCGGAAAGTGAATTCATTATCAGTGATTGAAAGTTTGTCGAAAGCTGAAAATAGTATTAAGAGAATTCTTTTAAAACGCCAGTTAGATTATGACGTCACATCATTCTGCTCTGATGGCTTTTTGTATCTGACTTAATTGATAATTAGAAATAGAAATAATAAATTAAATACATTGAATGTTTTAGATTTCAGACTAACCGATCAGATTTATAATCGGGAGGAATCCAAACAAATTACTAATTTTGTTTATAGAATATATATCTGCATATTTATTTTAGCCTTCGTTTTCAGTCAACTGAAAATATTAAGAGAATCCTTTTAAAACACCAATTAGATTATCAAATCACGCTGTTCTGCTCTGATGGCTTATTAGATCTGACTTAATTGATAATTAAAAATGGAAATAATAAATTAAATATATCAATTGTTTTAGATTTCAGATTAATCGACCAGGTCGATAATCGGGAGGAATCTAAACAAATCCAGATTAGTAATTTTGTTTTGAGAATATGTATATTTGAATATTTTTTTAGTCGTCCGTTACAATCAGGGAAAAAAAAATCCAATTCACAGAACCGCAAGTACTTTCTAAAAAGAAAACTATTATCGTGAATAAGTAGCTGAGTATAGTAATATAACCAGTTCTATAAATCTCCCTTATTCATTTTTCTTGTTGGAAACTACTTCCCATCCACTTTAAGTGCCAGATTATATCTCATGACTCAGAAAAGTCACTTTTTCTTTTCTAGAACGATTTAGGGAGATAGGGAAAAAAGGGAGAGGGGAGGGTGGATGCCAAAGAGAGAGGAATAGATGAGAAATGGCATTTGCCTCTTAAACGCTTGATCCGTGGCGTTTCGAGCACTTTGAGCCTCCATCAGCTTTTGCCTCCATGCTTCAGGTAATGTACTGAAGGGATTTGCCTCCTACCCTTGCCCCTCTTTCTTCTGTTCTTATCCCTTTCGAACGCTTTGTTCGCACCCACCCCTTGTTCTTTTTTCTTTCTTTCTTGAGCTTCAATAGCTTTTAAAGGCCACTTGCTGCTGCTTCCGGAAAAATAGGGCACAAAAAAAAAAAAAAAAAAGCTGATCGCAAAAGTTTCCTAAAGTCCTGTTTTAAGCTTCCCTGAGTTTGGTACGTTCATTTTCTCTTCCTTTGCTTCCCCGCCCAGTGTGTTTTAGATTTTTTTTTAAAACTCCTTTATCCCTTAGCTTGCTCTCTAAAGTTTCCGGTTTTTAAGTATATTTCCGGATCATTTTAAAGTTGATTTCGAAAGCTGGTTTTTGGTTAGTCGAGCGTGGCCTGAAGCGATATTTTGTGTTATAGGGTGTTGTTTTTTGAAATTGGTATTATTTTTTGTTACGGTCTTAAAATTGATTGGCAACTCTAGACGTGTTTTTTTCTCTCTGTTTTTTAGTTCTTGAATTAAGAAATAGCTAATTAAGAAAATTCTTAATAGCATGATATGCGTAATGGTGTTGAAAAATTTTGCAAGCGAAGTTTGTGTTTCTGAAAATGAATTAAAAAATAGGAAACATTTAAGATAAAACTAATTCTTAGGGAAATTGAAAAGTTTTTAGCATTTGGCGTTCAGAATTTTTTTTTAAAGCGTGTAGAGTAACAGCTTATGTTGGCAACTTATTTGAAAAATTTAATTATGTCTATAAATTTTTATTGAATATTTTGTAAAATATATATAAGTTTTTTTGAAGAACTAGATATACCGTTTAATGTTTTAAAAACCAACTTTTAAGTTTCTAATGTATTTTTTAATTTTTTTATCGTTTATATGCGTTTTTTGGAATTTTAATGATTTTATGATTGCTTATTCACCTTCTAAATTTATAATGCTTAATTTTTTTAAAACTGATATATATATATATCTTTTATGTTCTTTAATCATTTTTAATGTTTTTAGGTTTCAAAATTCAAATTTTAGCAAGACTTTTCTTTGTTTTTAAATTGACTATATATACTTAAAAAGTACCTAATATGTTTTAAAATTCTTTGTCATTCACTGCTTATAACTTTAAATATTTGTATTTGGTATTCATTTTTAATGCATTCTGTAATGTGATTTTTCTTTTAATAATAATGAATAAAATTTCGCCACGGCTTAAACTTTTAAAGATAAGGTAAAATTAATATTTTGACCTTCATAATATATCAAACCAATATTCTTAAATTGTACTGTCAAATCAATTTTTAAAAAATAAACCTTCTCTCCGCCTTAAATTGGAAATTGAGTTATGGTTTTGCAAGTTGAAATAAATAAAACTTATATTTGATTTTAAAATTTTCTGAATATTTAATTTGTTTATGCAATAGGGCATACGCTGCTTCATTACATCGATGAATATTATTTCATTTCATTGTTTTATTATTTATCTTGTTCAAAATTCTGAAGTTTTCCAACTGTATACATATGTTAATTTATGCTGTTAAATTTGACCTAGCTCGGTCTTCATTCGTTAGCCTTACTCGCTTGTTAACTTATGCATGAGATAAATATTGTAAAAGAAGCTTCGCAGTTTTATAATTTAACCATTCTACTAAATTGAAATTTATCTGATTATTTAATTATTAATGTTAAAAGGTTTCTCTAGTTGAATTCTGTTATACATCGGGAAGTAGATTAAATTAACCGAATATATGCATGCATAAAATCCTTCTGTAAATTATGAGTTAGGTTTTATTATAAGAATACAAGATATTCAAAATAGAAAACAAGAAAGAATATTTCTTTCTAAAAAGATAAAAGTCCATTCTATTAAGAAGAGGTACTATTAAAAATGAGAATAAAATTTTAATGTGTATCTCTTCAAAATAAAATTAATTTTTAAACATAAATATCTGAATAATATAATTTTACTACTTCGGTAACTAATCATGTTATTTATTAATTACAGTTTATGATTGAATTTATTCAGCGTCATGTGAAATTTTTGAGTTGAATATAATTTTACTTACAAGAAAGAGTTTATTCAAATTTTGATTTACGTATTTCCCTTTTTTTTCCATATTAGCCAGATAATGCATTGCATATCAAGTAATATCTGCTACTAATATAAAAAATAATGGGGTTTTTTTTTGTATTTTTGGTGTTGTAAAGGATAGACATAGTTACCAAATTGGGTACAAATATAGTACAGAGAGTGGAAATGTATACCCTGGGTTTCTGATTAGAGTATAAGTTAAAAATGAAGCGAGCTTGTTTAAAACTAGTTCCAGAAAACATGTTTCGATATCATGCCCATTGAAAAATGCGAATGAAAGAATTGATGTTTTAGCAAAGAATGTTTTATGAACGAGTGAACTGATGAAAAAAAAAGTTTGTTGTCTAATACGTAACATCCTTTGTTGAATTAAACTAGCTAGAGTTGCTAATTTTAATCGCTTGACTCTTACTTGAGCATTAAAGGTATATTGCGAAAAACCTCTACAAAATTAATCAAATTCTTCTCTTTTTTTGCTTTATTTCTTCAATAAAATTAAGGCATAGGTATGTGCAGTAAAGGTACTACTAGGTTATCAAATGTGTTCATTAATCCCAGTTTTAGTAATAGATTCCAAGATATCTCAATAGTATATAATAATAATAATAACAACAATAATAATAATAATTTCATCACTATCATAAAATGCTGGCTTGCCAACATATATTATTGGCTTTGCCGTCGACTCATTGACTTCATTATACATGAAGCCAACATTTATTAGTTGCATTTCCAACAATTTATTAAACAATTCCAACTATCCTTCCGACGAATCGGCAATATTTATCAATTGTGTTTTTTAGATAACATATTAATCGCATCAAAACCTCATCCATTAAATATATTATTGGTGTCCCTGTGTTTTCTTTTCTTTCTAGAGTTATTCACCACTGTTTTTGTAGAGCTTTTATGTATTATTGCACCAAGAAGAAAAAGCACTTACTTAACGGGACAGTACAGAAGAGGAGTGGGGGTGAGGGGAAGATTTGTGGCATTTTTCCTGAGAAGAATTACTATCATAGAATAGATAAGGAAAGCAATATCTCTGAGAAACGAACACAAACCGAGCATAAATCCCCTAGCGATTCAAGTGTAATGAGAGAAGTGCCTAGAAGGACAGGAGACAGATTGTACCGTCGAGGCGGATGAAAGTGTCCTGCCTTTTATTTTTTTCCATCCCTACCGAATAACATTAAAGATCTTCTCCCGACAACTGAACATTACCTTGTTGCTGCAGTGAAGGACGATGCCCAAACAGTCGTTACTAGAACGCTAGTGACTAGATAATGACTATTTGAAGCACACACACAGAGAGAGAGAGAGGGGTCTGCATTCATTAGTTGGATAGTAACGATTTTACATCTCTTTCTCTCTCTTCCTCTCTTTGGTAAAGTCGGATGGATCTTTAGATTAGTTGGTACCGAGCTTCGAGCTTATGCAATGACGTCATTGACTCTCTTGCGAATGAAGAATGTGGCGCTTTCGACTTGTTTGGTCTAATGGTTGCAGTTGATGATTGTGCGCCTACTTTCTAAAATTAACTGCTTTTGAAATGTAAATTCGTGCATTCTGTTACTAGAATCGGTGAAAGCGTTTGATGGCAAAAGATTGTTGTGGCTTGGTTCTACAGTTTCCTTATTTCGGTTTCCTGTGAAACAGATGTTCTATTTATTTAATTCTGTTCCGTTTGTATATTGCGGAGCACCAGATCTTTTATCCCTTTCATTTCTTAAATTTTCACTTGTATAGACTTTTTCGAATGGAACCGTGGGACTACTCTTAATAGAATTTCAGATTAGATAACTTCTTTTTTTTTTATCAATGTATATTTTTTATTAGTTCTTGTTGGATTATTAGCAAAGAGTGTTAGAATTCAATTTCCATATTTCGATTTCTTCTGAAATGGATGTTCTATTTATTTAATTCTCTTCCGCTTGTATATTGCGGAACACCAGATCTTTTATCCCTCTCATTTTGACTTTTAATATTTTCACATATATAGACTTGTTCTAATGGAACCGTGGGACTATTCTTAATAAAATTTCAGATTCGATAACTTCTTTTATTTTTATCAATATGTATTTTTTTATTAGTCCTCGTTAGATTGATCTCTAGCAAATTGAATATTGATTTATTGATTTTTTTTTCTTTTTGCTTCTAATCTTCGAAACGAAATTTCTTTGATTTTATGTACATTTTATTGATAACCTATTTCTTATGTTATAATATTAATCCATCAAAATCATGTCATCAAAAATACCATTGGATCTTTTTCTCCTGTCTGATTTTTTTGTTAATCATGATTTTTTTTTGTAAATTATTATTTCAGACATTTAGTTTTTTTTTAAATAATTGTTTATTGTTTGATAATAATTAATACTTTTTGTTGATATTTCTGTTTTAATGTTTGAACCATTTCTTTGAGAAGAGTACAGACTTATTACAAATAAATGAATTTCAATTTGCTCTTGTAGGGGGTTGGAGTCATTTATTTATTTATTTTGTTTTGTAAAACAAATAATTGACATTGTATACATATTTTACATCAATTTTCAAATGTTTCTTTTTTTTCCTATAATTTTAAATTTTAATTCAAATTTTTTTTAACGATGATTGTTTTTGCATTTGGATAATTTATTACTGCGAAGAAATATATCCCACCGGAAACAAGGTAATTAAAATTGTATTGTGGCCAGCATTCGAAGAAATAACCACAGTTAGATAATGTTTATTGTTTTTTCGTCGAAAATCTCTGTTTAAAAAAGAAACAGCAATTATATAAACTCGAAATGATTTGCATCATTCCAAACTCAAAAATAACAATGCTTATTTCAGTCCCAAAATCGGTTGCCTGAAGATTTAAATTTTTAAATATCTTACTGTAAGTATGATTTACGAAAAGTAAAAGTTTTTGGAAATGTTTTGGAATTTTTTCTTTCCGTACTGCATTGAAAAGCATATTGCCAGGATTGCAAAGCAGGGTACAAATAAAATTCTTGAATACAAAAGTCCCATAAGTATTTTAATCCTGAAATCTGCAAAATATTTAAATCTAAAAGCGATGTTTTCAAATGTTCGAATAGGAAATTTATCTAAAGGAAATTTGCAATCTTTGCTGCTAGGCATTTAGAAATATATTTCTTTAAAAAAAAAAAAAAAAAAAAAAAAACGTTTGGTTTTTGTTTACTTATTCATAAACGAATTATAACACATTTTTTAAGCACATTTTATTTTAGATATATTCTCAAATAATAAAGTCTATTCTGATTTTTTTTTGATATTTGGTTGAAAATTATATTTAATTTCGCTTTAGCTTTAATTGGTAGGCTGTACTGGGATATTTTCTTGAAAATACTTGAAAAGGTCGCTGTTGTACAGATTTCCTATTAATGAAATGATGAATTACACCTTTTAACTTTATTATTATGCTATAAATTTGTTATTTGTCAATACTTTACAACACTATTATTTGAAATATTTCTTTGAAATTCTCACTACTTCTAATATAACGAGATAATGCAAAGGCAATGTAGTGCAAATTAGTGATTATTATTATGAGGGGAAAAAAGGCTAATCGTTTATTCAGAATTTTTTCAAAATTGTTAAGATTTTAGAATGTATTGTGAATAGTCTTAAAACGTATTAAAAATTTTGAATTTTCCACTTATCAGCGCTAAATTAAAACCAGGGAGAGTGGTCTTCCCAAACTTTCCCGCCTACTGTCAAATAAAGTGTTATCCCAGAGAACGCCTTGTATGATGTTGGCATAGTTTTGAAATATTAACCTTTGTGGTAAATTTTATATTTTTACTGAATCTGTCGTATGATTCTTGGCCAGTTTCTTGGCGATTAATTGGTATTTTAGATGAGTTTACCTTATCCTTTACCCTTTAGATACCCTTACCGATAGTACAAAACATTTTACACAGGTCTGCAATTGTAAAACAAAATCACATACCATATTTCATATACTTAATTTATTACGTTTTTGAACTCCCGCATTGGCATGTTTCTGAAAGTACAGACCGACATACGGTCAATCCATTTTTGGATTTGTCTCAAAATTTGATAGGTGTCTACTCTATAGATATTAAATCTATGTACAGAATTTTATCTATATACTCTGTTTATTTTGTAGTTATCGTTTTAATTTACATTTGATTTGCTAGACAGACAGACTTCCTCTGAACGTATTTTGCTCAAAATTTAATAGAAATCTATAAGTTTGGTATAAAGACCGTATGCCAAATTTCATCCGTCTAGCTAAAAGCGTTTTTGAATTACCTTTGTCACAGACAGACGAGCATTTTCATAAAATGTGTTTTTTGAACTCATGGATGTTCAAAATGTGTAGATTCATCAAAATCTGGAATTCGAATTTTTTGACGTTACTATATTTCCTCTATACTATGTTTACGAAAAAATAATAACAGATCTTTTGCTTCTTACAATGTTTGATTTAGCTTCATATTTGACTTTTACTTAAAAGAAGAATAATCTTATAGTACATGGTTCTTATGAATAAAATGTTAATATAATTCTAATGGTTATTCCTTTTAATAATGGAGAGAGAGAGAGAGAGAATGAAGAAACATAAAAATCAAGTCTTAATTATTGAAGAACAAAATTACAAAGTACATATTTCTTTCAAATCTTTATTTTTTTACTTTGTGTTAGAAAATTTAAATTTCTGTCCAGGCATACGTTTAATAATTTATTTGCAGTTATTTTTATTAAAATTTTCATAAGCAGTGTTGTTTACTTAATTAGTACCTCACAGGTCATATCTCAGTTAATTATCATATATATATATCTTACTAGAAAACTCTTTTCTGCAGATAACTGCTTTGTTTTCCTTAGCAATAGTCATTTGTTACTTCAAAATATTCAGCTTTATATATATTACTTTGAAAGGAATGAATCATTTTTATTGTAGTAGGAAATAACTAAAGTAGCCATTTTGAAAATGTGCAATGTATTATATCAGAATAATATAGCAACTTGTCTGCATTAATTGTTCACAAACCCATCCATACAAACATCGTTATTTAAAATTAATGGCATTTCCTTTGCATTAGTTGTTTCATTAATTTTTAATAAGGTTACCTTTTAGTTGGGGGGAAAAAAAAGAAAAGGAGCAACAAAATTTTCTCCGTCTGATTTCGATAAAAATCTTTCACCCTTGTGCGGTAATGAAAAAGAAAATCGCATTTAAATTCTATTTTCAGAATCTCGAACTTTAGTGGTGTAATATTTCAATTTTCTTTTCTACTACCTTAAAGGTAAGAGCAGAAACCATTTGCATCTACTCTCTCCTGTATTCCCTTTGTTTAAATCTGATTTCATTAAAGTAGTTCTTCTTTGTTAGAAAAGTTCAAAGTTTTTACGATAAGTTTGCTAACGATGCTTTTAGGGACAAAAAGGAAATATTTTGCACACACACACACAAAAAAAACAACAACTTAAGAATCTTTTTTTTTTAGTTTTTGTAACTCGAGTAAACAAAACTGGCTTGCTGGCTGTATTTACATAAATTTTTTCGGAACTTTTATTCTGTAGTTTAGGTATTTGTCATTAACGATAATATAGAAGTGCTTGGTTTTCATGGTTAATTAAATTCGTTTGTACTGCTTGACCTTTTAATTTCAATTTCCGTTTTTTAATTGACTTGAAGCTTAAGTTGACAAATTTAATACTTTTTGTTTGAGAGAATTGTTTGAAATAATTAACTGGCATTTTTAATCAACCATGATTTTTTTCCTTATGAATTGTATTAATTAGTAATTAAATCTTCTGATCTCAGCAAATTTGTATTTTTTATTGTGAATTTTTACATGCTTTATTCGTACTTTCATTTGTAGATTCTTTTCTTATTATTTAACTTAGGTTCTTTCCATTCATAGATTTTCTTTAATCTTAGATGATTTTTTTTCTTAATAAATTTATAATTACAATGTTTTCTTGTGCATTAACCAGTATAATTTGATTCAGATTCCATTTTTTTAAAATTCCAATTTCAGTACTGTTAAGATATAAATTTCCTTCTAAACTTTGTTTACATTTTTTTTTATGGGAATAAATTTGTTGGAAAAATATAATAATTTTTAAGATGCAAAAAATCTATGTTATTATGACATGTGAAATTTTTCATTTATTTTTTTAAAATTGTAAGTCATATGTAGCACGAAAATACTTTTGATAAATATCAATAACAAATATGAAAAACTTAAAAAGGCTATAGACTATCGTTCCATGCTATTGAATTGCGTGAGGCGCTACATCATTTTGGTGTATTAGCTGCATACCATTTTCAAACTGAAGTCTCAACCGCCTATCATTGGCGGAAATAGTCAATGACCTCTTCGGCTATTTTTAGCGATTAATCGCTGGTTACAGTACGCATCGCATCTTTGCCAATTTTTTTGGTGATTAATCATTGGTTGCAATAAATATGAAATCTTTTTCAATTTTTTTGGCGATTAATCGTTTGTTGCAATAAACACGGCAACTTTGGCAATTTTTTGGCGATTCATCGCTTTCGCGAAGTTAATACACAAACACCATCATTTTACTTTTTTACGTAACCATTTAAGCCTATCATTCATGAATTTTCCATGTTTTCTTCACTCCAATATCCTCGCTTATATTTGGTTAAAATGCATCTCTATGCCCTCCTCCATGTTATCAATCCTCTTCTTCCTTACCCACATTCACTGACCGTCCATTCTAATTGGCATAATGGAATGACGGATAATAGGGCGGTTTGGATCTGCAAACTTCTGCTCCACGCCGTGCCAGTTTTGACAGGTTGTCATATCTATAACTTTTGGTGACAAATAGTTGGATTTGCTTGGCATGCAGCGATAATAAGAGACTGACTTTGTCTGTGTTCAATGAACTTACTCTCTGAACAATATACGTTTCTTTTATTACTATCAATGCATTTTTATTTTTGTGAATTTGTGTGCTATTAAACCAAACAAAATGCACTTTGGTACTTTTTTGCGATTAAATTTGTTAAAGACCCCATATTTTATCATAAAAATGATTGATTCCTATGTGCTTTACCTGCCTCTAAATCTATAAGAATTTTTCAAATCAACCTGTATTTGCATACGAGATATGATAGCCATAGGTTGTCTAGCCATCTATAGCAAAATGAAGTCATCTAATGATAAAGCAATAAAATATGCTAATATGCCGTTAAAACATATAAAATACATTAATTTTATAAGAAAATTATGAAAATCTAAGTTTTTCTTTTCAGATTTATTGATTATAATCTTAGCTAATATACTTTATCTAGGTGTAGATGTTTTGGTAAAATCGCAATATGTATACGGCCGTAGTCTGTGTCGTCGTTGTGAAGTAAAGGAAACGCAAAGAAAAAGGAAATCGCTAATGCTCTTTTATTACTGTACCCCCCCCCCCCCACTTCCTACAATAAAGCCATTGATAAAGTAAATTCTTTATTTTAATAGTTTCTTCCTTCATAGTTTTAAAAAATAAGAATGAATAATAATTTTTTTGGCCATTTTTTAATTATATTTTTAGATGTTTTTAATTGGTTGAAGTATTAAAATAATAGGTATTGTCTTTTATGATTGACTACGTATCCATATTAGAAATTCCCATTTTAATTTAATGCTTATTTAGGTAACTGAATTTTAATGCAATAGAATCTCTTTAAAATGAATTCTGTGAATTAAAAATCTTTATAGTATATAGTTTGATAAGTTAGCTTTTATGTGATTTGAGTTACTGGAAATGTACTGTGACCATTTGCTTTAAAAACTATACTCTTTTGGTTCAATTTGCTAATGAAAAATATTATACACAGTTAGTTATATTTCAAGACTGGATGGAGGGATTAAAACATGAATTTAATTGAAAATTGGCAGTAAAGACTTAATTTCACTTAATTAGTAATAAATAAATAAATAAATAAATAAATAATAAATAAATAGAAAAAAATATACATTAAATTAATCTAACTTTAAAATGGATCTAACAATTTCAATATGCGGCAAAATATCGTTAATTTTATTAGCAGTCTTTTATTATGAATAAAATCTATTTTATAGTTTCATACGTTTACTTTAATTTATGTGAAATTTGGCAGCTTATATAATCTAACTTCAATATGTAGATAATGTTTTTGTTTTTTTCTTTGAAAAGGAAAAGCTGCTACTTTTAACATAGGTTACATTCTTTAAAATTCAAAATTAAAGTAATTTTCTACGAAGTTGCGTATCTTTTTACATTTTCCATTTCGTGGCTTCTTTTTACGCCTTCTATCTCGTAGTGTTCATTTCGAAAAGTTTCCGGAGAGCCATTTACTATGCAAAGGGATTTGCATGCGTCGTGATTTTTCCTCCATTCCTGCACCACTAACCTCTGCAAAATTTTGTTAAATTTTCCCAAAGTTGTCCCATTTTGTTGAGGTGCATGTTCTTCAATGACGTGTTCGCTTCCAAAAGAACCATAATCCCATTAGCTAAGCCTGACAACCAGAAGACCCGTGAAGGCACGTCTGGGGAAAGAACTTGAACTTAAAGGAGGGTGATTTAATCGTGGGACTTAATCCTAGGTGATGTTGTTTTTAAAGACCTTCTCCCGGTTTTCTTTTCCCAGAAGGCACGGCGAGAGGAAGAGTGTGTCAAGAATGCTTTCCTTCATGCGGAAGTGTAATTAGAAATGGGATTTTCCTACACTGTTGGGTGGTTATTTGGGAAAATAGGGTTGAGGATTTCCCAATCTTTCCAGAGTTACTTGTTTAAGTAATTGAGTGTGATGGCTTGGGAATATTGTTTTTTTGTTGTTGTTGTCAGCTCCCTGGTTCCTTTTTTTTCATTTCATTTATGAACACTTTCAGAAGATTTCAAGAGAAATACTGCGAAAAAAAATCTTTAAACACGGATCTCTAATTTAAAATTCGGATTTGCTTCGTGGTGATTATGCTTAAAAGTTTATTCCAAGACTCTGTCCAAAAGAAAATATATTGTTTACTCTAGAGTTTTTAAAATCTGAAAGTAAATTTTTATGATCTTTACAATCTAAGAAGTTTTCAACGCTTTTTTTTTTTTGCTTTGTGTTGTGCTTCAAAATTTATAAATTTCTTTATAAGCGCTCAAAACAGTTCCCTAATTTAATTTCTTGTATAGAAAAAGTAGAAAAGAAAATTTTGCAATCTTGAGAAAATTCAACGATGAGATTTTGATGAAATCTCTATGCTATAGATATCTGAATCAAAACATTAATTTTGAGATCGTGAATATGTGTAAACATGATAACTGAAAATCGCACTGTATTAGAATTGAGTTGATTTTTTTTTTTGGCACAAAAGCCATCTTTGGCTAAGCTGCGCCACATTCACGAGATTAAAATATTTATCAATTTATGATAAAATCAATACATGGAATGCTTACATAATCCAAATGACTAAAGCCTAAAACTGTGAGTCACGAAAAAGCGCAGCAATGATGTAAGGGATGGTACTATACTAAAAAGCGCAGCTAATGTTTATATATGATTTTAAAACCAATATTTTTTAAAAGCTAAAAAGGTTAACATGTGGTGTTGTGGAAAGCAACTCTCCCAAATGTAGGTGAGATTTCTGAAAATATGCAAGACGCTGTAAAGAAAACCGTGAACATTCTACAAGAATGTGTAAAACTGACATAGGACTACTACAAATTGAGCAAAATGGTGTTGGGTCCACCATTAACAGATGTCGGTGGGTGAATCGAGTTTGCCGAATCTTCAACCTAGTTAAAATCTTGTCCAGTTTTCTGCTGTGTAAAGTGGGCCAGAAATCTATTGTAAGTTTAATTGTATAAAGCTTATTACGAATCTGCGCGTTCCATTCAGTTTGCCATTTGGAATGCAAAATGTGACATATATATTTCTTATAATCAGAAAGAAGAATCTGTGTTGGCAAGAAAGTAGTAGCCAATTTAGCTGCCTTATCAGACTCTTCATTTCCCGGAATTCAAACGTGTGATGGGACCCAGCATAAAATAATTTCAAAATCCTTCCAGATAAGTTTATCATATAAGTTTAAAATATTGAAAAGCAAAGGATGACTTACGATGAGACTTAAAGATGAGAGGGATTCCGGAGCACTCAGTGAGTCAGTGTATATTATATAGCTGTTTGTATTAGAAAAAACAAAATTTTGTATATTTATTACTGTTAATGCATGAACTGGATGAAATATGCTACTGGACATTTTATAGAAACTACTCTATAAAACTTTATTGACTAATTTGACTCTATTGCTTAATTATATATGAATTATTATTTTATTTTTTAACTTTATTATTTTTTTTAAATACCAATGTTTATAGGCTATTGTATTATCAATGGTATGGTATTTTTGTCCTTTAGCATTACAAACCGAATATTTTTGAACGTTGAGATTTTGATGAAATCTTCATGCTTATAGATAGATATCACTGAATCAAAACATTAATTTTAAGATCTGGCATGTGTATAAACACAATAACCGAAAATTGCACTCGGTTAGAAAAACAAAATTTTGTAAATTTATTACTGTTAATGCATGAATTGAATGAAATATTGGGTTGTTCGGAAAGTAATTTCGTTTTTTCCCGACAGAGGATTTATTTGTATTTTTTTGCACCCAACTTCACATTTAAGCCGTATAATTTTTATATGCTTTGAGAGCTCATATGGCAAGGCTTGTGTGTGAAAATTTCCAATTAATTCTACGCAGTAGTTTTTGGTTGGTGCCCTTTTAAATATGGAGAGCGATAAGCAGCATTTTCGACATATCTTACTGTTTTACTACAGAAAGGGTAAAAATGCTGTTCAAGCCAGAAAGAAATGGACCGATGTGTATGGAGAAGGTGTGTTGACAGTACGCCAGTGCCAGAACTGGTTCGCTAAATTTTTTAGACTGTAAAACCTTCACCTCAAATGAGGAGGTCAAAAACCACCTCGATCAGTTTTTTGGCAGCAAAGACCAAAAATTTTATGAGCGTGGAATTATGCTACTACCAGAAAGATGGCAAAAGGTGTTGGACCAGAACAGCCAATATATAATTTAATAAAGTATTTGTTTATTATAAAAAAACTATCTTTCATTTCCACAAAAAAAAAAAAAAAAAAACGAAATTACTTTCCGAACACTCAATATGTTACTGTATATTTTATTGAAACTACTCTATAAGACTCTATTGACTAACTTGACTTTATTGTTTAATTATATATGAATTATTTTTTAACTGTATGATTTTTTTAAATGGCAATGTTTATAAGCTATTTTATTACCTATAAATTGCGAAATGATATTTTTGTCTTCTTACATAAAAGACTGAAAAGTTTTGAAATAATCTCTTTTTCCCTTCTAAATGAAAATCTATTTTATTTTTGAAAACTTGTGAACGAAATTTAAATTAATTTCATAAGAGTGTATATGCAAAATAAATAAATGAATAAGAATTTTTAAAAAGGAAGTCTTACATCGTTTAAAAATAAATTGATTCTATAATTGGAATCATGAAGTTGTGTAAATTCAATATCGGAGAGAAAAGAAAATTGAAATTTCTATTAGACTATTCTATTTTATAAAATCAAAAACAATCCAGATTGAAACAAGATAACGAAAGGCAACAGTCCGTTGATAATTGAATTCGACTCGCTAAAATGATAGAAATTTTCAGACACTTTTATTTTAAATGCGAAATTGATTTACACGATACGTTCTTTTATCTTTTCGGTCGAGAAGAAAAAATGAAAGACTGATATATAAATTTAATTTTTCAATATGCATTAATGCATTTCGCAAGCTATCGGCTGTCGATAATGTTCTTGGCAACTTCGGAAATTGAACTAGTTAAATTAGTATCTCTATCGTCTTTCCACCTGTTTTTTGCTAGCCCTACATCAAAGCTATCTTCTATTCTATTATTCTAAGTATTCATAAGATTCGTTCAATTAATTTTTTGAAGACAGTTTCTCTAAAAAAAAAAAGAAAAAAAGAAAAAGAAATCAGATTGTTCTTTTTTCTTCTTCCTTCATATTCTTTCTGATTAAATGAAATAGGCTCGGTTCGATTTTTAGGGTTTCCAAACTACGACGATCTCGTCCGTTAATTAATTTTTTAGCTAATGCCCGATAGAGTTCAGTTTTCCGTCCATCCATAATTACCATACTTTTCAATCTAGTATATGCCAGAGGGAAAGATTTTTTCCCTCCTCCACTAAAAATGGGGAAAGATTGGCAATTTATCGGCTAACTAGCATTAGTGTCCAGCAGGGATATTAAACTCAAATGAAAAATTGAAACTTCGCATTAATCTTTCCAATCATTAGGGATCTTTTGCGACGAACTAACATGCGAAACGAATGTGATTGTCATCTAAAATAAATCCCCTTTTGTTGAATATCCCCCATTAGTCTGAAATTGAAACACGAGACAGGGAAAAAAATATCAAAAGCCCCCTTTTGATTAATGAATCCCTTGATTCCAATCAAGCCGTCGTAAAATAATTTCCAGAGCGAAAAGTCGAGGGACGTTGGGAGGGGAAAAAAAAACATAAAATGGTATCATTAAAAGGATCGCTTGATTTGTTAGAAGAGCGTATTTAATTACCTTTCACCATTCCTTTTCCTTTCAATTGCTGTTTCTGTTCGTGGCGCATATCAAAATTTAAACTAAAGTTATGTTACTGACAATCAAGATTACGTTTATCAAAGGCGTGTGTACTTAGTCACGAATGTCTGGAACTGAAATGTCACTTATTTAGTTAAGAGGATGGATTGCCACGATCTGTTTCGTAAAAAAAAGAAAGATCTTTTGAGCGTGAAGACGATATTATTTCTTATTTTGCCATTAACTAAGTTTTGGCTGCTATCTCGAGTCTTTAAACGACGAAACTTATTTTAAATAGTTCGTAGGGAAGCTCCAAGTTGGATTTGAAGTTAAATTTGTGATATTTATATTAGATCTGTTTCTTTGCGCTGCATTTAATCAGATGGGAATTTAATGTAAAATGTATTTCTAATGAGGTTTCAACACAATGGAAATATTACCAATTATAAAGTTCGAGTTAATTTGATAGATAAAGTAATGTATTAAAAACAAAAACAACAGAAAACTATCATTATTTTTTTTTACCCTCACCGACCTAGCTTATCCAAAAGGTGCAGACTAGCACGAGTCGATCAGAAGAAAAGCACCAGAAAAAATAAACTAATAATATATATACTATGAAGAAGGAATATGAACATAAAAAGAACAAAAAAAAGGAACTTTTTAATATACATATAAGAAAGAGTAATGAATCATAAAGAATATAAAAAACATAATATATAGATAAAGAAGATATAATATATATGTATGCACACGTACGCACGCACGCACACACTTATAGAAACTAGATGTGTAAATGATATATAAAATAAGAGAAACTCAGTAATTACATAATATAAAAAGAAGCAAGATAAAACAAGAAAATATATTTAAAAAAAAACGGAATTCATAAAATAATATAGAAAAGGAGAAATTTCGATACATAATATACAATGTTGGAAAAGATAAAATAAAATTTTGAAAAAGTGGGGAAAAGATGAATTGTGTTTGATGTGTTTCCATGATACACCCACGCACCCTCGAGAAAAGAATAAAAATTGCCAGTGGCCCAGCCAGACAAAAAAGGAAAGATCCAAAAAGAACTTTTAAAAGAACGCTTTTATTTGTATACTATTTTAAATTGCCTTTGGCGGCTACCTGGCAGGTTCACGGAGAATGTTATTTTTGTGTAATTTCAATTAACTACCTTATGTATATTATAACTTTATTGTGTAAACCTTACGTAATTTGATTTTTTTATACCCACAATAAAGTATTTTTAGGCATCAAATTGTGCTATGCATATTAAAATATTATTTTAATTACAAATTTTGTTAATACCTGTTCTGTTTATTGAGTAAATGAATTTTTATTATGATATCAATTCCATATCATCATAATGCAATTAAAAATGTACCTGCCCAGATTGTCTGTCTTTTAACTACACATTGTCCCCGGCTGTATTGCAATTTCATTTCCTTATTATTTATGTAAATGACACGGTATCTTCCTTCTTTAGGTTCCAAAAATGCAAGAAAATCAGGGCGGTTAAATATTTAATGAAACAATGAAAATGATGTGAATTTATTGCAGCAAGAAAATGCCTTTATGAAAAAATTTTGCAAAATGTAATAAATGAATTAGTGTTAACGTTTATAAAAAAATTGTTGGACAATTAAATTGGCCTAATCACAATGGCAAGTTTTCTGTTTTAAGTATTGTAAAATGAATTTTTTCGTAATATTATTTCAGTAAATTATCGCAGGAAACGCTGAAATTTCGTTGAAAATTCGTTAAAAAATCAATAACAATAAAAAAAACTTCTCCGAAAGAGCTTATTTCTAACTGATACATATTTATTGAATCGTATTTAAAGTATATTATCAGCATTTTATTTATTAATTCAGATTTACAATTTTTGTCCTCACTATTTTTAAAGCTTTCAGTTTTTACATCACTTTATAAAATTACTGTCTATGTATTTATTATATTTTATTTACTAAATTCGTTAATTATTTTTAAAAAATGGGATTTTTTTTAGCTTAAAAAATACATACTTCCTCCTTCTGTATTCATTTTTAAGCCTAGATTTTCACAACTCTAATTTTACGAAATAAATTGAATTTTACTATTGTCTTGCCAATTTAACATTATATAAGTTCCGTTGGATTAATTAGTACGAAACTGCAATTCCGTGACATCTTTTCTTTGAATTCTCATCTACAGTGAAATTGGTATTTCCTGTCGTGGATTCAACACCTTATAATTGTGTTTATTTAGTACGATTTCCAAAGACTTCATTATTGAAATTCGATTGTGTAATTTTAGAGGACCCGTTATTCGCTACGAATCGCCCCGCTATGTTTGCGAAGATCATATGTTGCACAACATGTAGGCAACTACAGATGTGACTTCTCGTTTCTCTAATTTCGCTGCAATTCCTTTATTTACCTATACTTTCACTACTGTAATTGATCTCGTTGCAACAGTTAACATAAGCACGGGAATAAAGCGAAAACAGTTACCTTCTATTGATGCGGCCATCCTATTTTGGATGCTAACGCCTATACTTTTCCATGATTGTTTCGTCTTAACTTAGGAAAATATCTTAAAGTATCTCTTTAAAAATTCTAATTTTTCTTTTTGGGGAAATACATTTTTAATGAAATGTTTTATGCAATATTTCGTCTGATGTCTGTTTAGTAGTTGTAGTAAACTCTTTCAATTTTTATTACAATAAAAAAAATTAAATATAGATATGATAATACTATATATATGTGTGTGTGAATGCTGAATGAATATTATGTATGATGTATCATTGAGTAATACAGTTTTCTGAAGAATATAATAGGGAGGATTTTAGTTTATGATTTGCATAAGTCTAAAAAATAGCAGCCAAGTATAATTCTCTGCTTACAATAAAGTAGAATGCATGTGCGTTTGTTAGCGCTGTAAAGACCAAGCTGTTTAACTTAAATTTATTAAATTTGACACAAATAAACTTTGGAGGATCATTCGAAATATCATTTTGGAGTGATTTCTTTCAGAATTTTAATTAATTAAATATTAAACAATACTTTGGCGTTTTTCTGTGATAAATTCCAAAAATATTAATGCATATATATAATTTTGTACTATTTTTAAGATTCGAAACATTGTTTTTTTAGAACAAAAAAAATTTTTTTTTTAGGAATTTAATTACTAAGAAAAATTTGCCCCAAATTTTGAAAATTATTTAATAATATTTTTTGAATGAGTTTCAACAATGTATTTCATTTTCTTTGTTTCATCAAATATTTAATCGCATGCTTTTTGAAAGTGAAAGCCAAGGATGAAGGACTATATCTATTTATTCGCGTCAATTTACGTGTGAAATAAAAAAAAAAGTAAAACTCTAATACACTGAAAGATAATGTGCAATTAGAAATATATTATTCTCTCTGTTATGTTTTTAATGATGATGTGATGTCATATGACTTGACTTAGAAAGGTTTATGTACGCAATAAACGGAATAGACGTAAGGATATTAAAATAACTCAGTTCTAATAATGTCTAAAATATAGTTTCTGTTGGTTTCTCATCAGTATCAAGTTTATCAGTATCAGTATCAAGTCTCATCAGTATCAGTATCAGTATCAGTATCAAGTTATCAAAATTTAATCCAAATTAAACATAAGCAGTATTGTTGGAGAACTAAACGGCCGCCAATGACGACTAGAATTGACTGAAAATATGTTTACTTTGAGCGAAAAATAGTTTATTGTTACAAAGACATTGCAAACTGTATTTTGCTTCGTTTCTTACAGCATGACTGGCAAAAAAAATATTCTGCCTTATATCTATGCATATAAAATGAAGTTTGGCATGAAATCTGTTTTATAGTTATAAAAGCAAGCATTAAATTATTTTAATTGAATTATCTATTTGTCTATAGATATTGATTTTGGTAATTTTTGTAGAAGAAATATTGTTATTAACAATTTTTCATTTGTTTGTGCTTTATCGATATTTATTAGTTCATTTGCATCTTCTCTTTTAGTTGAATGTTGAACATATCAAAACTGCATATGTATGGTTATTGTAAAGAATCATTTGCACTTATTCGTTGAATTCGTTTTTATTCTTTTCTAATGGTGCAACGTTTTTTTTAAAACAACTTTTTTTTTTATGTTTTGTCCTGCACAGTTGTAACAATGTTTTAGTTGTAATTGGAAATTTAAATTATTTTTAATATACATTTATCTTGAGCGAACAAAAATATTCATATCTTTCGAAATTAAAATGGTTGAAAGCGTATAGAAGAATTAATTTTAATTATTTATGATCACTTATTCTTTGCCATTGTTTAAGAAGTTAAATTTATGCAATCTACTTAAGTTGAGTGTATTAACCATCCTAATTGTAAAACCCAATATTAGAGAAAGAAAGGAATACTTTCTTTTGCAGTGGTCATTTACAGCCTCTTCTTAAATTTTTTATACTAATGAATTTCAAGTGAAATAGTTAATTATTCTAATCTTAATTAGCGGACTAATTGAATTCGAATCCCTGTTCACCAAAGCTCATTTACTGGTATCGAAAAAAAAATTATAATTTTATTTAAAAATGGTAGACTGTTAAGTTTCTAATTATTATCATTGTGCAGTTTATTTGAAACTCGATTAATGGTTCAGGGAAAAAAAATTGCTTGCATTGTGCTTAGAGCTTTGTTTATTTCTTGGCGCTTCCTTGCGTGCCTTTCTTAAATCTTTCATAAACAATGCACCGCGTTTCAGAAAAATTCACATCGCATACTATAAATACCCATTAAATCTTCTATTAAAAAGTCATTTAAATTTTGCTGGATTATTAATGAAAAGCAAAATCACAGCCCTGTAAATACTTGGGAAATTCAAGTTGTGTATCAACTTTCTTGGATGTTGGCTAATTTTGTTTTTGATGAACTCCTCTTTTTAATTAAATTAATATGTAATGAACATTCTTCATTAGGGCCTTCTTTCTTTTGTCCTAGTACTTGATTAATTTTCTAGGGTTAGCTTTCTAAACTTTTTTTTTCTTTTCATCTTAAAAATTCATGAGAGAGTACTAATTAAAGCAATTGTGTTAGAGATTCTCCTTTTATGCTTCATTATCAGTAAAAAAATTATATTCATAGTCTTAATAATCTCAGACTAACACACTGAATTTGAGAAATTGCTACGCATAACACGTTTTTAAAACTTCACTGAATATAAGAATATAATAATTTTTCCTACACTCCATTAAAAAAAATTGCGAAGGGATTAATTTAAAAGCAGAATTTAATCTTTGAGAAATCCCTTAAGAAATGCAGGGAATGAACCGAAACAAATAATTTAATTTTAAGACCACTTTAATTATTAAAGGGAATTTTGTGTAAGGAGAGAGCCCTCTTGAATATAATGAGAACATTCATAAAGAAGTGTTTATTTTGTATACATTTTATTCAAGTTATGTATCATGTCTATCATTTCTCAAAAGCTTATTGAGATTTAAAGATACGTATTTAAAAAAAGAAATCTTAGAGCTTTTCGTTTATGCTGTTTAATGTTTTTACTTAAAGTGTGCATTTTAATTATGCTTAGAAGGAATTAGCATTTAATTAAAGTAGTAAGTCAAAGTTAATTAATTCTATGATGATTAGCTCTTTTTTATTTCTCTCTTAGATATAATTTCACTTGCAATCCTTCAATTATTAATTTTTTAAACGTATTTTTATTCATTATCTTAAAAGCCTTTCTATTATTATTAAAATAATTCCTACGTTTATCGAAATATTATTTTTCGAGCATTCAGTAAAAATATATGATTTAATATAATTTTTATATACATTATTTAAATTAATTATAATTTTTATGAACGAATCGAATTTCAATGCTTGTTTAATAAAAGATTTTAATCCTTATTAACATCATTTGAGCCATGTCATAATGCTTTAAAAGTCAGTTTTTGAGCTTTTTATATAAAATTTCTTTTTTTTATAAAAGGAAATAAGAATAAGAAAATAGAAACCATATCTGTATAATTTGCTTTATGAATGCCGTATGGGTATTATAGGATTTACGCGTAAGAATGGCTGAATTTATATCATAAAATAACTTTTTTGAGAAATTTTCTTTGTTATTAGAAATTGCTTATTATCAGAATTTAATAAGGCTTTATGTTTCTGGTTATATTTTCCAGAATTTTAACTTTTTTAAAAATGCCGATTCTTTTAACGCTGCATAACTCTCACAATTATCGGATTCATGAGATAAAATATTTTATTAGGTGCTTGCATGTATTTTGATCATTTTTCACTTTAAAAGAGCATTTATTAAGAAAAATTGGTACTATATATATCAAAATATTTTTCATCATTTTTTACAACTTTTTCCCATTTTCGTCCAAAAAGTCCACATTTTTTAGGGTCCTTCAGGGCGTTCTTTGTCATTGGCATCGAAATCAAAGCTCTTAAATCGTTGAAACCGTTGGGATATAACGTAGCAGCATCACATTAAATTTCTAAAAGTGTTTGATGAACTTCAGCATCAGATTTCTTTAAAGCAAACAAGCAACAACAACAAAAAAGCAATGAACGTTGAAAATGCATTTGGAGCGTTCCATGATTGGAGTCTTTAATCACTGAATAAGTCAATAATATTAAATGGAAAACCTTCAAAATGATAACAATAAAGTAATAGTAAATTGGTAAAACTCAAAACCATTTTTGTTTATATAGATACTTCACATTATCAATAGATGTCGCTGACAAAGATACATGTAAGCACGTAATAAATATAATAATATTCACAAATTTTTTGTTGAAGAGTTTAATGTTGAAAAATATAATATTTGACAAATTTTTTTGTTTGTTAAAAGTTTCTTGAAAGCTAATTTGCAATGCATTTTTCATTTTCAGTTTTTTAATACTAAAATTCTTTTTTATTTATTTGTCAAGACTTATCTAAGACAAATATTGATATACAGTCAAGTTTTTATTTGAAATTCATTTTGAATAATTTCTTTTAAAAATAAGTCATCCAGGAAAAGAATATTTTTACATTTAAGTCCATCGTTTTTTCTCAACCCCTTCCATTTCTGGCATCTGATGTCTTTTACCGTACCCAAGGCGAATGCAACGTCCCGCGTGTGAGACGTGATACCCCACATATGACACATGTCTCCTTCTATGAGATCTCCTTCATCCTATTCTGCAAACTATTTCTGACGTATCTCTTCATAAATCAGCGATGGAAATAAAATTTTATTTACTTCTTTGATGGCAACGACCCCTTAAGGGACGGAGGGAAATTTCGGAAGTGGTACGTGTGCTACTTTTTTTTTCTCCCTCTTTTCTATTTTGCTCCCCAGTTTTCTATCTTGTGGTTTATCAGCAGTTTCCTTAGGGGATGTGAAGTTTACGTTCGAACGAATTTTATTGCTTTCTTCATTTCCTCTGATAAGATTTTTGGGATTTAGGCGTTTTCTGAAGTTTTACCTTCTTAATGTACTATAATGTAATTGGATTTTTCTAAAATGATTTTGTGTTTATCTGAGTTATTTTGGTTTTGTGCTAGGTTATTTTGTGAGGTGTATTGTTATTCAGGTTATTAAATGCTGGAGGGTTAAAAGATTATGAAGCTTTTGGTTGAAAAATATTCTTTATTCTCTAAAGACCCTCTTTTTTCAGAATGATTCCATTTTAAATATACAATATAAACTAATTTTATTACATATTATAAATCGTAGAATATTCAATCAGCGCATTTGATCTAACATGAAACAAATAATCTTGAATATGTCAAAAATGGGTTAACATATTTATTATAAAATTATTAAAATAATTGCTTCTTCGTATCATAAGATGGATGGTATCTTTATGGTCCTTTATGATTATATATATATAACAGGGTGGTTATAATTAAAGTGTAAGCGTTTGAAGGACTGTAAAAGAATAACTACTTGGAGTATGTTGAAGAAATTTGGTATATGTTATATTTACAGCTTGGGGAAATGGATTAAACAATAAAAAGAGATTAGTTCAACTTTTTGTCATAGGTGGCGCTTTTTAATGACAATATTTTATACATTGTAATTATAACATTTTTCTCTGTTAAAATATGAAATACATAATGTGTTACAATATTGGTTCAATATGGGATCCTTAAAGTGCTATGAAATGCTGTAGACGCAAAATAGTGTGATCCACTGTGGTACCTAATGTTTCTTGCTGAATTTCTAGGACATGTCTAGTAATGCTGCGTTTTAAAGCAACAACAGAGTTAGGTTTATCCTTGTAGACGTGATCTTTCAAATATCCACACAGCCAGAAATCGCAAGTATTCAAATCAGATGAACGAGGTGGCCACGTATTTTGGAAACATCTGCTAACTATGCGATCCTCACTAAAAGTTTGGTGAAGCAGTTGTGTTACACAATGAGCAATGTCAGGTGGTTCTCCATCTTGCATAAATATTGTCGAATCGAGGCAGTTTTTGTCTTGCAAAGCACGGGTCACATTACTTTCTAAAATTTGAGTGTAACTAATGCCTGTTATAGTGCAGAGAATTAGACCTTTTGGTGTAAGATTTTCGAAGAAAAAAAATGCACCATCAGTAAAGTCAGCAGTCATAACACAACAAACTGTAACAAACGTTGAATGCAAGGGTTTCCCAAAAGCAATATGCGGGTCGGATGAGCCCCATATCCTACAGTTATGGGTGTTGACTTGTACGGATAAAGTAAAATGCTCTTCATCAGTTCACAAAATCTTACGGATCCACAATTCGTGTTCATCAATTTTGACAAGAATAAAGTTGGCAAAATCAATTCTTTGTTGTAGATCGCCTGAATGCAAGTGTTGCAAAATTTTAATTTTATACGGATAGCGTCTTAAAATGTAGCGCAAGACTTTGCGAACGGTCGCCCATGATTTTGATAAAGTCCTTACTACACTTCTAGTGTTTACAGGTCGCTGATCCACTAACCCTGAATCAATTGCTTCCCCAATCTCTTCCACAATTTCCTAATTCACAGATCTTCTTCCTCTAGTTCCAGGGAGCACTCTGAGTTCTTCTGTAGCTTCAAATTTATTAATCATTTTCTTTAAGCCATTCACAGACATCGGTCCTTTTCTCAAATCTTTAAGACGGCGATATTCTTACAAAGCAGCACTAATTGCTATTTTTTTTGATAATAACATTTTACTAACATAGTACATTCTATCTTTGACAAAGTCATGGCTATAACTTAAAGATACGCGATTTTTATCATCATAATGATTTTAAAATTGAAGTAGTGTTCATTTTGACATAGTACGGAGCAAAAACAACGTTTTAAATACTACTGCGCCATCTATTGTAAAAACATGAACTAAAATTTTTTATTGTGTAATTCATTTTCCCATGTTGTAAATACAACATATACCAAATTTCTTCAACATGCTCCAAGTGGTTTCTTTGTTTCTTTTACAGTCCTTCAAACACTTGCACTTTAATTATAACCATCCTGTATATATATATATATATATATATATATATATAATATAATATGGTGAAATGCTGAAATCAGTATAGTGGATTTGATGGAGGATACAGTTGAATTTTATTTCTCATTGATAATATATTGTTAAGTAATGTTCTTTCCCGATTTCTGGCAGAAAAAATAATAAATAAAAAAGGATAGTGAAGGAGCTAAGCGAATATTCAGTCAGTCTTTGATGGCATATCTAGAAGTCATGAGCTTTCATATAAAACAAATGGTAGTGAAATCGAACATGGTTTAGGGTTATGGAAAACCAGTTCTTTATTTTTGCCATTTATTTCAGATCTGTAGATTAAGTATAATTTAAGAATCTGATCAATTAAAAGTAATTTACTATTAATGATTTATTTAATTCTTGGTAAGGTGAGGCTATTTGTTTTATGCCGAGCCCTTTCACTTCTGATTATGATTGTTTTGAAGAATTAAATTCTTCTTCTCTTTATCTCGTATACATGAAAAATCTTAGATGAAATTCTAAGATTCTAAAATCGTGCTGTTAATCCCCTCTCCCTCACTTTCAAAGTTCATTTCAATTCCTATCTTTAGGAATAAAGAATGTCATTAAGAAACATATTCATCTTTTAAAATCTATCGGAGCTCGGGAAACTATCACTACCAGATAGATGACAAATTAATTGGGAATATTGTACGTATTCTACGGAATTCTTTTCAAAATCCATCTTAATAGTAGATTAATTACATAATTATAAACTCATTGAATAATGACTTTATAATTGTAATGCAATCTGTGCACCTACATTCTTTCAAAATATAGTCCGATCATTTACTGCATTAGCGTCGAGTTATTAAATTACAATTTTCTAAGAAAATTTCTTCTGTTATCTCATGCGTTTATTAGATTAGAAATAATTAATTAGTTTATAATGAAGAATTTAGTTTCATGCTTACTTTTCATGATTTATGTAAACGATAAAATTAATTAAAATGAAATTAGGTGTTTTAATTTGATGCTGTTATAATTATCCGTGGTTTGTTAAACATTAATTTTTTAAACATATTTATTAATATGCAATTTTTTCTTATTTCATGTTTTTGACGTCTTATAAGCGATATAATTTTATAAAATAATCGTATTGCCTCATTAGAAAGTGATTATAAGGGTAGAGAAAAAAATATCTTGTCGGGATTTTTTTTTAAATTATGAATATTCATATTTTATTACATTATATTTGTTTTTTAAAGAATGGAAGATGAAATTTTAATATTTAATTTATTTTAAGAACAAATTGGTTTTTTGGTATTGCTTTTTAAACATTATATAGGAAACACTTTCATGTAACCAATTTTTGTACAATAATATAATTTTCATTTATTTTTAATTATAATACAGTGGACAGTGGTCCCTTAGGGATCATTAAATACTGCATTTAATGTAAAAATTATTTATTAAGATTACATTACACATAGACAAGTTTAGTGTATTAATTTCAAAAATAAATTTGAAAGAATATGGAAGGGATAAATGCTTCGTACCAACGTATTGTTTGATTCTAAATTTTGCTGTTAGTAGGCGCTGCTTCAACTGCTTGATATAGTCAACTTCATTGTTTGTCACAAAAGCAACTGCAAACTCTCTCTTTAGCTTTAGTATGTATCATTTTGATGTATAATTGAGTTGTTGAATTGCCGGCATTAAAGGATTTCTTTATTTATTAGCAGTGAAGAGTGATGTACCTTTGAGCGGTCACACCTTTGACCACTTCTTCTTGCTCTAGCAAAGGGATTTTATAAGTTTTTGTGTTTAGTGTCGTTGTGGCTGCGCCAATGCAGATTTTTACTGACATTCTGTCAATTTAAATATACGATCCAGCTCCTGAAAATGTGAGACCCTTTCTTAAGGCTCAGCGATGAGTAGAAACAAGTGAAGAAAAACCAAAAATTAAATCAAAGATTATCACTGATAATCTTGAAAAACTGATAATGAAATACAGATATTGAAATCAAATAATGACCTCCAAAAACTGGAAAGAAAAAAAATACCATAGAGAATTACTCAAAAAAATATTCTGCTGCTTTTTACTATTAAAACTACCAAAAAAAAAAAAAAAAAACTGAACATAATGGTAATTTTTTTTTCTCTTCAAATTTCAAAATTTTTTAAAGACTTTTCTTATTCAACGTAATGAACAGCAACATAATAAATAATTTTTTTAAAAGAAACGAATCTTTTAAAACTCTGAACTTTTGTAAATAACTAGTTTTTATGCTTGAAAATTTCAGATTTGAATAAAATATATTTATGTAAATATATTTTTATTATTTATTTATATTTATTATCTTATCATTTTATGTAAAAAAAATTATTTCCTCATGTATGTTTCTTTTTATAATAAGTGACAGATTTAGAGTACAATACTGTATTGTATATTGTATCTTTAATTACTGAGTAAGATAAAAAAAATGTGAAAATTGAAGATTTAGATTTAAAAAGATGTAAAATAAATTCAAAACTAAATTGAATTAGTAAGAATCTGCAACAAAATTGTGAGCTTACATACTGAGCCAATAGAAAAATGATATTGAAATTCGGTTAATGGTACAATACTCTCTCATACGTAGTATGATTGTTTTTCAACCTTTCGAGAAATGAACAAGAAATTTCATTCTTTTTTCTTTTCTTTTTTTGAATGAAAGTATCTTTTAGTTTGTTTTAAGGTTTATCAGTAAAATTAGATATCATTTTTATAAATTAATCAAGTGGAAGAAAAAGAAAAATGAGTGAAGCTTCGGCTTTAAGGAAAAGTGAAAATTTGTTGTTTTAATCTATATGTTTTTCTGAAGAATTTAACCTTATTTTCTTTCATATTTGCGATTGATCTGTTGAAGATATTATATCAAATGCTTTTCGGAGAAGTTTCTTGTGTTATATATGATTAATACTGAGCTTTTTCGATGAAATTATTTTTTGAATGCTATAAAAGAAAGATTTCTTATTTATTTATTATTATTTTTTTTGCATGGGTGTGTTTGTTCTTTATATTATTTTCCTTTCAATTGCTGTTTGGTACTTTGAACCGAAATATCACGGAAAAGATACACTTTCTTTTTCTAGTTGAAAAGACGCTCTTTTATATAAAACATTTTTAAAAATCATTGCGAAGATAGTGTTTGTTATTGAATTTCTAGAAGAGTAATTTTTCGATCGTTCTTTCTCTCTCTTTTTAAAAAAATGACTGGATAAAATATCTTTTCTCATGTTCTGAATTTGAATTAAGTACGGATAATTTTTTTTTCTTCTTATATCAGCATTTTTATCTTTGAAAAATGTAGCTTGCGTTGATGGGGAAAAAACAAACAAACAAACTTGGTTTTAAATCCAGATAAATGCTTCAAAAAAATTATGTTGCATTTTTCTTAATTTTACATATATCTTCTTTTTTGAATTTTTTTTTTGATTGATGATATTTTTTGAAATTCGGCGCATTCTTTCCTTTTCATCTATTTTTATAGATTCAGTAGCATTACAATTACTTTTTTTTCCACCAATGATTAATTTTTTATGTAATAATAAGTTTTTATAATAGGTTTTGGAAACAAGGTTATTAATCTTTTTTTGTGTGTTGTGTGTGTGTGTTAAACTGAAATATTAAATTCCGTTTTTGTGATAGATGTAATACATTAGACTGTAATCATGCATAGTTAAAATTTTTAAACTTCATTCTATATCCATAGTAATATGTATTGTATAAAAAATACATGTAGAGTTTGAAATTTAATTTATAGATATTCATTAAATTCAATAATTCTAGTAAATAAAAATTATAAAAAAATAAACATTTAGATCAAAGTTTGCACTGAAATATCATTTTGGTGCTCTTACAACCGTTTCTTCATGTAGGGCAACTAATTACAACAACAAATTTTTATATGTAGTTTGGTTGAGTATTTTAGAAAATGTTATTACACTGTTTTATGCACGCATGAACTAATTCAAAATTTCAAATAGAAAATCGCTAAATAATGATGATAATAATAATAAAAGATTTCGTGTTATTATAAACCCCAATTAAGAAAGCATTTACCATTTTTTATAGAGTACATATACAGCATTAATTCTTTTAAATAGCATATTTATTAAGCATTTAATCAGGTAAAAAAAAAACTAGTGGACTTATATGCAAATTGAAATAACAAAAAATATCGAGGTTTTATGAAAACATATTTTTAATTCAGGCATAAAGTTTTTGATGCTAAGGTCTTTCCTTGCATCTATATAATTTATAAAAAAATTATGAAATTATAGAGAAAACACATTTTTAATCATTAGCTAAACTCATTTTGATAACTTTTTTATTCATAGTTTTGATTAATTATTGTGTAATTTTTATTATCAAAATATGTTTTTTGATTTAAAAGTTCAAGTTAATCAGTACAAATGATGGTCAACGAAATCAAAGAAACTCGCTTATACAATTTTCATCATTTTCAGAGAAGTGGACACTAGCATTTCAGTATTGTTTGGGGAAAATTTTTTATTTACTTTTCTTTCAAAAATTAACAAAAATAATTGTGGATTTTCTATTCCGAAATTGGTTTGATTTATATTATAGATTCACTCCTGTATTCCTTATCTGTAAATCTGTTTTTCTTGCAAGATGAGTTCAGTAGTAAGGAAGGACACTTCATTCTCTATAATAAATACCTTACGCTTTATAATTTTGTCTTAACATACCTATTTTGAAATATTTTAATTCAGTTAAAAGATGCAGCTATGTTATTTTTTTCGGTATAATTTTAATTAATATCATGGAAAGTTAGAAATGAATTCTAATTGCAAGAGGTATAACAATCTTATGAAAAACACAATTCCATAATCGCATTTTAGCCATCTAGCAACGTTGTGTTTTATTCTATTGCTGTAATAATAAATTCAAAATATTGCCTTCTATTTATTATATCTATTCTGTTGGTGTGTTTTTTTTACATTTTAGGAGCTCAGATCTTGATTCTAATTTTCTTTATAATTTAATAATATAAAAATGCAAGAAGCATGCTCAAATTTATTCGCAATTCAGATTCACTTAAATACAGAATTTAAACTACTGACTTCTTAGAAAGACAATTTAATACTATACTGTTAATTGAAAATTTGAAATTTTCAAATTAATATGATACTATGGAAAAGTCTTGATATCGATATTACTCTGCTTCTAAAGAAAAGTGTTTAAAATAAGAAATCAAAATGATTTAAAATATGAAAAGCGATATTTAAAAAATAAAATAAAATATTGTATCTTTTAGAAAAATGTAAGTGTACTGTTTTATTATAATTTTTGTATTCAATTTTTAATTTCTTTGTGTAAGTGGAAACGATAAGACGCGAGGGTAAGCAAGACACATAGCTCACAATCTTAAATGCTGAAAGTTATTTAAGTTTGCAATTAAATAACTTTACACTTTGAAGAGCATTTTAGAATATTATAGCCAAAACTTACTTGCTTTCGAATGCCTGTATTCAGATTTCTGAGAAAAGTGAAAATCTATAAACCATTTTCAATCATCTCGGATCAATATGTATTTCAGATATAGAATTGCTAGCATTAATTCTTTAGCATAATCTGATTCCGAGTAATGGAATACCCCATCCATTGACAAAATGTATAGCTGGTATAATATGATTTACGTCAAAGGAGAACCACTCAACTTCGCTGCAGATTACACTAATTATTAAAATGGTACAAATCAAAATTATCGGAAATGGTGGTTTGTGTATCTGCTAATGGTGAAATGCAGTTGTATGAGGATTATTACTTTAACGTATACGTTCTTAGAAGGACTTGATGCATGGTCGTAATAGATATCAGTTAAAGAAAGTTGTTATGGCTCTGCACTTCATTACATTTTAGCGTGTGTTAACAAAATTATTGGAAATTATAGTATGTGTATCTTGATGAGGAAATACATTCATTTGAAGATCATTTTAGAATATTTGTTCTAAAACTTGAAGGTTGTAATAGATATCAGTTAAGCAAGACACATAGATAGATAGACACAAAGATAATAAAATTGTTGTTATTCTACAATTTTATTATCTTTTGGCATATATGTGGTTGGTTAAAATTCGCTTATTCATTTCATAGGCACACCAGCTTTATTAAGCGATCTTTGGTTTATTTGCTTTATATAAGAAAATGAATTTGTGATTATTTATCTAATATATAAAAATCTCATGTCACGGTGTTTGTGTTCGTACTCCTCCGAAACGGCTCGACCGATTTTCATGAAATCTTTTATGTGTATTTGGTAGGTATGAGAATAAATCTTAAAGTATATTTCATAACGCTAGGTAATTAGGGTGTTCCTATCCGCGTTCACCATACACTGAGGAGATCAACGCTTGCTTGAAATCATTGCCACTGTGACGTAATGTTGAAAAAGTCCAGCTAAAAATAAACAAGCGCGTCCAAATGTTACAAGATCCATCTGCGGACACATTCTCGAACCAATTGTTAGATATCGGCGATGGAAAAGTTGCTGTCTAATAAAATACTGGATGCATAAAATTGCCCACTAATTTCTGCACTATCGTTGATTTGCAAAATGCTCTCATTGAACGCATATTTCCCGATGTTCGCAAATAATGCATAAATCATGCGTGGCTGGCAGAAAGAGCCATTTTGGCAGCAAAAAATGTGGACGTCGACGATTTAAACTTCAAGATACAGCAGTCGTTGCCTGGCGATTTGGTATCATATAAATTGATCGATACAGTTTGCGATGCTAACGAAACTGTAAATTATCCAACAGAGTTTTTGAACTCACTGGATTTGCCAGGCATGTCACCACACCTTCTACGACTGAAAGTTGGATTTCCGGTTATTTTACTTCGGAATTTGAACCCACCATGGCTGTGCAATGACACGCGATTGGTCATTAAAAAATGGATGAAAAAACGCTATCGAAGCCACCATTTTGAATGGCAAATTCCGAGTCGAAAATGTTTTGTTGCCACGAATTCCAATGATTCTCACAGACGGGCCAATCGAATTCAAACGCGTTCAATTTCCTGTTCGATTCGCATTCGCAGTGAAAATCAATAAGTCGCAAGGCCAAACGATTTCTGTTTGCGGCTAAGATTTGGGCACACCATGTTTTCCACACAGACAATTATACGTGGCATGTTCTCGCGTGAGCAAACTATCGAGCTTATTTGTGTTGGCTAAAGACGGACTGAGAAAAAATATCGTACACTCAATTGCTCTTCGAAATGAATATTGATTTTCTTTATTTCATTTTTATACGTTAGGACAAAAAATATATTACTTTTTTCACTTTTCGTTTAACTTTTAAGAGATCAAACAATGTATATGTTGGTTACATTAATGAAATACATTTTGAAAATGAATGGTTGGTGTTTTTTTTTTATCGGCGATCATCGTCTACAGCGCTCCATTCCTCTTTCTGTCATAGATCCCATTCCCGCACACACTTACTATGATTCGTTAACAACCAAAATATTCAATAGAAATAAATTATAAGGCAGAACAATGTTTGCTGGGTCAGCTAGTTTTATATAAGTTTTAAAATGCTGCTTTATATTCTTTTTTTTATTTAGCAAATGGATTTAAACTTTGTAAATGCCATTTATGTTTGTTTCTAATTTAATGTGTACGTTAAATTAAGCTATATATACTTACTCTTCTTCGATATTTGTTCAAAAAGATTTTATCTAAAAACGATGGAAATTTCAGTATGTCACATATATGTAAGTATTAAAATGTGTTTCATGTATATATATATATAATATAGCGGTATTTTATTTAAAAATTTATTTCCTGATTTTTAGCTTAATTTAGCCCATATTAACTTTATTCTAAAATGTTCTCTTGTTTTCTTATCCAATTTCCCCTTTTTTATTTATTTATAACACGCACTCTAAGAAACTGGTAATTTTAGCATTTTCCCACACAGAGCGAATGGATAAAAATCCCTAGGACATGCACATACCTTTCAAAGATACTTGTGATTCACTGGCATAAATCGACAGCTAGCAAAGAAATCCCTATCAGAATCTCTGAGTAAAATGATCGAAGGGGAGAAAAAAATTCTTACACTTCGATCTTATATCGTGATGTAAACAGACGCCTGTTTGATTATCGCTTCTTCCTTGTACATATTATGCCTTCCATGGTGAAATAAATCGAAGTTAAAATTTCTAAAGTGTCTTCTTTTCGGCCTAACATCTGCTAATATATATATAATATACAGTTACGCTGTCTTTTGGATTTCCCACGTGCCACTCTGATTATAATTACTTTGACACCGATCTAGCCATGTGAAATACATTATTTACCCCACATAATTTCAAACCAAGCACTTTCCTTCAGTTTCTGAAGGATGGGAAATTCTTGTTTTAAATGCATAAGAAAACCAGACTGCATTTTTAACTTTCTCTGATTGTTTTTGGCTTATAATAAGCCGAAAGTACATTTCTTTGGCTGTCAGTCTTAATTTCACATTGCTTCTTCCAAATTGTCGCTTCCTAATCGTTAAGATATGATCAAGATTAAATGATATGATTCAACGGAAATTCTTCTAGTTATTTACATTTATTATTATATATAATTTTTTTATTTTATTTTCTTACTCAAAGCTTAAGTGCTAGTTTAGTGTTTGTTTCGCGCCTGATTTGTTCTGCAAAATGTTTTTGAAAAACGCGTCCAAATTTTTCTGCGCTTTTTGCTGTGGTTAGATTGACTTAAACGATTTCGAAGAGAAAAATGTTTCTTTTTATAATATTGTAAAATTTGCTTTCAAATATAGGAGGTCAAAAATTTAAATCTGAAATCCACGATGGGAAAAAATTTGCATCATAAATGGCGTACGAATTGAGCCCAGAATGTATGTCTTTCCTTTCATATTAAAAAGCCTTTTTTAATATCAGAAGAATTTTAAATGAAGTTATGCATTTTGATGCCAGGAAAGAAAAAAAAAAATTTTTTTTTCTGAATTTATTTATTTTAAAAAGGTGATAAAGTTACTTTGAATTTATTACTTCAAAAATTATACTTTTTTTTTGTTTTTTGTTGGAGACGTAACTTTGACGAAAAGATTATTCAAAGTCATTGTGATTGACTTTGCCAAGTTTTGAGTTTCATTTTTTTTTTAATATTCATGAAATATTTTACGCTGAATAAAGTTTTTGTCTTCTTTTACGCAAAATTTAATGCACGGAATATATAATATTTAAGTCATTTTGACAATCTCACGTTTTTTATTCTATTTTTGAAATACTTTGTAAGCTTTCGTTTCAATTAATATTATGTTATTTTTTTAAATTGTAATAATAAAGTTTCTTATTTTGGAAATTCCAGTGTACAGTAATTTAGCTCTTTATCCGCTTACAAAACGATTAACTTTTACAAATATATTTTCATAAACCATTTTATAAATCAACATTATCTTAGCATCTTTTATTTTATTCCATCGTCGCTTTACACATGTTGCCACCGCTTACATTCAAATATATAAGATAAAGTTAGTTAAATAAGATAATTTATCGTACTATTTCGCCTCAACAATATGAATTTTTGGATTTAAGTACTTAAATATTTGATTTTTGTGGAGAAAAAAAAAGTCAACTTGTATAAAACGAATCATTATCATCAAGAATAAAAGATTCGATTAATGAATATTCTTTAAGATTCTATGAAAATTCACTTGCATACTTAATAAGCTCATGCTGTAAATTTATTTATAATTTGTTGATAGCATCAAAATCCACATTTAATGAAATGTGTGTAAAAGAGAATTTATCCCATTAATTGATTCTCATTAAATGAATAGAATTTTTCCATTAATATAATTAATGGCGTGAATCTTAACAAATCTACAACATTTATTCTCTATGCACAGTTTTTTCTGTTCCCTCTTTTAATGCTAATTCCTGTTCAACAGCTTGATAATGAAATTTATGCACACAACCGTTTCCCTTCATAAACATTTATCACTCTGAAATATTGATTTCCATTCACTTTAATTACGTTCCGAAAAGTTGATGATAAACCACATCGTCAAGTGCCCCATATTTTTTCAATCCCCTCTCTTCATTTTCCTGTATCTTATGTGAATATCCTAAAAAATATATAAAGGAAAGAAAGATTTAAACTCTTTTTCCGTCGACTCCACATCACACTGTTTTAATTGACTTTTATAATTAAGTAATAATTTATCGCGAATTGCTTTTCCCGTATTTTCGAGTGAAGCGACCAGGATCCTCGAATCGTCGTCTTGCCCTCAATCTCAATTCCTCCAGGAAAATTCGATTTCAAGTCTCTCTCTTCCTCTAACGACGTCGAGGTCCCTAATTGCTTATAAATTAACTTTGGCTTTTCTTAATTACCTCTTAATCAAAGCTTGATTCAAGGGCGACGCAGGAGGCACTTTTAGTTTGAGTTTTCTTGCTCGAGGCCTCGAGTGTTGGACCTGTCCCAAGCCTGACTTTGTGATGGTTCGTCCATCGATCAGTCGATAATGAGGTCTGTGAAAGATGACCGATGGACACGTTTTCATTGGAAAGGATAAATCTCTGCTGCGTGTCCGGCCAGCGTCGCTAATGTTTCTGGAGAGGCAAGGGGGGGGGTTGAATGGATTAGGAGAATGACAATTGGAATAGAATAAGGGCAGGAGGGCCATCATTTGAAGTCGTTATGGAGGGACATTCATAAGATGAGTGGGTTTAGGTCGTTATGTGTGTTGCATCGTTAAGAGTTCTATAGAACAGTAAGATATCGCGCCGTTCTGGACATGGACCTTATTTTAGCAACAGCAGATTTTTTTTTTAAATCTCTTGTCACTTTGAATTTATTGGGCGAATTTTGTTTCTCTCTTATATATTTATGTTTCAGGGATGAAATTATTCTATTTTTCCTTTTTTTTCCTTTGTTTTCTATTCATTTTTTGTTATTTGTGATATTTTTAAATGTCTTTAACTTTTTATTGTTGCTGGTGTTTTAATCTAGTAAGCCATCAACAGCAACCGGTATTTATGTATTTAGCCGACTGATATATTACTGTATTATTTATTGTTTGTTTTCATTTTAATTTAAAAGAGAAAAAATATATTGTCTGTATACGTTATTAGTTTTTTTTTTTTGACATTGGTATTAATATTTTTATTTAAAAGTGGCAGATGAATAGGCTATATAGTATAATAATTAATTTTATTTTTCTCCTGGAAATTTATTCCTGGAATTTTTAATATAGTGTTATTCATTTTATTTTACTGTTTAGTTTATTTTTGCTTTAAAGAAAATGATATTTTGATTATACACGATGACAGTTTGTTTTCAGTTTTTCAATTAATAATTGGATGTTTTTATGCAGTCAGGTTATCAAAATGTGGTAATAAATTTTGGTAACAGCAGCATAAGTTTTCTTCAAGTCAAAATCTTTTACAAAAATGGTTATGGTCTGCAATTTTTGTCTTTGGGAACTGTTCGGTTACATTTTGTTCCTTCTATTTCGAGTTTTCTTGTAGAATAAAGAATCATAATCAGTTATTAAGCCTGTTAAACTTCTTTCACCTCCATCGGGCGATTTTCTGTTAAGATTAGAAAGCTTTTAGAAGATTTGATGTCTTCTGACTTGTACAATCTTAGATAATTTCGTATACTTAAGATAATTACTTATCTGATTCATTAAATGTTGCCAACCCAATATTAAGAATAAAAACGTAGGCATTTTCGCTATTTTCCTTCTTCCCTACTCTCAGATATACAGCAAAGTTGTTTTTATTACTTTTTTGCGATGAAAAAATTTAATTCAGAATTGTTTTGAGCAAACTACACGCTTCTACAGTAATTAATTGATTTTATATTTAATTTTAAAATACCTCAAAGATTTGTGTTGCGCCGTATATTTAAATTCTTGATTACTTCTTTTTCTTTCAGCTATACAGCAAAAACATTTTTTAATTAGTAGCTTTTGTTACTTTTTAAAAATTCCAGCAGAATTCATGGGAAAAGGATGCTTATATATCATTAAGGTACAACAGGAAATTTTCAAAATAAAACTATCGATATTTTGCTTATTATAATTTGATTAGCTTCCTGGCTGACTTATCGCTCTTGGCATTTTCCCCCTTTTTATTTAAATGAAACGATGAAAACTAATTGCTTGCTTTAACTTTTGTTATTTTTCTTTTGGATTTTCACTCCCCTGCTTATTTAATTTATTTGTTTACCTTATACATTTGGAAATAATATTTCCTTTTGTGTTTTCTTATGATTATACGCAAAAGAATCTTTTTTCCCCTTCTCAGCTCGCGAAACTGATTAATTTTTAAATTTGAAGTTTCTTAGAATTATAATCTGCGAAGTTTGACTTATTGTTTAATTTTCGAGATCGAGAACTCGACTAGTGTAAAGAAATCACGTAAAAAAATATTCAAATGCGTTTTGAATTAGAATTTATCCCATTTCCCATAACTCACAAATTAAATTCCGATAACTTAATGCAGTGTTTACTCTCTTTGGAATGTATTTGTTCTTTGTCTAACTCCTTTATTGCTTTTTCAGAAAAAAGAAATGATAAAATGATTTAAACGAATCGCATACCGAGAAAAATTGATAGCATGTGAATGTAGTTTATTTATTTCGAAGAAACTGATTATATATTTTTGAAAATACGTGTTAAGAAATTTTTGGATAATTGAATTTTGGTTGGAAAATATATTAAAAATAGAAATAATAAACCAAGAAAGGAAGAATTGTAGTTTAATTTAGTTGTACCATATGAGGAAATGTATTTAAATATAAATGCATCGCCCTGATATTTGACAGGATTTAAAAAGATATTTTTAAATCTGATTTATATCTGGAATTTAGCACAATTTCGGAACTAATTAAAGCCAATTAAAGTATATATATTGAATTGTGCATGGATTCTAATGAAACAAATTTTGAAAATAATTTTTCAAAATTAATTTAAGCCAATTAAATAATATTGAATTGAATTCGACATAGATTCTAATGAAAGGAATTTTAAATTCGAAAATAATTGTTCAACATTATTGGTTAAAAATAATGACATTCTTCACTTTTCTCTCTTTCTTTTCTTTTCTTTCTTTCTTTTTTTTTTTTTGATAGAATTGCGCATTTTTAAACAATATTTAGAAGAAATATTTTTTTTTAAAACTCTAAGTGATATTTTAAAATGAATTTAATATTCTCAAGCAAATTACTTTTCTGTTGCAATCATTAACTGTCTTTTTTTCCATAAATTGAAGGAATTTTTGAAAATCTCGTGTTCCTTTTTAAAAAATCTGACTCAAACGACACCATGTTTATGTGGCATAAAATATTTGGATTGATGTCTCTTTTCAAATATCACTCTCTGCATTTGATTTCAGTTCAAAATTTTAAGGTTAATTGACAAGAGTACTTGCAAGCTCCTAAAATATACACTAATCTGACAAATTGCGCAAAAAAAAAAAAAAAATTTTTTTTTAGTTGTCAAACAACTCCACCAAATAAAACTTGTTTTATAAGCTACTTTCAAATTTTTTTAAAACGCCCAATTTTTTTAAAAATCTTTTATTTTCAAAAACTTATCACCATTTAAGCCTTCATAAATAAACACCGGCTTTCTAAACTGTTTCTTTCCAGCAGCATTTGTTTATGTGAAAAATTTTTATAGATGCCTCACGCAAATATGGAACGAAACAGAACATACTTCCGCATACGTTGTTATTTAGTTTTTCCTTCTTCTATTCTCTGGGGATCCCCCCCCCGAAAAAAAAACTTCATTTACGATTCTAGAAACTTAGAATAAATCTAGTCCTCTTATTCTGAGGTGAAAGTGGACTGCAAATATATATGTATATACATAAATAAGAAGCAGGGTATGAAGGAAGTTTCTTTTTTTGTAGCGTCATTTCGTCTTATACACCTGGAAGAGTTTTACGTATTTTCACTTCGCATGCTGCCGACGAGAAATAAACTTGAGTATTTGGCGGAAGCAGTTGACATATCTCACCCTTGTGCCAAAAGGAGGTAGACGCATTTTTCTTGAGACAAAATATAGTGGTGTTTTGTTTCATCCTTTTCTATTTCTTTTTCTTTCGTCGTGGTTTTTGTGACTGAAAAGAATAGTTTCGTTTTGAGGATCGTATTTAAGGTGATGCGTTACTTTTGGTTACTTTTTTTTAAACTGCAGATGCCACTATATTTTGTTTTGAACTGTTGCTTCTTTATATTTAGTGATATTTGAGAAAAAAAAATCTGCAATGTTTGTTTATATTGTTCGGTGGGGTTTGGTAATTTAAATATTTTTAATTCAAATTTTCTATGATTTTTTTTTGAATTTTCTTTTAGAAATAGTACGCAATATCCTCTATAATTGGATTTTATTTTTGTTATTTCAAAGAATTATTTTTATTTCTGAATGTTTTTTATTAATTTATTATATTCGAAGTTGGCGTCCTTAGTGAGTCTTAGTGAATAAATTTTTAAGGCATTTGAGTGATCTCCTGCTGTATAATTTATATACGCTGAGAAGCAGTACATAAATTAATCTTTTTACAGTTAATAATTTCTAAATGTATTTTTTTTATTTTGAAGTTTAATTTTTTCAAAATTCCATTGTAACTAATTATTTAAATTATTTATTAATTGAAATTTTATCTTTAGAAGTAAAATGTTTTTAATAAATGTATTCTGTTTATTAAAATTACTAATTTATTATTAATTAATTATATATTAGTGATTGAAAGGGTTTTATGTTAAAAATAAGTAATTTTGTAACGTAACATTTTAGCTTAAAAATTGTTTTTATGTTTAAAAATGTCCCCCTTATTTTCTGACGTAGTGTGAATCGATTTTCTATAAATCGATGTATATATCGATTTTTTATACGTTTAGTTTTGGATTCATCTTCACTGTATATTTTTTAAAAATTTAATTTTGAGTGAAGTTTATACTGATTGGATTAATTCATTAGTAGTTAAAGATTTGTGTTTACTCGTAGTAGTATCTGTTTTTAGTTTTGGAAATATTTTTTCTTGCTGTATTTAAGATTTAGCTTCTTTCTAATTATATTTAGATAAATTGATTTTTCGTTGATATCTTAATTAATCATTTTATTGAATTTTTTTACAAATTTTTAATACAGTTTGAATTGGGATACAGGGATTTTTTTAGCGATTTTAATTTATTAGTAGTGTTTTGTAGTGTGATCTTTAGTATCACTGTCTGTTTATTAATATTAATCCGTTTTTAATTTTAGTTACTTAATTAGTAGTAGTGTCTGTTTTTAATTTTGAAAATGATTTTTTTTCCTAGCTGCACTTATTTTTAGATCTAGTTTTGGAAAATGCAAATATTTGTATAAATCGCTTTTTTAAAAAAAATATTTTAAGCTCTGAATTAGTCTTTTACTGTACATCGTACTTGAAACTGATAAAATGTAAATGCTTTTTTTAGTCTTATTTTTAATAGTATTTGCAATCAAATATTTTGATTTTTCGTTTATAAGATTAAATGCTGTTGTTTTAATTTGAGAAAAAAGCAGTTAACCATTCTTATTTTTATGAGATTAAATCAAATGACGTATTTCTTCTCTAATTTGTAGCATGGATGCTGCTCATTGGGAAATTTCAATTGTTGTTTCATGCAATTTATATATTAAAGTAACTAAGAAGTTTGTCTCCTGTATGCATGTCACTGAAGCGAGTGCATCTAGGAATCGAACTGGCATCAAAGATAATGATTTCTAAGATTGAAGCAGTGAAAGTTTGCTCAATCTTCGACTCTTTTATCCATACATTTTTATAGATGATGAACTGTGATTTATTCAAAGCCGAAGTCATATTAAGAAGAAAAAGAATCAAACTATTTTCTTTTTTGGTTACTTAATGACAAATATTTGAAAACATGAAATACTTTCGGATGATTATTCCTATAATATAATATAATATAAACAATTTTTCTGATGTTTTAGGCCGAAGAAGTAACTTTGCGTCATTTTTCTTCTAATTCAAAACTTCCACATACCACACAAAAAAAGAAAAAAAAATGTGAAAAGAAATTGAAGAAATGATAAAAAATTTTTAAATCATTTCTTCAATCAAAATTATGAAATTTTCTGCTTTTTTTTAAAGAATTGATAACTAATTGTTAATTCAAAGGAAAGAGTCTGAACTATTTCAGAGAATCGAGTAGTTATACAAACATACTAAATTAAGTTGAAAATATAATGAAGAGGTCATTGTTAACAATAACAACAAAAGCATTAGATTAATTTCTTTTTAAATTTACATTCTTATCTCTGTTTTATCATATTATTGGTATTATTTCAATTAAAGATTTTTCGAATTAATGTTAATCCGCTGTTTCTAATTGGTTGTAATTGTCTTTTTTTTAAAATTTTATCTTCAGAATGTTCTTTTGTCTTGTTTCTTCATTTTATTAATATCAGTGAATGAATATCACATACTTTCTTACATTCTTAATTAATTCATTATTCATATTCTTAATCATGATTGTGTTTAGTTGTTTTTGTTATAATTTCATTATTTTTTAATATTGTTTTTTTTTCTTATTAAAATTTACTTTTTATTCAATTAATTTTGAAGTATTGCTGCTAATTTTTATTTTATTCTAAGGATGTTTTTATAATGCTTGTGTTGTAGTTCAAATAGTTTCGTTTTCTTGATTTCATAGGTTTTTTTTTTTTTTTTTTTTTTCCTTAAAAAAAAAAAAAAAAAAATGAGATTTTTGTTTGTATTAAAAGAAATTTTTATCATCCATCGAAGGTTAATCGATTTAGAATCGAAGAATTAGATTATTTGAAGGTTAATCGATTTAGCTTATCATTATGTAAGCAACGATAAAAATAGTGTTAAGCATAAAAAATGTGGCATTTCCTCTTCTCTGATTAAATATAATTTTCTAATTAAAATAATGTCCGTACTTATGAACTTTAAGGCCTGTTTTTTAAAACATACGTATTGCTTTGTAAATTTTATCAGTTTGAGGTTTTGTATTAGTATTTTTTAAATGGGTTAAATTATTGAATACTATTAAAAATCATGACTGAACATTTTTAAACAAATCTTTGTTCACAAGGAAGATATATTATTTACCTGGAAAAAAATGCGTTATTTACTAAAATTCACGAACGCAAATACTATCGTGTGGTTTAAAGGCAAATATGTTAAATATATAGCTTTTGGATCCCAATCAAAACTGTTCCAATATTGAAAATACTAAATAAATTTTGAATGGGATGTTGATCAATAACTAAAAATTCCAAGGTTATATAAGTAACACCCATAATGCTGAACATAATAATAATAAAATAAAAAAAAGTACAATGAATGACTATATGAAATAGAGATGAGTTATTGCCAATTTGCTGTTTTAAAATTATCCACTATTCGTTTTGATGCATTTGTCCTTGCGCTGACTCAGTTTGAAATCTAGGTCTTCCGACTGCAATTTATATATGCATATATAATATAATATGAGTATAACGCTTTGCCCATATTGTCTTCTAAACAGGATAATTAGAGTAATTTTGTTTGGATTTTAATTGGCTTGGAATAAGTTATTAGAAATGTAAAAATCTCGAACGAGTTCGTAAATGGCCTATCTAGCTGTAAGAGGGTGGAAATGGGGGAAGGGGGGGAGAATGAAATTTTCGTTTCGTTATAACTTTTTCAATATTGAAGATGGAAAAATAAATTCAATCAGCCAAGTTAGCGGCTCAGGAAAACGAACAACTTTTATATTTAAAGTTTTTCGATAGCTGCAATACCTTAGGAGTTAATGACTAAAAAGGGATTTTCAAGCTCTAATTTTGTCTGAAGTTAGATTCATGAAATATTAACTTAGATGAAAGGGAATCTACCTATGCCTTTCAACTTACCAACATTAATTATTTTTTTATTTTATTATTATATTTAACATTATATGCGTTACTTTTTCATATATCTTCGTATCTTCCCTTAAAAACAAAAGAAATTCAACTTTTTAAATTTTATTAAAAATAATATTTATCATAATTGTCGATAAAGAGAAAAAGGAATCAGTGCATTAAAATATACTGCATGTGAAAATTCTGAGTTTGGATGCGTTGATAGCGAGTGGAATGAATTGAATTTATTGAACTAATCAAAAGTTTATTATGATAAATTATTTCATAATTTTTTAATAATATTGAAGACTAAAAAAAAGTGGGAAATCATAATGTAAGAGATCAATTTTATATTAGTTTATTTGATGGTGGATTTATTGAATTCAACTTAATGTTTTAACTCGTATTTTATTCCTGATTTTCCCCGTTTTCTTCAGTTTTAGTTTTGAAATCAGTTTGAATGTGAGTTCTTTTCCCTTTGAAGCAGAATAACAGCCATATAATTTTTTTTGTGACTTTTCATATGAAATGCATGAGTAAGAAAAGCATTTTCATCACACAGAATTCTATGCCATACTAATGCAAGCTTTCATTTTTCTTTGCCTTAATCAAAAAACATTTTCCCCCCCACTTCGATATCAACTCTGAAATTAAAGATTTATAGCTTTTTCTGCCAGTTCTTCCTGGTGTGTGTGTGTGTGTATATATATATATATATATATATATATATATATATATATATATATATTGCTTCTCTCCCTGAGCCAGTTTCCTACTTGAGAAGCAAACTACTTCCATGTTGTTGGTAAAATAGGAAGAGCTTTCCAGCATAAAAATTCATCCATTCAACTTATATACGTAAACCAGTCAGCAGATAAATCTACGATGCGAAAATTTAAAATGCTGCCTCCCAATTTTTTCTTCTTCCATAGCTTTTCCAATTTTTTTTGGCAGCCGAAATTCATCTTTTAGCACTATCTTTTGTTGTGATGTTTGGTAACCAAAATAAAATGGGTTGAGTTAAAAAAATGTGATTTTTTTCTTTCTTTTTTGAATTTCGTATCTTGTGTATAAAATATAAAGATGATTTTTCGTATCTTTGAATTTGTTCAATGTTTCGTGTAATTCTGTGAGTGTATTTTAAAAGAAATTCATTTTATTTAGAAAAGTTACATCAATGGCCTTGTTTATTTGCATTTTAGGTAGTTACTAGGACACTCTGACATCTATCTTAAAGATACACAGTGTTGTCATTTTTTTAATAGTAAATACAGAAAAACAATATATTACTCTCCGTTGTTTGGTACTCATAGTAAAAATTTTAGGTTGAATTCTTGGTGAAAGTTTATTACAATTTTGGGTTTTTATGTGACTGGAGTTGCAGAAACTCAATAAACGCCATTGAAATGCTTTAAACTATAAATCGTATATAGGAAAATATGTTGTTGTTCCATAACCATTTTTAACCGTGATTTTGTAAGCCGTAATTTTCGGTCTTTTCTAATTTTAACTCATTTTTTAAAAATATTTGCTGCAATTTTTAAATATTTTATATTAATACTTGTGCCAAGAAAAGTTGAACAGTGGTTTATTATCTTGAATTTAACGTTAATTGCATTAATATTTAAATGAATTAACGTTAATATATATATATATATATATATAATATAACACCCTTTTAGGTTTAAGATTTTTTTATTTTTTGCATAATAAGGTTTAAAAGGTTTTTGATATTTATTTTTCTAAAATTGTTTTCTCAGTATTTATTTAATTGTTCGAAAACTTTTTTTAATGAATGTAAATAGTTTTTGCAGATTACCTCTGTTGAGTTTTCCAAATCTAGACTTCCATATTAAATAAAATGAAACTGTTTTGAAATCTATTTGTATTATTTTACATTTGTAAAATAAAATAGTTCCCAAAAACAAATACCTTTGCCTTTTATAATTTTCGTCAAAATAAATAGTCTAATTTCGTCAAAATAAATAGTGAAAATTCAAATTCTTTGCAGGATTAAAAATATATATATATTCATGATTAAAGAATTTTTATCTTATATATGATTACTTAGTCAATAAAATTCTGCCAGTTTTTCGCAAAGAGATACTCCCCTATGATTTTCTTTTTGAAATATTCCCTCATTGAATGTATTCATTGTGTCAGAATCTAATTCTTCTTTTCACTTAATTAAAAATTAATTTTCGTTTTCTTATTTGCAGTCGAATTATTTAATTGAAGCAAATATTGTCTTTAGAGTGTGACTATTCATTTGTTTGAACTTAAGAAAATATCTGACGAATTGGCGGAAAATTGGGGAAAAAAAATCGATTGAAATGCCGTTTCAAAGTAAATCGACTTTATTGACATAAAATATTTTCTGAAAAGACAGAAACGTCTTGAATTTTAACTTGGTAAACTTTTTTCGGAAACAGTTCAGAATGTTTATTTTACATTTCGCTTGGAGCTAAATCTTTTTAACTCAATCAACCTGGTAAACATATCCCATGTACTTTTCAAACAACATTTCCTCCATTTTCATCGTATAGGGAAATAGTTACGGTACATTCTACTTATTCTTCAGCGAACGTCTTGTCTTTTGAATTCAGAATCAGTTTTTTTTTTTAATTTTTGTTTTAAAGGCGCATTTTAACCATAGTTATTTAGCAATGTGGGGTCGGAAATGCTTTCCTGAAGCGATGTTGCACAAAGAAGCACCATAAAAAAAAGAGACCGTAAATGAGAAATCGTTTTAATAATACATGAAAAGAAGCAAAAGGTACATGGATTAAAGTAAGTGTTCGAAGTTTCTTCCACGGACTACGATGCACGTCTCACATCTCCGACGCATGGGCATCCGAACATTCTGGAATACTCCAGGCATATCTCGAATCTCTCCGGCAGCTACTGTGATTCTTGCAACGAGCTCCTCAGCAGTGTCAACAGGGGTGTCATAAACTAGCGATTTCATATGACCTCAGAAATAAAAATCAAGACATGATAAGTCGGGTGACCGAGCAGGCCAACGCACGGGACCCCCACATCCGATCCACCGTTGACCAAATGTGACATCCAGGTAGTTACGAACATCTCCGCTATAACGGGCAGGGGCTCCATCGTGTTGTAACCACATTGTCTAATGCGTCGATGCAGAAATCTGTTCATCTCTCAAAAGTTGTGGCAATACTTGCTGCAGAAAGAGCAAGTACGTAGATCCGGTTAGACGACCCGATAACAGGTAAGGTCCGATGAGGTGATCTCCCACAATACCGGCCCATACATTGACCGAAAATCGATTCTGTGCTGCACGACGTCGTATTGCATGCGGGTTCTCGACCGCCCAGATATGGTCGTTATGCGTGTTGAAAATTCCTTCCCTTGTGAAGGATGCCTCATTGGAAAACAACACTTCAGTAGGAAAATGGGGATTTGTAGCACATTTTCCCAGGTACCACTGTGCGAAAGCAATACTAGGTACATAATCCTCCGGTTTCTGTGTCTGGACACGCTGCACGTGAAACAGATGCATGTCTTCTGCTCGGAGCATCCTCCAAATGCTGCAATGGGAAACCCCGACTGCGTTTGCTACACTTCGTGTACTCGTTCTTGGATTCCCCTGTACATGCTGCAGCACATTCTGTTCGGCGTCTGCAGTCCGTGTTGTTCTTACCCTGTCCCTGTGAGCTCCTTCTAATGAACCTGTCTCAGCTAACCTCTGGTGCTGTCTCGCAAAGAAATTATGACTGGGAATACGCCTCGTCGGATATCGTTCCGCGTAGAAACGCTGTGCGGCTGGCCCACTACAGTTTGCAGCCCCGTATGCCAAATGCATATCGGCTAACTCTGCGACGTGTAATCATCCATCCTACTAAGTTGGCGTACTTGTGCGAAATGAAGATTACCTGCACGAAAGCTCGGACTTTTCGCACAACGCCATCTACCGCGTCAGGAAAGCATTTCTGACTGCCCATGGGTATATGATTTTGGTTCGTCAGGATGTACCCTATCCCTCTTAGAAGTTTTGAAACGGTTCACTGAAACACCCTGTATATATATAAACACCTAAGCGAACTTTGATATATGGTCTTTACAACACATTTCTAAACTTTGTATAATATTTTGGACGAAGTACATTTGAAAGAATTGTCTTTCTGTCCTTTTTGTGTATAATGAACAAACAAAAATACAAAAAATGTCACAAGCTAGAATATTGAAATTTGAAATATATTTTCAGATATTCATTTGAAATATGTTTTCTTTCTGGAATTATCGATCTGGATTAAAATTTTAGATCGATAGTTGATTGCCTTTACACACCATAAATGACAGATTTTATCGTACAATTCCTAGTTTAACATTTTTTAAGTTAATTTCTAAAACGAATAGACTGCAAATATTTTAAAATTTTAACTGTAATTTTATATGCTATCATGTGCTCATACTTCCAACATATGATTTTTTCATCAATCCCAAATTTCGATCTTTTGCCAATAAACCTTAACTTTTAATCCTATCTTATTTGAATTTTGACCCATATTCGTCAATGGACGCAGTTAGTGAACGTAAAGATTTTCAAAGTGCATGTTCAATATTTTTTAACTATAATGATCCAGCGCAAGACTTAAGATTATAATTTAAATCCGATTTTCTACTGTATAATTCCTTTGAATAAATTTAAGATTGCTTTGAAGTTGTCTTATTTGAATTATTGTTCAGCACGATAGGTAATTTATTAGCTTTCATTAGTAAATTAGTACAAGGTTATTTTATGTTATTTTCATTTGTTTTGGCTTGGAAATAATACTATCATATAAAATAAATGGAATAAAATATACAAGTATTAAAAAAATTCGACACATGATATTAATTCAAATCGTTTTGAACTAATCTAAACTCTTTATATTTATAATTAAAAACTTTTTGAAGGATGATTAGGAAGAGCCTGGAGAGAAAGGGCTGATAGTAAGGGATTTTTGAAAATAAAAATAAATCAAAAAGTATAAGAGGAAATAAGCTTTGGAAACAGTTGAATGAAAATGCTTGAAACTTTAGAAATGCTTGATATTTAAATCTTTGATTGATTTGCAGTTTGGCTTAATATATTTTTCTCCCTCCACTTTTAAAACGTTCTGAGCTCTTTCGATAAATGAATCGAGGTTGAGTTTAAAAATAGAAACATTTGTTAGTTACTTTTGTATTTGATGTTATTTTTATATCCTGTTAACATTGTGTTGGGAGAATATATTGCTTTTTATAAATAATGGATTGTGATCAATAGATCGCAAATTTATAATGAAAAGGTATTTGAAATTTTATTAGAAACTTATTTAAAAAAGAATAAATCAAAGATGTATTGAACTAAATAAGCTCTCTCGTTTTATGTGCAAAGTTTGATATCATTGCAATTGTGCTAGGTACAAGATAATTATTGCATTCACTTCTTAAATGTATTAACTAGTTAACTTTTTTTGACGAGTATACTCGTCTTGGAAAAAGTACAACATTTCGCGTTATGACGAGTTTATTTGTCAGGAGTAATAAGTAGCGTTGTAAGTAGCGTTTGTAGTTTGAATTACAATTTTAGTAAAAACTCAAACATATTCGCACATTTCAAGATGTTTAAAATATTTTGAGATCAAGTCGAAATCAAAGAAATAAAGATTATTAATAATTATCAAAAAAATATCCTCGATATAATATGAATTGTTTTTGTTAAATGTTTCGTTGTGTTGCATTAGACATCCCAGACGCAGTTAGGCAAACCATAAATTGTTTTAGACTATTCAATAAGTGGCGCGCCTGGTAATAAAAACCGGGATAATCCTTTTTTATCCTTTTTACGTTTTAGGGAGGAGACATTATTTATGGTTCACATGAAAAAAAATTATATTAGTTTTAGTAAATAAATAAATGTGATTATTGTATTAAGAAAATAAAAGTCATTTCATTACAATATAAATGCATATTATAACATACTCTTAGTTTGACGAGTATACTAAATTTCTGCGACACTTTTTAGATGCATTTTCTGAAGAGGTCGAAACAGTTAACTGGTTAATAATTTGCAGGAAATTTATTTTATTCAAACAAAAAATTATTTACAAATTTAATTGAAATGTTACTAGTAATTATATTCTTTCAAATGCACGCTAAACTTAAAATCCGAAAACAATGCAAACGTCTGGCTATTACTTTGATATTTCAGCTTTTTGATTCGCGTTTAAATTGAATGGATTATGTAATGGCATCTAAAAAACATTCTGTAATTAGTTTCGCCTTGTTATTGATTCAGCCTCTTTTCTGAAGCGGTAAAAATTTTCTTTAAGCTGATGCCCTAAATGGGGCTCCTTTAATTAGTGAACTCGGGTTCCTTTCCAGCTTAGCCGTCGGTTACCTAGTTTCCGTGTGAAAGAATTTCTTATTGAGCTCCACCTCACTGTTTTCAGAAGACAAACTGGAGAGGTCTAATCAATTACCAGAAGCGATGGATGGTGAATTTTGTCTCTCGTCTAAGATTTTCAGCACCTGCATTTTTTGGTTTTATGATGTTGTTTAATAAGTAAGTGCACTTTAGGCTATTTTTGGGAGATATGTGGTTGTATTAAGGTTTCTAATTATGTTTAACTTATTGCAACTGTCTGTTGGTAGATCCTTCTTGTTGTTGAATAGTTTCTTTATCTCTTCTTTATTTAAGTAATCGGTATTTCAGACGTGTTTACTTTAAAGATCTGCGTTGGTTGGGAAATCATTTTTTCCCCTCTTTTTTAGTGAAAGTTTCAGATTGCTATCTGACTTCATTATATGCATTTAAAGTTATTATAAATTCGCTTAATCTTTTAGAAGCATTTATTAATTATTACACAGCAAAAGAAAGGATAAATAACTTATTTATAACGAAACTGATTTGAATTTATCGTTAAAATTTTATACAATTATTAGTGAGTTTAAGCTGCAATAGAAATAAGGGAAAGTAACACTTCTAAACAAAAGATTTCCATCAAGGTTGAAGGATGCTAGAACTTTTTCGAACCTGGATGCCATTAGTTTCATTCTCTAAGCAGCGCCATTCGATAACTGAGGCACTACTGAACAGCATTTCAATTTTTTTTCAAGTTTAAATGGATATACTTTTTTTATAAAATGTTTAAATCCATTCACAATCAAAAGCAATATTTTTAAAGATTTTTCTACCAATCTGGAAGGAAAATGTGGAAGTAATTTAATGAATATATATATATATATATATATATATAATATGCTTCTTTTTTTAATTTTTTTTTTTTAGAGAAAGAGGGAATTTCCCAAAATAATGCGTTTTCATTTAATATTTCTTTCTGATAATGCGCATCCGTAATAACAAATTCCACCCACTCTATTACTTAGTTTGTGAAATGAAGTAACTCTTGTATAAAATATATATTCAGAGATATTTGAAAAGCGGTTGTAAAAAATATCTCACATCGGAAGGTTTGTTTTGAAAGCTTAGAATTTGAAAATTAAAGATAATTTATGAGGAATAATAAGCTGGCGTTTTTTTTCGTCAAATACATTATCAAATTGCACCCGGATTGCCTTTTTATTTTTTTCCTTATAGTGTAATGATATATGTATTATTCAACTGTTGTTGTGTAAATTTTTATTTTGGGATTGTAACTAAGAAATTTATTTTGAAGGTCACATTTGAAAATTAAAATTAAATGATTATTTGCTATTTTGCAATTTTATTACTAAGACTTTTAACTAATAATTAAATTATTCGATATTTGTTTTAAAAACTAAAATTATGTCGAAAGACATTGCAGCACAATATAGTGTAAGTTATTGCACACTCACGACTACAGTGCACAACATGTTATTAACTGTGAATGATAATGAATTTAAAATGACAGTTATCTATAGCATTCTTTTCTTTATTTATATTTAATAATATATATATCTATCTATATATATATATATGAAATTATCATGTTATGTTAATTGATGTTGGGGATGATGTCTGAATATTAATATTGTGTATTTTGGACATAAGTGAAATGATTTTCTAATTGTAAAGTGCAGAGTGACTGATATATTCTTATGAGCGACTTACTCAAATACTATTTGCATTATTAAGCGCTCTGCTGATTGGTTAATGAGAGATGATGATCTAAAGATATTTTTAAAACTGATAATTGGTTAATCTTGAAGTATGGAATAAAAATATGCCATACATTTATATGCCAATGATTTTTTGAATATATTTATTAAACTAAATTTACTAAAACTATTATTTTTCCCAATCACCTTTAAACTGAAACTTTAATCAACCAATCACCTTTAAACTAAAATAAAATTTTTTATTTGTTTTCAGATATTTTAATAACAAATTCAATCACAGAATATTTCGAACTTGTCTTGCGCTCTATTTATGCCTATGTTTCTAGTAGCGATGGGAAAAAAAAATAGTTTCAATATTTTAAATACATTTTTGAAAGTGTATGGCTCACGTTAAATTGTCATTTTTCAAATTGAATTGTGTGCTTGGAATTAAAATATGCAAAATTCTAAAGTTCTGTCTCTCAGAAGTGTATTTAGATTTATTTGAATTGCAGAGAGAATACTTGATACTCCAAAATGCCTTTCAACTTATTCAAATCCCGCATCTCGTATTTCTATCCCCGTCCATGTCGATATCACTTTACTTTATTATTTCTCTAGGATTGTTTATTCTTTTCGTTGTTGCGTGAGTTCCAAATGCTCTCTGTCTTGACCCAGATACATCCGGGGTGCATGTGAAACATTTCCCTCTTGCCAACAAGCCGAGATTGAGTTGACTGCAGATGAACGCGCTCTTTTCCAGAAATCGATTCGCTGGCATTTCGATTTCCAAGCTTCGTAATGTTTTTAAAAGCAAATCCTACTTTGAATGACTATAAGGAGGTGGAGAAAAACAAGGAAAAAAAATCGTCTGCAGCAGTATTTGGAATGTCGAGGGAAAAAAAAAAGTTAAATCTCGGTTGCAAGAAAATAAAAATAAAATTCTATATCCCTCTCACGTATCAGCAACGTCTAGCCAGTTCCCAAGAGGACTCGTTTGTTACGAAGAACGGATGCGCTTAATCAACCAGACCAATCCGTGGATTGTGCTTTGTCGATCAACTCGTAGGGACCCGTTCACAAAAAATTGATCGAGTACCCTTTCGCATACGGATCTTTAAAAAATCAGAGGAAAGAAGTCCTCCCAGAAAATACAGTGTCAGCTATCTCACAAGGAACATTCATGGGAGTTCAGCAATGGGAGGGGATCGAGGAGGGAGACTACAGGACAAGGGATTGACGCAGAATTCCTTCAATCTTCATCGCAATGATGGTGGGGTCCTCCAATTTAACGCTTCGTGGAATTTTCTTCGAGATGATGTAATTATCTGGGACAGAGACTCCCCTCGGCAGATACTTGGTGGGAATTTTGATTTTTGCTTCTCCCCCTCCCCTTCTATCAACTTTTTTTAAAATGTTTTTTTCCTAAGGGTTATTTATTTTTTTCTTTCTATTTCTTAACATTTCATTTTGGTGCTTTTCTTTTTTTCTTTTTATCCTATCCTCTTTTGAAATTCTGGCGTAGCGGATTTAGTCGAAAATAGTTTGGAAGGAGCAGTTTATAGATTTTCCATCAGCTAACGCCTTTTCTGGTTATTTTTCTTCATTTGTATTTTTTACTGTTTTTTTTTATCCCATTCTTTTCCAAAGTAGGTGCATGGTTAGAAGTTAGTGGAAAGAGGCTGCTGCATTAGCGTGCGCGAGGATCGTGATTTACTTTTTATCTTGAGAAAAATTTTCCTGATTTTGATAAAAAGGTAAAAACTTTGAGATCTCCTTCGCTTTGTGTGAGCGAAATTTGGTTGGCCTTTTCTAGATTGCCATTTAAATTGGATTACATCGTTGATTTAACTGCTCTTTAGTACTTGTAGGAAATCGCCTTTCATTAGTTAAGATTACCTGTTCAATCACTAAATGCAACTGTATCTGAGATTCATTATGAGGGAATCGATTAGTTCAAATGTTCCTTATTATAATGATTTTTAAAGATAATCTTGGACTGGAAAATAATTTTGAACTTTCTCATTATTCCGATAGCTTTTCATCTAGTGAATATTCTTGAATTTAAAATTCTTTTTTTCTTCATAATTAAATATCGACAATATAGTTAGCTCTGACGATTTAGCGGATATGACGTAAGAATTGTGTGATAGGCGAGTCCATTTTGATAACTTAGGAGACTGACATTAATCAAAGTTTGTCAGATCTGTCTGCTTTTCGCTTTTATAAAGACAAATATAAAGGAAATCTTTCGTGTTCAACACAATCTCTTTATTTGAATTATTAATTCTTGTCCTTCCAATCAAGTATATTCATCTGGCTTTTGTCGAAGGTTAATCGTTAGCATGTCTGAGCCATAATTTAAAAATTTCAATAATTAGTTATTTTTTCATTACATTCAGTATGCTATCGTTTCTTCCGAGGAACTTATAAAAACTATGAGATGTGGGATTGGAGTAATTAAATATGAAGGGATTCAAGTGACAATATTAAGATTGCTATAAAAATAGTGGAGAAAAAAAATTGTCTTAGTTTATTGAATACTTAATTGCAATTATTAGTTAAGCGGTTTGAAAGTATCAGTATAATAAATTATAATTCAAAGCTTGAAACTTCTTTCAAGTTATGAAAGAAGCTTCAGATAAATCCCTTAAAGATGAAATATGTTTAAAATATTTTAAAGTAGATATGATTTTTTTATACCCTGAACGTCTCAATTTTAATCAGGGAAGGAAAAAACATCTCATATCGTTTTGGAAATTATGGATTAATTCTTCAGGATTACTATTTTTCCATAAGCACATTATTTTCATATGATTTTTGCTTGCTAAAATTATAAAAATAAATATTAATATATAATATTAACTATGAATTAAATATAATAATAAATTAATTCTCAAATGGAAATGCTTGCTTAATTAAAGAAACAATCTTTGAAACAATTAAGATGACATTATTTTTTTGCAATGACAATTAATTTGGGAATTAATTATACTTTTTTATTCTTCTGCATTTCGTCGTATCATATCTTTGATGCTCAAAAGAATGAAAGCCAATTTAAATCTCATAAATCACGAAATTTATTGCGTTCATTTTTTTAGAATGCATTTTCATCACTTGATTAATAATGAATGCACATGATCTTTTTTCTTTCCTGTATAAATTTTTAATTCTGTTTAAAAAGTTCTTTTTCAGATATATTTTTTGTGTTTTATATTTCATACCCGAACAGAAAAATTCATTACCACCTATAAAAATACTATGTTAAATAACGTCATGTTGTAAACATTGGGGGAGGGGAGTGGATTTTATTTATTTGTATCTTTTGAACTTACGTTAAACCTTTGAATAACTATAAATTTATTATTCCGTTATTCTACCTTTGATTAATAGGTGAATTTATCGTCGTACTACTTTCTATGGATTAATTTTTTTGCCAAGTGTTTATTTTATTTTAAGACTGCATATTTCATAGCCAATATAGAACTTATAAGTGCAATAAATTTATCTGATGAAATCCACTATTAATATTAACAGACATTTTGTTATTAAAATGATTTTTTTAATCAATACATAAAATACTATGATGTTTTTTCTTTCGCTGACTATTAATGTATTGTTATTTTCTTTCCAGTCATCAACTAATATATTAAGAAAATATCAGAAGAAATATTACAGATATAGGAAAAGTTGTCCTATGAAATGAAAATGAATAGAAAAAAATATCCGAAGGAAGTCTGATATTGCATCATTTCTTTTAATATCGTATAGCTTATTAGATGTCTATCTCTACATACATGTGTACCGTTTCAGAATGCTTATTTTGCCTTTCTTTTTATTTGAGGCATTCCTTTCTTTCTTCCATATGGGCCTTGGATAAATCGTCTGGAAAATTCATGTGGGACACATTTGTTTCAGTCTTGTTTCGCTATTATTTTTCTATATCGCATACAAAATATCCGGAGATAAAATATTGTAATATTTAAAAAAAAAAAATCCAGCACCAAGATTTTGATAAATTTTCCATGGGTTAGAATTCTGTCAGTGCCAAAATAATAATAATAATAATGAATTTGTTTCTTTTCTCTGTTAATTTATCTTTTTTTCTTTTTTGTGAATTTAGTAACTCCAAAAAACAGCGAAATAAGATGGATAAAATAGGTATTCTTTACATCAAAATGATGTCTTTCTATCAAATTTTGAACGGTCTTCTGCACTTCTGTACGCCCATGTACATGTGAATGTGATTATTCAATAACATAAAAGGTTGATGAAGGAAATTTGGCATATGTTTTTGCTATTAGATTTGAGGATTTATGCCAGTTTGAATTAAAAAGTCTACTGTTTGACTATTCAGCGGAGATTATGGCAAAATGGTAAAAAAGAGTGAGAAGGCAACGAAATAGATCAGTCCACATTCAATATAATGCCAAAAGTTTCTCTTTATTCTGCCAGCTGGAATATAGCAGATGTCCTGTTATGCACTGGTCCCGCTCATTTCAGACATACCTATGCAGCTTTCATTTGGCCAACTCTCCATACTGTAGTTGTGGAGCGATAGGACCACCAATTCACTAGCCACCGATTGTATGCTGTCTCACGGCATGTGAGAAAGCCAGAAACAAATTTCGTGAAAGAATGGTATAGGTGTTGCATCGAATAACCTTCCTCGCGGCAAGAGCCACGCTATAATAAAATTATATCCACAAATGCCAAGACTTCTTCAAGACCATTCAATAACTAATATTAAAATGTCACTCATTAAAATCAATCATCAGTTATAGTCCATCGTAACTGTAATGCCCCAATTTTAATTATCAATTTTTATATTTTTTTCTGCCACATCCTTCTTCTCTTCTTTTCCTTCCATCTTGCGCTCATCCAATGTATTAGATAACTCAATGTTATAGGCACTGGGGGCGCAGGGTGGCATTATGTTATTTTTGACTATTCCTGTATATACGAGCACAATAAAATAAAATATTAAAGTTCAATATAAAATAAATTTAATATATGATCCTGATAACAAATTATAGATCTTTATTAAATCTTGGACTTAAACTATTCCAGAGGGATTGATTGGGAGAAAATCAAAATGCATTCTCTAATCTCTTCGTTATATGGCCAAGCTAAAAACTAAAGCACTGTTTTTTTTTTTCATTGTGTCATAAAATTGAAGAAAGTATTCCAGCATTCGTTTAAATTTGAATTATTTGACATTTTCTTACCTACTTTAACCTGTTGTTGTTGTTTTTAATGGCCCTAGTCAAGACAAGCCCACTGACTTTAAGAAGTCATTTGTGGTTTAAGCCAAGGGTACGTCTCTTGTTTTTTCAGTAGCGCCATCTAGGGCCAAGAGCTACTACACTTAGCTACACACACGTCACAACCTTTTTTAAAAGGGTTAAAAGATTTAGCCTAGATATGGGAAGTTATAACACATTTAACCCCTTTACCACGTTGCTTTCTTTTCCCTCTAATTAATGACATCTTTTGATTTCTAAATATGGAACCGTATTTATTCAACTGAAATTCACTTGAACACTTCAAATGGTTAAGTGTTACACATCATTTTCGTATCAAATTGTAACATTCGGGACTTAATTTTATATTCTTTTAAAATTGCGAAAATTCGAGGGGCGAACCAAACTCGGTCTCCACATTTAAGGAATTAACAATATAACACAAAATTCAAAGTGCAGTTAGTATATTTCATGTTATTATCTAAAGAATATGAATTGATTTTTTAATTTATGGTAAGATTAACTAATATATGCTTGTTATTTTTATTTATGATATTTTAAACCGGTAAAAAAAGGCCTAGATACAATGAAAAATTATGCACATATAAATGTATAGATGATATCTAATAATTTCCAGCAATATCCCGACAACTTGTGGCTTTCTGCTACAAAATAAAATGTCCAAAATGCTTCCTGAGGATTTCTAGTTCCGATCCAGTGTAGCCCTCATTTAGATTATTCAAATGGTTATCGAGTGTTGGATACTTATGCTAAGGATTCAACCTGATAAGTGAGGCTTGAATTCTAATGAAATGGATTCAGCGTATCAAATCTCTTCCGATCGTGCAAACTGCTAAACTTCTGTGAATGAGAGGATACGATTTAGTTAGTTCGTGGCCTGAATGAAGAATGCAGTGGCGCCTTATAGAATAAACTGAAAGTTTCAATATCGAGTGCTTCGGCCTATTAGATTCAAGCTATTCTCAATTTTTCCTAGTTTATGACCATCATTATTATTATTTGTTTAGTTTATTTTACTTGCTTGTTAAAATAGTTCTCTTTTTTTTCTTTCTTCCCCCCCCCCCCCCCCGAATTCGTTAAATTTTCATTCATCGATGGACTTTAATTTTCTTTTGGAATTAATGAAAGAAATTTATTGTGAGAAAACAAGCTTTTCTTTCTTTATTTATTTAAGAAATACTGGATATAACTAATATGTAAAGTCATCATTTTTCAAAAAAAAATTAATGATAAGTGCGTTTGCATCCCTACTTATTTATAGGCATAGATTATTATTGTTTTCTTTTATAAATGGCTATTTACTTATATTCTTTGATCGTCTTTTTATTCTGGAAATGTACTTTCACTTTTTATATAGTTTATCCTTTCACTTTTTAAAATTCGTATATTTTTTATTTCTATCTAAACATACTTTTTTATTTTCTTGTATACGAACGAAAAGAAGAGAAAGAGAAGCACAAAGAGAAAAATATTGTAATCGCCAACAAAATTTGAAGTCAGGATTTTGACGAATCTCTGCTTCTCAGACTTCTCTGTGTCCGAAAAACTCATTTTTAGACTTATGTTTCTTTGTGAAAATAATCCAAAAGTATTTTGTAGTAGATGGATAACACTTGATAGTTGTTTTTTTTATATAAAACTTGTTAATGTTTATCAAATTTTGAAAGAAAGCCATTCTATATAAGTATGTTATGTCCGCTGACCGAATGTAAATTGACTCGAACATTGCAAAATGAAGAGAGCTCGAAATGTTAATATTTGGTCCATAGATTTAGCATCTAAAGTAAAGATATTTGTTGAATTCGAATTCAAATCTGTCAAGTAATTGACTGTTGGTCTGTCTTTTCTTTAAGAAACATATAAACGCGAACACTAGAAAATGTAATGGTTAAAGTTTGTGAAATTTTGTCTATGATTCTGTGACTACAATTCTAGTTCTGCATCAAATTTAAATTTTAATTGGTCGAAAAAAACGCTTCAAACATACATTTGGTCTTCCGAGGCTTTTGTATGAACAGCATCCCAAGGATTAATAACTCCACCGAAAAATCGCCAAAGATTGCACAAAGTCTTTTTCGTAACCGTTACTCGCCAGTGACATACCTTTAATAATGCATTAGTAAATTTATAAGAGAGTTTGGGAGAAAGTTTCGAGAAAATTTTAAAACCTTTATCTATTTTTTATATATTTGGTTTGGATTTTTGTTTTCGATAAATAGAAATTTAACCTTAGTTTCGTGCTTTGGTTGAAATTCTGGGTTTTGTACTATAGATCATATATCATATCTTTGCTTATTGTATTAAACGGAAAGAAAAGAGTTCTGAATTTTCACTCCAACTTATATCCCCATAACAAAATTAATGAATGTAAACCGTAGTGTTACTATTGTGTTCGCTCCCTTAACTTTGAAAGTAGCCAATTCTTATTTACATTTTTACCACATAGATTAAGGCCAGAAAGTTTGAAATAAGACGTGTGATAAATAATGAGGGCGGAATAAGGATGAAACGTGTTTGGCATGAAAATTGCCTTCAAGCATCAAAACACTTCTGCTGAACAATTTAATCGAGCATTTCCCAAATATGTATCTGACGTTTCAGGAAACCGTGCTGCCAGGGTTAAATTTGAAATTTATGTTGCTTAACACTAGAAGCTGTTTATCTACCCTTTTATAGCGTGTTCTATATGAAATTTGTTTAATTTTTAATTTCCTTGATGGGGAAATTGTATCCAATTTTCTTATTGTACAGGATGGCTATTATAATACTTTTACTCCACATTAATTTGAAAACGAGGACAATTATTACCGTCGACATATATTGAATAATGCGCCATTGAAGCTTGTGCCGTCATATCAATGAAAATATTGCAAAATGTGCAGAAAAAAAAAACCTAATTAGGCATGGCAATTGATGGAAAGTAATTAGAATATCGAAAATAAAAGTAATTGCCAATAATATATTGTTCTGTTTTTTTTTCTGGTGTAAGAATTTTGGAAATTGCAATAAACTGCGTGTTTTACACTTTTTATGTTCAGCACTATTACGCGTTTGACTTTTTCCCGAATCTTGTACCGTTTTCGAGATGGAAATGCTTCGTTTTCGCCATATGTCGCTGTTACCGAGTAGTGTATATCACTTTATTATACCTAGACACCAAATTTACTGCAATAATTATCACAATTTTCAAGTTAATGTGAAGGTGAAGTGATCACCATGTTGATTATAAGTTGATGCATTATAAAGCTCTGGATATATAATATTTTCTCTTAACTTTCTTATATTTCGTTCAATATAATTAAACATCATTATTTCAGTTTAACAGATTAAAAAAGGTTATTAAATTGAATTCCATCTTGACAATTTCACATGAATATTCTTATTTCTGTACTTAATTGGCAAATAAATAAATAAATAAATAAATAGACTTCATTTTGTATCAGAACTAAAATTTTGTTTTTGCATTATTTGGAATTCATTTATTGCGAAAGCAGACTATGTTGTTGTTGTTACTTATGACACTTTACAAGCCCGCTGGCAGATCTGTCAGCGATTTAAGCCGAGTGAGCGTCTCTTGTTTTTTCAGTAGAGCCAGCTAGGGTCAAGAGTACGACTTAGCTACTTCATGCGTCATATTCGCTTGTACTTTACAGGAGGGCACATTCACATGACTCACAGATAGAACACAGAAGAACAACCATGCCCGAACTGGGCCTCAAATCCGGGACGCCCAGATCACGGGGAAGACGCGCTACTCCTATGCCAGGACGCCGGCTAAGCAGATTATGAAAAGCAGAAAGCAGATGACGGGGTTTGCTATGTAGCAAACTACTTTATGTAAAATTTTGAAAGTCATATTGGCCGGCAATAGCCTTGTGATGTGGCAGGTCTCTTCAGGAACAGTTACACTATTGAATATCTGAAATTCACATTTGCTTGCTGAAAATCTGGTGTCGAAGATCGAATGCCTTTCTGTTGGTGTGGTGCTGAATGTGTCACCTCAGACATCGTCTTTGTCATCTGACCTCGGCACCAAATTACGAGATTGTACCAAATTAGTTTGATTGATATCGGTTCCCTGGTGATAAAGTTTCAGTATCGAACTCCATTTCTTCTGAAACCATTGTGTAAATTCGTCTAGTACACGTTTAAATCTTTGAGGGTCATATGTCTTCCTATCGTTTTGATATGGAATTTCGGGGAAATGGTGCCAGCTTAGGTTCCGTCCTGCCATCTAATCATATTTCAGAATTAAAATCTTCCCAAAATACCCCTTGTGTTACTTCAAAATGAAACGTTAATATAACTAAATTATTTAGTTTTCATATTGTTTCGAGGTCGTGATGTTACTAGAATTGAATTGTGAATAGAAATAATTTGGATATAACAAATTTTTGAATTTTTTTTTACAGTAAGCGTACTTAATTCCTTCTTTTTTAATTATCAAGAATAATTAATGATTAAGAATTCTGTTAAAGTGAGATTGTTGTCCGCGCATGAAAGCTATTTTTTTTTACTGTACTCTAATATAATTTCTTATAAATTTCAACATACTGGATTATTTTTTAAAATTAATTTGCTTTGCAATTGGAAAAATCAAATTTCAAACTTTTATAACGTTATTGAAAAGAAACATATCAATTTCAAGGCCTGTACAGCTCATAAAATTTTATTTTCTTCTTTTTGTTTACGAAATCGATAGTAGTTCACCGGAGAGAAAAAAATTTACTGTATTACTACTAAAAAGGGCCTATACGTCAGGGAAGAAACAAATGAGAAACCACTTATTGTTTTATCCGAAATATTTTTCTTTTTCTTTTCCTGCCTTGGGGTTTCTTTTACCCCGCATGCATAAGCGTATAAATATAAAAGTTTGGAGAAAGTCTTTCTTTTACTTGTATATATTATTGATGGATGTCCTGTCAGTGCTATGTCACTGCTTTACTAGCTGTCACAATCTCGAACAACACTCATACATCACTTTTTGGTAAGTCTAGAAAATATTCCGCTCTGGAAATTCATTTTTTACCCTTTCTTCTTCCAGAATTCCGCTTTATACTGTTTTTCTTTTTTCTATATTCTTTTCTTTTTAAGATTTATTTTTCTTATAGGATTTGGTGCTGAGCTTTATTTGGCTCTAGTTATATTTTTTCCTGAGTCCCCTCCTCCACATTTGAGCTTAAAATCGAATATCCTTCTTAGGCAAGATAGAAATATTTTCCCCTCTAAAAATGAATGATGGAATTCTAAGACGGATCGAGAAGAATGCATTTGCCGTTAATACAATTTAATTTAGTAAAGAAGATGGCTATAAAAATGGTCCAGGGTTTAGATTTTGAAAGAAAAGTCATTCTATTTTATATTTTTCTTACGTATTGGAACAGTCATATCGAAATCTTATTGTGTTATCTCTTTTCTTCTAATTTATGCATATTCCGTTATTAAACTCTTTTTATATTTATTATTTTTATGCTTGGATTATTCTTTTTGTGTGGCTCTTTTATTGTATTAAAGATTTTTTTTCTCATTTCGTTTTTAATAATTGGATTTATTTAGCTTTTCGTAAAATGGAATATGAAAATAATTCTTAGTTTTGACAAGAACTTCTAACGTCTAGCTATGGCGTAATTTATTGAAATTATTCTTTTGGTTTTTTTCAAAGATGCATACAGGCATAATGTTATAGATTTAAAAAAAGTGCGCAATTTCGTAAGTTAAATACCTTATATTAATATATTGCAAAACACTTTTATTGTGTTAAAAAACTTTTTTAAAAAATTCTATTTTATATATTTACGTATTGGAACAGTCATATCGAACTTTTATTATGTTATCTCTTTTCTTCTAATTTATGTACATTCCGCAATTCAACTCTTTTTCAGATTTTTATGCTTGAATTATTCTTTTTATTAGGCGCTTTTATTGTATAAAAAGTATATTTTTTACATTTTTTAAAATTAATAATTGGATTTATTTAATTTTTTATAAGATGGAAAATGAAAATATTTCTTAAATTTGACAGGAATTTGTAATGTCTAGCGATGACGTAATTTATTGAAATTAGCGTTTACATTTTTCAAAGATGCGTATTAGGCTGATTATTCAAAGATGCATTAAAAAAAGCACGCAATCTCGTAAATCAAATACCATTTAATATATTGTAAAACACATTTGTTGTGTTAAAAAAAGTGTATAAGATTTTTTTTCTTTTTCTTTTCTTTATTACTATCAGGATTTAATTCTCCTTTCATAACATAGAATATCAAACTAATTTCTAAATTTAACAAATATTTGTTATATTTAGAAATAATTCATGAGAATTTTTGTTTTTATTCTCAAAGCATACTTAGTATATTATTTTTTTCATTAAAAAATTAGAAAAAATTCATAAATAAAATTAATATTTTTATAATTTCTGTTTTATGAAATGACTGATTTGTTACTACATTTTGATATGTATGTAGCGTCGAAATTTTCTATGCCTTGTCTTTTTTATCGTGTACTTTATATTGATTTATGTATTTGTAACTCTTTGTTAAAAAACATTTTTTTCGTCTCAAAGTTTAATTAATCCCTGAAAATCAATATTCATTTATATTTATTTTCTTTTACCGATGACAAATACTCTCTGTTTATATATATAGTATGGCACGACTCTTACAAAGTAAACATTTCCAGGCAATATAGTTTGTAACAAAACATACTAAAAACTTTTATTTCTATTTTTTTATATAATTTTGCGGATGAAATTATAAGCAACTCGAGTTAAATAAGTAAACTCCGTATGTATTAGAAGTAGTAAATAGTTTTGGATGTTTATCTTATTAAACGTCTGGCCTTTATATTTCCTTAATCTAGTTCAATGCAGTCAGTTATTTTCAAAACTTAATTTCTTTTATGCATATGTTACAATACAGTAGGTAAGAACGTAAATGGAATAATTGTTTTATAAGTAAGGGTTGCAAATCCAAAATGATTTTTTTACTATGATATTCATTCAGATTATATTGTACGTTTGATTTTATGTTTTAATCTGTATGGTTGAAAAAACGTCAAATAATGTTTAATGATTGTAGTTACAAAATAAAATACTAAAAGGACGAAATTAGTTGATTAAAACTTCACATTTTTATAATTTTTGAAATTTTGAAAAACATCGTTTAGATTTCCTAAATTTCTCTTAACGTAAGCGTAATTTTTCCCTTGAGAAATCTTACTTGTCTCAAGAATCGATGTAGGCAGCAAAATTTCCCTATTTGTTGCATATTTGGTAAAAAAAACCCCCAAAAAAAAAATTTTTAAAAAAAAAAAAAAAAAAAAAAAAAAAAAGACATTTTATTATATACATGGTTCGATTTCCGCAGTTTAGATATCAGCTGGTAATTTACGTATATGATATGGCCACAGTTGTGATAGGCAATATATTTCAGATTCACTTCAAAATCATAAACACAATTTATGCTTTTACATTATAACGCGGAATAAGAAACTCCTCTATGTCTTGAATTAATAGACTTTTTTTCATTATACTGCAGTTTATATTTTTGAAATATATAATATTGTATTTAAAAGAATTCAGTTTTATAAAATTAATGAATTAAAAGATTCAGAGAGTTTCAATTTTTAAAAGGCATCCTTTATTTCTATTCATTACTTTGTTTGATACAACCTCAGAAGCAAACGGCTCTGGCGGTATCCAAACTTTATTTACACTAAAGGGTAATAATTGTATCTGAAAGAGTTAAAATATTCTTTAATTTTTTTTATTATTATTATTCATATCATCAAAACTTTAGGATTTATTTTCTGAAAACTTAAGCATAGGAAACTAATATGAACTTCTTTTAATGTCTATTCTTTAAAAGAACTCTTTAAAAAATTTGAAAATTAGGGGTATTTTCAGTAAAAGTGCTCTTTCTATATTTTTTTCTTACTATTTTAATATTTTACTTTATGTTCTTAAACATAATGGGAACCCATTACAAAATTTAAATTTTAAGATACCATTGTTTCTGTGACAAAAAAGTTCTGTTGCCAACTTTTGTCAAAATTAATTACTGCAACATAAATAATCCAGGAAACACATCGGAATCCATTTTTTATTTTCTCATATACGTAGCATAGAAGAAATATTATAATCTTTAAAAATTTCTTACTCAAGGTTTTGACGAATAATCACGATTCAGGCATCTCATTTTCAGACTTATAACATTTTGTCTATAAACTCGATAGTTGAAAAATATTTTTAGCTAGATAGATAAAATTTGATATGTGTAGTAAATTTTTATATCTTTATCCAATTTTGAGTGAAATCCATTCAAAGAAAGTCTGTCATACTTATCTAATACACGTCAATACAATGACTACAAAACCGAATGTGGTAATATATAAATTTTAGTATACAGGGTGTCTCATAAATATTAGGACAAACTTTAAGGGGAGGTAGAGGATATCACAAGGATTCAGATTTGCATAGCGACCCGTGGTCCTAAATGCCTTCATTCGGCGCTAGGTGGCGTTTAAGGAAGCAGTTACTGCTCCCCGCAGATTATCCTCCTCGTGAACGTTTTGCACGGTGGATCTCGATCAATGTTGCCAAGATGCGAATTTCCCATCCTACGTTTTAAGACGGATGAAGCGTACTTAACGCGAGATGGGATGTTCAACAACCACAATGCGCATTTATGGGCTGGCTAAAATCCCCATGGTATAAGACCACATGCTGCCCAGCATTGCTTTTCAGTGAATGTTTGGGCTGGTATGGTTGGTTACGTCTTAGTCGGACCTTATTTGTTGCCATCGCGACTAACATCTGCACAATATTTCATCTTTTTGAAAGAGGTTCTACCAACACTACTTGACCCTGTGCCACAATATATCAGACACCATATGTGGTTTCAACATGATGGGGCACCTCCCCACTATGTCAGATGTGTTCGTGAACATTTGAATCAGGTGTTTGGTCACCGATGGATATGTCGTGGTGGACTGGTTACCTAGCCACCACGCTCTCCTGATTTAAACAGCATCAATTTCTTTCTTTGGAGTACACTGAAAAATGCTGTGTACGCAACACCTGTGGATTCAGAAATGGATCTGGTTGCAAGAATCGTCTGTGCTGCTGTGGATATCCAACAAAATCTGGGTTTATTTGAGAGAGTTCGCCAGTCTATGGTCCGATGGTGTAACGCATGCATCGCTAATAATGGTGGAAACTTTGAACATCTTTTGTGACATTTTCAAATACCATGTGCCATAGCATATGTAATATCTTTGATCAATAAACATTTCAGATGATCTCAATCTCAATCTTGTGTCTCTTCATATCTTGTACCTGTCATACTACTTTTCTATGGCGTTTACGACCATGGGTTGTTGCAAATCTGAATCCTTGTGATGTACCCTACCTCCCCTTAAAGTTTGTCCCAATATTTATGGGACACCCTGTGTAGATTTAGCATCTAAAATATATATTCTTATCAAATTTTGAACCAAATATATCTAAGTATTGAACGTTAGTCGTTGTGCATTTTCGCATATATGTGAACGCAATGACTTTACTCAATAAAATTTGATTTATTATCATGTGCCTATAATTGTAATACAAAATCAAATTTTGGCGCCAATTTGTCTGCAAAAAAGCGTCCAAAATATATATACCTACATGATTGATTCAGTAAAAATGATCAATTCACTCCAAAGATCTATATTTCATAACAATTGTTTATCAATGACATACAGCGTACTCGCAGTGCTACTCGAGGGCCACAATTTTATGTGGATGCTGGGGATAACAATTTATTAGAGAGCTTGAGAGAAAGTTTAGGGGAGACCGCAACCGCTAGTTTGCAATGTAGATTGCGTACATTTAGATTTAATTTGCAATCGAAAACCCAAAATATATAATTTAAAAACTATAACAAATGTTTGGCGCAGAATGATCAAATCTGATCCTTGTGTCATAAAACCAAACTAAAATAAGTAGTATTTAGATTAATTTATCAAAGCTGCTTGGAAAGAATTCTGATTTTAAATACGCAAATTGAAAACAAAATTGGTTTTCTGTATCCTAATCTTTAGCACTGATTTTTTTTTTTAATGAGGCTCATTTAGTTGTCACTTTTGAGTTCTAATATGTATTTTACTTCTGCGTAGTTTTTGTCTCTTGGAAATGCCCAAGTTAAAAAAAAAAAAAAAAAAAAACAGTTCGTAGCGGATGAGTTTTGCCGTAAAATGATATTCCGTTTTCGAGTTTCGGGAGAGCGAAATTCCTATAACTAAAAGAACTGAGTTTCTTTTTTTTTTCTCAAACCTTTGTTTGCCGATCTGAAAGAAAAATCGATAAAAAAAAAATAATCCTCAAAATGAAAAACATAAAAAAAAAACTATTTTACTATTTTTTTTTTTTTTGGAAAGAAAAATGTACGTCAGAAAAAAAGTAAGAACTGGATTTTTACCGAGATGAGAAATATCCAATATCATTTCATCCTTTTTCCTCCCTAGCTGAAATTTAATGAAAAATTGTAGATTTATATCGACTTAAATTTAGTTTCTTTTTTCTTCCTTTGAAGTACATGGTATTTTTTTATTATTTAGTTTCTTTCAAGTTTTGATCTGGTAGTTTTTTTTCCATAATAATCGTTATTCTTAGTTTGGTAGTTGTATAATTTTTTTAAATTTAAATTTTACTTTGAAGTTATCTTTTACAGTTCTTATTATTTCATTTTAAAGGAAATAAATTTGTTGCCTGACAATGTGCAATTATTTTTTAAAAATACATTATTTTTTAATTACTCTTGTTTACTAGTTTATTTTTAATTCTTTTTTGTTCATTGCATTATTTTCTTCTAAAAAACAATTGATTGTTTGGCAAAAAATTCCTTTCCACATGAATCTTCTTCGATAGTATACAATACAAGTATTAAAATAAATCACCTTTGAGTAGATAATTTAACAACATCGGTTTATTCAACGTTTGATTGTAATTTTTGAAATTCGTCGTTTAATGCTGAAATTTTGAAAACTTATTTTCATCGTAATAATATACAAAAAACATCTTAAAGCCAATCGTCAGAATCTTGTAATTGATTGAAGCATAAATCAGTTCTCATATTATGAATACAAGTCAGTGTATTTGTAAAATTCTTGCACCGTCAGAGCCCAAATATATGCTAAGATGTATGGATAACAGAAAAAGAATTAAAAAAAAAAAAAAGAGCCATGACTACTTTTTTGTTTTATTTATTTTTATTATCTGTTACTTATTGATTTCCATCTTGGGAGATTAAATTTGAGATTTTATAAAGCTGTAGAATAAGACTTTTATTTTGTTTCAATTGATATTATAATTTAGTAAAATAATAATAGAAATAATATTTTATAAAATTAAATTATTTCATAAAGAAAACCAAATTGGAATCGAAACAAAATTTTTGTCAAAAAAAGCCATATTATAGAAGCAATTTTATGATTGTAGGATAAGACGAATTTCTGATGTATCAAATTTTTGAATGCTTACACGAAAGCAGTGATATATATATATATATAAATCATTATAATATAATATAATGATATTTTAAACTCTTAATTTAATCCAAATTAATTATTTCCAAAACTTTATCTTAATTTAGCCCATCGTAACTTCATTCTAAAATATTCTCTTATTTCGTGATCCAATTCCACTTTCGGTTTAATTAATTCCTTTGTAAAAATAATGCGCCATCAGTACTATGTATCAAATGAAAGTGATCACTTCGGTGCCGTTGAAAAGGGGTCAAAGGTCGTCACCACGTGTACTGAATTGGCGGTGCGTGGCCGGGAATCCCATCTTATATAAGACTAGTGATCATTTTTTTTCTCCCTCGCTTCTTTCTTACTTCTGCTTTTGTGTCGCTCTGGGTCTGCTTGTAAATAAATTGCTTTTCCGAGATGGATATAAAAGAGAATTAAAAACACAGCGTCTCGTCTATGTCTTCAAACCTGCACTCTGCTTCAGCCAAAATAATATGTTACATATTATTTAGCCGACAGGATTCGAATTTTGTTATATATATATATATATATATATAACAGTAAATGGAGGTTGCTTTCTAAATAGCTTAATGATTCAGGTATTGCTTGGATTGTTTTCAGTCCCAAATAATAATAAAAAATAATGAAATACCTCTGAAAAAAATGGCAAGAAAAGTCAATTTAGTTTTGTTTTAACGACATCAAGCTCCTTGATGTGATTTTTATCTAGCATTTTTCCTTATGTTTTACATGCTTATTTTAAGTTTAGAAAATGGCTCTACGGGGGAAATTTTGTTTCGTTCTTTTTGATAGTCGTACCTTAGAGATAAAAATGTACAAATAACAACGCTCCTTGTTTTGCCCCTTTCGCATAATATTTTTTTTGCAATCATTCTTTACATCTAAACTACACTGGGGGAAAAACAATTCTCGTTAGCATTGTTCTTGGGAACAGCGAAGTTAAATTGGAGTTTTAATCGCCTTTATGTTGCACACTTACAAGTTCGACTGCTCGTTACTTTTTATCTTTTTCTGTGATTGCATTTCCGCCTTGCAATTCGGGAGGGGGCTGACCATTCGTTCCATCGCGCTCTTCTCTCTGTTCGATTCGTTCTTTTATGTTAAAAGTTCTCTACAACCATCCCAACTAAAGTTTTGGAACCGGGACATCGTGTCGCATTAATGCCATTTGTGAAAGCTTACATTAGCGGTACCAAAAAAGAAATAAATGGATGATGTGACTTAAAGTTGGCTTTTTTGCTTCAAGCAAGAAATTTCATGAAGACGTAGGATTTAGTTATTAAATGTCATGCTGTTTTTGTTAGAGTAATTATGAAACTCATGCAGTTTTTTTTATCAGTTTTCTTAATTGCTTTTAAATTACACTTTTTTTTTGTTGGTGGATGGCTGCATTTTCTTAGTTCTAATTAATATAAAAATATCTTTTTATATTTTGGTAAATAATAATCTTAATGAAAAATACTGAAAGGTTTTATCTTAAAAGGATTAAAGATTTTTTTTTATGTGTTAGAGAAAGCTGGTAAATTATTATTTTTATGTTTATTGTTTTTGCATCTAATACAGTTTTGGAAATGTTTTGATTTGCATTGCTTATTTAAGGTATTGTTTGTAACTTAGTAATCTTCTATGTCCTTATTTTTGTGAATTATCTTTTATTTATTGCAGTGAATTTCCAGCACTTTCCTATTAGATGATGAGGGTGTAAGGTGTGGTATAGATATTCCTGGCTTTTTTTTTTAGGCGTGCGGGGTGCGTTAGTGTTTTTATACCTCTTTCAAAAATAACATAAAAGGACGAAAAAATCTTACTATTCCATTTACGATTAACAAAATGTTCTTGAAACACTAATATTTTAAAAAGAGTTAATTTCCAATCAACTAAATCAATCACTTAAACTGACTGATTTATGAAAATTTGAATATCACTATTCAATAAAAAAAGATAATTTTAGATTTTCCATCGATCGTTTCAAAGAAAATACGCCAATCAGCGCACAGGTTTCTCAAGATTAATTGGCCTAAGATTAAGAAAATGTTGAGTTTTTCTAAATTTTTAATATTCAAAACTTCATAAATAAGTCTTAGTTGATCGTGAAAAATAGAAACATTCATTCATTTATTTAAAATTTGGTGTGTCCAGAATATTTCTCAGAATATGATACCTTAATGCATTAAATTTAGACTTCATAATTTTTGAGATATATTTATAGGCCGGAACAAAATAATATTATTGATTTCATTTCAATCCTTTTGAAAGCAAAACTAGAAACTGAATTTTATGCTGAATCTGAGAAATTTTTGTTGAATTATTCTTTGAGATATTACATAAATTATGAAAAATATTTTGTTTAAAAAAAAACATAAATTATGAAAAATATTTTGTAGTTCTCATAAGACTTATATACCGAGCGATTCTGTTTGCAATACTCATATTCAATAATAATAATAATAATAAATAAATAACAATAAAGATGATAAATAAAATAAAACGCTTGGTTTTATTAAAAATATCTTTATATTAATTGCAATTTCATCATTTCCACTTTAAATTAAAGTTGAAGTTTTACCGGAAATGACAACAATTTAGCAATATATATATATATATATATATATATATATATATATATATATAGCAAATTGAACGAAACGATCTAAACAACAGTATAAGTTTGGTATGACTATCGAAATTGGAAGATTAAAAATGTTTTGTTTGAGAATCTATCAAGAGACCAGTTACTTAAAATATTTAATTGAAAATTGTAGCGAGCGGTAATACTGGCGAACCGGCTGGTCGCCAAAGGCGGCTAGTTATTCAATAAAGTAAAAAAAACAAACATTTAAGTTTTATCTATCTAAGTTTAAAGTTTGTGAAACTCTATTTTTCATTGATAAAAATATTTCACGACGAAATTCCAGCAAAGCCTGAATGTTTTAAAATATGGCGCTTGACTCAAACCTTATTTTCTTTTCCGGTCGAACTATTGTATTATATCTTAATCTTGATTTACAAAATGTTATTCATGATTTATCGACATTATTATATCTTTATATGAAAACAATGTTAGGTATAAAATAAAATGAAATTAAAATTTAAAAATTAATTATTAGTTATTTAATAATGCCAAAAAAGTTTTCTCCGACGAATACATTCTGAGGCACGGTGTTTAACATTATTAATTTTCATCCCAGTTTAGATTAGAAAGAAGTTCCGAATCGTGAACCTTGTTAGTTTGTAAAATTAATTTGTTTCTATGCCAGTACACCATCTTAAATATTCGCAATTATTTAAAGTTGCTAGAAATAATGCCATTTTATCCGATATTGTTACATTTTTGTATTCTTATTTGTTTACTTTATATATAATTTTCCCCTTTAATATACAAATATTTTGCTAGGCTTTTTAAACAAAAAATAGTTTTTATTAAAGTTATTTTATATTTACATTTGAACATGCTATTATTATATTTGCAGTTATTTTTAAAGCATTTATTTACATACCTTATGAATCATAGTAAGATGCGTGAATTTCATTGATCTTATAACGCAACAAATGATTTTGTTATTAAATAAAAAATAAAATAAAAAAAGAGATTATTGACTTGGAAACAATATCGCCAAACATTTTACTTCATTCATAATTTTTGTCTCCTTCCTCACTCAAGCCCTTCTCTAAGAAATATTAACTTCATAGAAAATCTTAAACTCATACATTCAAACAAACACTCCTTTTTTTTCATTATTGTATTGTGTTATTTTATAATTATTATAGGCT
>JAPMOR010077636.1:698383-741159 GCA_026543865.1 Argiope aurantia
AACAAGAAAAAACGAAACTCAATCATAGAAAATCTTCCAGAAATTAAAATTATCTAAATGAACAAAAAGAAAAACTAGATACATTTCATTTGCAATGAGCTTCGTCTACTCCTTTTGAAAAAAAGTAGAGGAGAGACACCCCCTCCCCTCCATCACAAAATCTGTTCTTAACAAGGGCTGAAAAAGAAATTAAATGTTGTCCAAAACTTTATTTTGGCACAAATATCCATTATGGCGTGCTTTTTTTTAACTCTCCTAATTTCGAGATTTCCTACATGGCTCTTTATTATTATTATTATTGCTCCTTCTTTTACCGAATAAAATTAATAAGCTCCAATGCACTCCGTTTCTGAGCGAAACACTGCTGTTTCCCCAGCTGGTATTTGTCCCATTTGTTTCCTTTAATCAAATTTTCATTGAAGTCTCAACCGACTTCTTTCATTCTAGAGCTCTCTCCCTCACAGCATTTTCTTTATTACTAATTTTTATTCTTTCCTTTTTATTTTTTTTAATAAGTATATCTACCCAACTGCCCGGGGAAATGTTAATTCCTTTCCCAGTTTTATATTGGCTTGTTTTGAAAATAACTTCGTTGTTTCGATCCAAGGCGTCCCCTTGTTATGCAAATAAATTTTTACTGTTCGCATTTGTTTGGATTTTTAATCTCGCTTCTTTCCCTGTTTAATATTAGAAGCACCAGCCATGCATGCAGAATTAATCTGTTCTTTAAAAAATAATAAAACAGGAGATGGATAGATATTGAGAGAGAGAGAGGACCTGTGTTCTCTTTCATTGTGTGGATACTTCGTTAAGTCGGAAGAAAAGAAATGCTCCTCTCACCCAACAGCCGGCATCCCCCATCCCCATATTTCTTTTAGGCGTAAATTTATAAAATGGCACCCATTTTTCATGGCTGCTTTCATTTCCTTACAGTACTTTCTGCTCCGAAATGCCCTCCGATATTATGTAATGTAGCGAATGAAGTATTCTTCCTGAATAATTTCAGCAATGCTTCCTCTAGGGAACGTTTGGCTTAATGTATGTATCGGAGCGCTTGAGTTTGTGAATGGCAATCTTGATTGTACAGAAAGAGAAGCTTAAAAAAAATCAATAATAGCGCATCTAGTAATTGAACGATTTCAACCGTGTTCAAGAAATGGGAATTTTTAGCGGATGTTTCGGCTGACTTTTTTTTTTTTACCCCGTTCCTCTTTTATATATCTGTGAAATATCTTCCCGTAGGGATGCAAGGTTGTCCCAAACTAATTACTTTAAAGGAGATTGCAGTTGAAGTATTCTGCTCTTATTTAGTTTCGACTATAGATTTTGCATGCACATGTGTTGGTAGAACAGAAAACAACTCACAACTGAATTGTTATTGAAATGTGACTGCTTTTACTTTAAAAATCAAAAGAAGGAACGATTTAAATCTAAATGCAAAAATTCAAATGTTATGTTTACTTAGATCTCAGTTGATTTCGCCAACTTATTATAGTCTTAAATTTGCAAATTAAAAGATTCATGTTTTATAGAATGTGGTAGTGCTTATGAGTATTTTGCATTATGAGTATTTATTGTAACAGCATCCTCTTTTATATATCTGTGAAATATTTTCCCGGTGGGATGCAAGATTATCCCAAACTAATTACATTAAGGGAGATTGCTGTTGAAGGAGTATTGTGTTCTTATTTTATTTATTTCGTCATTCATGCACATGTGTTGGAAGAATAGAAAACAACTCACAACTGAATTGATATTTATTGAAATGTGACTACTTTTACTGTGAAAATTGAAGGACGTAACAATTTAATTGGAAATGCAAAAATTCAGATCCTTACTTAAATCGCAGCTTAATTCGCCAACTTACTACTGTGCAAAATTTGTAAAGTTAAAAGATTTACGTTTTCCAGAATGTGTTAGTGCTTACAACTCACAACTGAGTTGATTTTTATTGAAATGTGACTGCTTTTACTCTAAAAATCGAAGGATGGATTTAAATGAAGATGCAAAAATTCAAATGTTGCGTTTACTTAAATCTCAGCTGATTTCGTCGACTTACTACATTGTTAAATTTGCAAAGTTAAAAGATTCACGTTTTCCAGAATGTGATAGTGCTTACATTTTGCATAATCGGTATATATTATAACAGCAGACCATACATTTCTTTCAGAAATAAATTAATTTTAAATGCTGCTCATATGTCATGGCTGCTCTAGTTCCCTTAGAGCAGTAGTTCCTACATTGAAATGTTCGCCGATGTTGCATAATGCTAGGAAACGGATATTTCTGTCTGAATAATTTTAGCAAAGTGTGCTCCAGGAAATGTTTGCTTTAATGTATGTATCGGAGCGCTTCAGTTAAGAATGGTAATCTGACTGAATACAATGGCGTATAATAGTGCATTTATAATTGAATAATATAAACTGCGTTAAAGTAATAGTTGTTTATACAAGTTTTTATTCGTTTTTTTTATTACTATATTCTTTTTTAACTGATGTATCTTCCCATGGGAAGTTAAATTGTTCCAAACTTTATTACTCACAAATGCATTTTAAAAATTCCTTGCTGTTATATTATTCGAATATTTAAACTCTTGACTGAAATAATGGAAATTTCATCCTGCTGAATTTATTTTTCATGGAAATATTTACTTTATTTTGTTACAAGAGAGTTTAACTATAAGCGATATGAATAAAAATTTCTGATTAAACATTTTCTAAAATATTCTTATTACTTACTAAAATATTTTATACTTTTTGTACATCGTTTTATGGAAAATAGAATTTTATTTAAACTATTTGGTGGATGGAATGTTGCATTTTAAAGACTTATTGCTATTTGTAATATTAGCCAGATATATAGTTTGGGCATTGAGGATTTTTTGCAATTGTTCTCGTATTTTACACACTATTTAGTTTCGCTATAAGTGAAAGACAGCTTCAATTAATTTTGAATAGAAATATAGAAACTACTATTTTTCTTTAATTCCCTGAAGGTTTTCAAAGCTTAATTCAACGCATTCTTGCTGTTTCTAGTATTCAAAATATTTACATATAAAACGATAAGAATACTTTAAATGTATGCTTGTAGCAGTTGCATTACATTTATCTTCTCTTTTGGATACTAGATGGCGATGCCTGATTGGGCCATCCCATATGACATCCCATAGTGCATTGCGATTGTAATGAGAAGGAGATGTGTTTCTGAACTGTGAAGCGCGCGCGTGAATGTCTTGTCTTTGTGTTTAGTGTGTGAATGTAATTATTAAAGAAATGTTTCCAACAACATTTGTCCTGTTGCTTCCTGCACAGATCATAATAATCTACATACCACCACATGCTTTTTTTTTATTTTTGAGAATGGCTTGATTCATATTTAGTAATATTATATATTCAAAGACATTTTCTTTTTATATGAGCTATTGTTTAACAAAGCAAATTTTGTTTTTAAGTATACTGTGTGTGTGTGTTTGTGTGTGTGTGTGTAAATAAAATAAATTGGTCCTTTTCAAAATATTTCTAAAATAAGGAAACATTTCTAATTTATGATTTCTTTATGTAAAATAAAGCACTTTAAAATGATTGTGCATGGAGATGGAGAAAAAGTTTTCGTCTTAAATTAAATCAGTTAAAAAAAGTCATTCGGTTTTTTAAAGAAAACTTAAGATATTTAAGACTTTTCATGTATGCATAATCTTGCATGATAGCATATTTTCATGTTAGTATATGACATATCAAGCAGTTTATTAAAGTTGCCTCTCTCAAACAATTTTAGGAATCCTATGTAATAAGTCTCACTAGTATTAATAAAGCATTGCCTTAAAATGCATAGTAAAATTTTATGGATTTGAAAGTTACATATTACTCAACTATGCATTTTTTTTTTCTAAAATGTGATGAAGGACATTTAATTTATTTTTCTTTTTTTCAAAATATATTACTAACGTATTTAAGCTGAATTTTTGCTGAGCAAATATTTCCATTTCTGCATATTTTTTTAAAGATAATTTATGATGAAAGTGCCCTCGTAGGAGGAAAAAGAAAAACGAGTTCTTGTATTCCTGTTTTAAAATTTATTATAGCAAAACATGTTTTGTATATCAATACATGATCAGTATGTCTGAAAGGTCTTCAGAGATACTTTCAGAAAATCGTGAAAAACAAAAGCTGCCATGCTTAAAAACAAAATGTCTTTAATTACTTTTTAAGAACTGTTAAAGTTGATAAATTTCACTCTGAGATCTTTTGATGAAACATCGTGTGTTTAAGCGATACTCAATTTCATGCCATGCCTTTGCTAACGAATAAGGAGAACTACTGCTAGGAATTTGATACGCACAATCTTTTTAGAAATCTACTTCGAAAAAAAAAAAACCCTAACGAACTTAATTGTGGAAATCTCTTGGCATGACTACCAAGTGAAATTTTCTAACTAAACCATCATCATAGCGCAATCTACCTGTCAATAATTGCGTTGATTATATAAAAGTATGCTACTTATTCGAGATTATTCACTTCTAAAGAACATGTAAATAGAATTAACTCAAGCTGATTGCTTTTAATCTAATAAAATTTCTTTATGTTTAGTCATTGATGCTAATATACATATATTTTGTTAAATTTTACAACTTTAAGTTTCTTAATGTTTTAATAGTAATGTTTAGTTAGTCAAATGTGTAAAAAAAAAAATAAATACAGAATAATTTTTTATTGCTATAAAGTACATTTTTATAATTAATCATATAATTATTTTTTATTATTTTTAGGGATAATTATTTTTAATCAAGACACGTTTTTATGTGACATAAATATTATTAAACATAAACCTTTTTTCTTTTACTTTAAATTTAATTCGATTTTTCCAAAAAAAAAAAAAAATGCAGAAGTATTTTTTAAAAAAATTTCGTATTAAAAGAAGAAGAAAATTTATTGCTCTATAAAACGGAAAAAAATGAATTTTATCTTTTTTAAACATGACATTCCAAAATTCGTTTAAGAAAAGTTAGTTCTTGTGAAAGATTTTATATTCTTTAAAATCGATGTTATATGGTTATAATTTTTTTTTCATAAAGTTTATTTGTATTATGTGGTATTTATACAAAGCAGAGTAAAAATATTTTTCATTCGTTAACAAGTTTGAAATTGTCAGATATAGAAATATCGAACTTCAAACGGAGATTTAATGTATAAAAATTATTATTTATCGAATTAATATTTTTCAATTGCAATTCTTACTTCAAATATTTAATTTAGATATAAAGAAATAGAAAATATGGTTATTTACATAAACATGATTGATTTTAACTTCATTATGTAGAAATACTCTATTCTATTTCATGAATATTGTGTAAAAAAATGTTTGATATTTTCTCAACAGCTTTGATGAGAATTTTTGTATTGAAAATTGATTTTCTCTTTTTATGTGTAAGCATTAATACGAAACTGAAGACAGATTTCGAAATAAAGTAGAAAAAAGACGCTGATGATGGAAATCTAGAAAATGCTTACGAAATCTCATCAGACTTGCATTATAGAATCAATTTAAAAAATGAAATCGCATTATATTTAAATACATTGCATAAAATAGCTATTCCATTCGATTTTGTGAGTACCTTTAAAAGCATTTTATTCACAGCTGAATGAATGTCTTTATAAAGCGCAAATGAAACGAATATTCGAAAGAATGAGTTTTTCGCATCAGTTGTGAATTACACGAATTTTTTTTTTTATTCTTCAACTCTTTGTTAGAATTAAACCTTTATAAAAAAAAGAATAACATTTAGAAATTATTTAAGATATGCAAATAGGTAATAAATTTGTTACTTCTTTATTTTTGTCCCTGCCTAATTCTTTTACAAAGTTTTTTTTCATATTTGTTTTAGTTATTTTTAATCAGAAATTAATTTGGAATCTGCTGAATCAATTTCGGTTTAGAAATGTACACTAAATATTCTTATGCTATAATAATAATAGGAATGTTTATTTTCTTTGTATACTATTCTGTTGAGTCAACACGCAAAAGCCTAATATAAGCTAAATTTAGAAATTAAAGAAGTTTAGAATCCAATCCTTATAACTATCTGCTTTTCTGCTTGAATGAATCAATAATAAAGCAGTTTAGAATCCAATCCTTATAGCCATCTGCTCTTCTGTTTGAATGAATCAATAACTATGAATAACTTCAGGTTGACATAATTGGTAACTATTATTCTGTTCAGTATTTTGAGCGGACCGCTTTTCGACGATTCTTCTCACTAAGGGATAAGACGTGAAAGGATGTGCACATTTCTGGAATTAACTTTATTGCGAAATGTAAACATCTCCTCCTTTCATCGTTCTTCTCACTCCTAGCTTGGACGTTCACTTGAAGTACCTTGCAATACATATAAAAATTTGTAATGCATTTTTAATATTATTTACTTTAAATTGAATTGTTTTTTATAGTTTAGTAGTTTTCATTTGATCTTATTTGTTTATTTCATAAATGTAGTTAAAATCAGCCGGATTACTTTTAAAATAATTTTTTTAAATAAATTTTGATAAAATTTCGAGTTTAATAAAAATTACTCTGTGTAATATTTTGACTACCATATAACATTTTATTATAATTTTTAAAATGCCGTATTTTATTTTCTTCTATTATTTACACATTCTTAAAATTATCATTCTATGAATTTAACCAAATTGAAAAAAAAATGATGTTATAAAAGCTATTTTATACAAAATGCCACCGAAATAACAAAGAAACCAATTGCCTAGATTTAGTATTTATTTTCGATTAGATTTGTAAACCAAATTTTTTTGAATAGCTTCAAAACCAGAAAATTACAAAGCATCATCTTGTGACATTTTCAGTCAATAAACTGTTTCAGCGAAGGATGGACTTATAATTAATCCTTTATATTATGAATTCTAATTAAATTCTTATTACACTGTGGAGACTACATTTACAACTTGCTGCTGTAAAATAGCGGCGTTTAGTGGGTACTAAAACAAGTAGTTATATTCTGAGCGAAGAGTTTCTAAATTGCTTGAGTTAAAAATTATGTCGTGCTCATAAGTGATTTATTTACTCTAAATTATGCATGTAACTCAGTGCCGTCGTGGCTAATCCAAATTAATAATTAAACTTTTGAGGTTTACGACAGTTTTGTATCTCTTTGGATTTAATAATAGGAAATATAGTTTTACTTGCTATTAAAAGAACATCATCCCCCAAATTTGGGTTTAATTTTAAGCAGCTTACATAGCGTTATGAAGATGCGTTAAAATTTCTTCCAAGTACTTCTCATTTGTAAGGAATTAATGTTTATAAAATCTCATTTATAAGGAATTAATGTTAATTATATGTTTTTATTCTTTTAGGCTAGATGGAATGAAAACTGTCCCACTTTTTGCTTCGATTTTAATGCATGAGGATATTTTTAACTCTTCTTGAAAAGTTGAAGTTATTCAAAGACACATTTAACCCTTCTTTGCATGTTTTTTGTGAAATAAATCTGGGTGATATAATTCATGCTCTAGATTAAAGGAAAAAAATGTTTAATAAAATCCTTGTATAAATATATAAAATAATTAAAAAATAGTATGAAGGAAATATCCATCATCGCGCAAATTTCCATTTTAAGCTCAGTACAAAATCTTCAGTATCCCTCTTTTCAAAGTTTCTCATCTTATTATCGTTTTTATTAGAAAGAAAATCTCAGATTAGTTATAGAAAATATTCAAGAAATCGCATATTTCTTCCAACCACAACAAATAGCGGAATGACAAGTTCAAACCCGCTATAATGATTGTGACATTTGATTTTTTTGACAGCTACGTTCCTTGTTACTCAATAATCGTGAAAAAAAGTTGCCCCAATTCACAGTACACCTGTTTTGAATACGATTTTTTTTTGTTGCTAAATATTGTGATGGAAATTTTCCATCATCATGCAAAGGAGGCTAATATTTTGTTTCGAGTTTCTCCATTCAGTTGACAATATAATGCATCAACGATAGATGCATTAATAAGTGAAATTTTTTTTATTTAAAATCAAAACACTTTGATAAGTTGCATATGCTTCTGTGTTTAAGATTGGTACATTGTGTAATGCTGTGAATTGTTTTTGTTCGTAAGATAATGGATTTATTATGTGCGGATAAACTGTTTTATACTTTTTTTTTGAAGCTGTGAAGTGGTGGGATTATATATGTTACATCCTATGAAAAAAGAGCCCTTATTGGAACTTTAATCTTTTTTTCTTTTCTTGTTTTGAGTAATGTCGTATGTTAAATAATCGAAATAGATATTTTTTTTCCAGTTTTTATAATTAAAAAATTATTGGAACTTGGGTTTCTATTTTCTTTAAAATCTTGTGCTTCAAAGAGTTAAAACATTCATTGCCTTTTTTTTTTTTTTTTGAAAATTTCTATTGCGCAGCCAATTGTTTATTCATCGAATTGGACAGTTGAGATGTCTTTCAAGACTAATGAGTTTTCATGTCAAATTATCGATTAAAAATAAATAATCTCAAAAATGTTTTACGTGCTATTTTGACGACATTTTCTTTTAATGTTTTCTTTCAAACGCATCATCATCATCCTTCTACGCAATGAAAAGCACAGAAGAAAGATCGGAATTAATTGAAATAAGCGGCTTATTAAGGATTAAAAAGAGTTATTAACATAATTTTTTTCAACCATCACTCCCTCCTCTTTCTTGTTGAGTCTTTCACAATATTTACTCCTTTGTGTAAACATTAGATTGCTTACAACATTCAAAATTCTTTCTGCCTTGCTGCATTACTTAGTTTTTTTTCCCCTCTGATTTTCAGTATTTTGTGAAACGAACGTCCCTTCCACTCTTTCACAGAGCTCCGTACTCAGACAAGATAGACAAGCGAGCTAATTAACTCAGTTTAAAAGACAGAAAACTAGACTCGGAGAGAGAGGAGGCAGCAGGGGGAGACAAAAAAAAAACCCCTCTTCTGTACATCTCCCGGAAAGGTCCCATTAATCTTGTTCTGTGAAAGATTGTAATTGCCAACGGACGCCTTTAACAACGGCCCTCCATTGTGAGAAATTAAGACACCAGTATCGCTTGCAAACCTCTTCGGGACCTTTTTCATTTAGAAGTGAGATTAAAAACCGAGCATCGAGATCATTTATCACTGTACGTTATGTAGGAAAAATTATTTTATCCGAGGGAGGAGAGAATAGAGAGAAGGGTTGATGTAATCCTAATTAGCAGAGATGTCTGGCAGAAAATATATATATATATATATAATCTCTCCTTACATTTTTAGAAAAAAATTATAAGAGCGATGTTTGTTCTTATTGATTTTTAATCTTATTTACCAATTAGTACAAGTTTTGTGCGTTTTAATTTCTTGTATATTTTTAATTTGTTATTTTAATTTTTATCTTCTTAATGTTAATTAATTTTACTTTTTGTTTATTTTTTGTTTTTGAATCTTTTTTTCGATTTTTTTCTTTGTTTACTGTACACGTTAATATGACAAAATTACACTAGCTTGTACCAGTATTTTTTTAAAAAAATTTTTTAAATACAAAACAACGAGATGGATGTCCGATTTTCACTCCCTGGAAACTATAAACAAATTTGTAACGAAAGCAGACTAGTTTTTATCTATTCATTTTAAGTTCCGTACATTTTTACAGGAAATAAGTATTTTTATTCTATCCTATATATATTCTTTTATTTATTTTATACAAGACAGTGAAATGGATGTCTGGTTTTTACTCTTTCGAATTATAAACTAATTTGCTTGTAACGAAAGCAGACAAATTGTTGGTACTCATTTTAAGTTTTGTACATCTTTACAGGAAACATCTATATAGGCTTTTTATTCTATCCAATATTTTTTTATTTATTTTATACAAGACAGCGAGTCTGGTTTTTACTTAATTTAAACTTTAAATAAAATTGTAACGAAAGCAGACAAATTTTTGGCTACTTATTTTATGTTTTGTGCATTTTTACAAGAAATAAGCGTTTTTATTTTATCAGTTAAGAAAAATCGATTATCAAAATTCTAATTTTTTTTCAATATATTTTTTTTAATTTACAAATCTTTCCTAGAATAAATGTAAGAATAAAAATGAACACCAAAATCTTTAATAATGTTACTTAATACAAAATTGTTTTATAATGAGTGTTTACAAAATGATATAATCTGATGAATTAAAAAAAAAGTTTTCATTCAAATTTTTTTGAAGGAAAGTTATGTTGATTGACATTGGATTCGAATTCATCAAGGAATGGGAAAAAAAATCAATTTTCTTGAATTTATCGTTTATTTCTTGCTTCAAGTCTTTTTTTTTATTATTATTATTATTTGTTCACTTAATATTTTTCTCTCTAACAATACTGGCTTACGATCAATATTATCAGACTAGTATAATCATAGTATAATTACTTATGTAGCTCAATGAATATAATTTCAAAACTGATTGGCGATATATCACATTTAATTAGTGTATTAATTAATTATTAACAAGATACTTATTAAATGTGGGCGTCAAATACAACATGGTGATTTTTATAGCTCTGATTGTGCAAAATTACTGTAATTAAGCTTCATAAACTCGTACGGCATTTAGTGGTGTGCTTTTATCGAAACTGATGCGAAGTTATACAACAAGCATTTCATTCGACGCGTTTGACGTGCATTAAATAATAATAATAATAATAATAATAATTAAATTTTAAAAAAATTGGCCGAAGGTTTCTGCGAAAATGATAAATGACTTGATAAGTGAAAAACAAAGTTATAACAACTTCAAAAATGTATCGATTTTTTTTCTTTTATAAAAAGATGACCAATTGAAATTCAAATCTGTTCCGTTCGTGGGCAATTTTATTATTACAAGTTTTGCTATTCCAGAATTTCAGTAACATCGACATATTCAATTCACAATACTCATTCAAAATTATCCTTTTTCACATATTTAGTTTTTCAGTATATTTGTAAGTCAGATCTTCATAGCCACATGAGAAATCAATCATTATTTTGCAGCAGCCTATCTTCTTGCTAACCTGATCTCACTTCATACGACTTCTGGTTGTCCAGTTTTTTAGAGAACGAGACTTATTTTGAGAACCCAGTCTCTCTTTCACACTCTTTTTTTCTTTTGTCTTTATCTTATTTTTTCCGAATTTTCTTAGTTTTTTTTAATTTCAATTTTTCTTCTTTAATAAATAGTGAGTGTATCATCTGATATTCACGTTTTCAAATTTCATTTCATTGGGATTAAAATAACACCAAACGCATCTCTTGAATCGGTGACGTTGAAATTCAACTACTCTGCATCTAATTTAATATTGAAGAATTTGTTTATCCGCTTTTAGTGTTCGTTTATTTATATATATTTACAATTCATACACATAGCAATAAAATAATCGGGAATAATACATGATATCGTAATAAAATCGAATTATTATTTTTATACATATTATGGGCTTGCAAAAGAAATTGTTTAGAATTGAAAATGTGTTATTATAAGAAACAAAAATACTCTTTTTTTTATTTTTTTTTTAACTATTGCTTGTAATTCCTTAGAGATATTCGAGTGGATAAGAAATGAGAAAAACGAGCCATTTATCATTTTAAGCTGTACACGATTAATGATTACAGAAAGTGAGTGGGAGGGTCTAATGTAATCTTAATTAGCTTAAATGTGCAAAAGGGGGGAATGCAAAATCTATGACTAAGAGCCTTTAGGGAGATTTTTTTAAACAATTCTTGTCCGCTTTGATTTTTAATTCCATTCTTTAGGAAAGAATTCTTTTGTAATATGTTTCATATCCAATTCCTGCAGTTTAGCTATTTTTGCATTTATTTTCTTTTATATTAGAGTCTCCATTCAGGGATATATAGAAAGATGTTATTTGTAATTTAGATGAGGCTTTGTCGATGTTAATGAAAGGATGTAATTTTTAATTTTCAAAGTAAATAATTATATATAATGATCAAAAATGAAAGAACTTATTATTTTCATCTGAGTATATTTTGTTACCGATAACTTTTAACACTCTGAATCGGAATGATCCGTATATATACAAGAGACTTACTTACAGATTTAACACTCTCGCTTTCATGATATATGCTCGTGATTCGAATCATCAATCTAATTATATGACCTCTTCAATTGCTATCTATTAATTGTAATAGAAAAGGGACCTTTTAATTAGATTATAGATATAAACCAATTAGATAGAAAGTGTGAATCACAGACGCGGCTGCTAACTTGTTAAATGCCATTTTAGGCATAATGCGTTAAAATGTTAGAAAAAGTGCTATTTTCAGATAATAATTTAGGTTATTTATTGAAGTAAGAATTGTTTCTATCTATTTTTATTTTCTCGTATATGGAGTATATAAAAAATATAGTAATAGTCAAAAAATTCGAACTCGATATTTTGTCGAATTTCCCTGTTTCAGACATCCTTGAGTTCGAAAAACGCATTTTTGGAAATATCTGTCTCCCTGTGGCAAAGATAGATAAAAAATTCTTTGAGCTAGACGGTTGAAATATGGTATACGGTCTTTACATCGAGTTTGCAGATTTCTATAAAATTTTGAGTAAAATCTTTTCGGAGGAAGTCCATCTGTCTGGATGCTCGTATATAAGTTAACAGGATAATTACAAAACGAATAGAGCTAGAAAGATGAAATTTGGTATACAGTTTTAATATCTATATTATAGACGCTTATCAAATGTTGTGCGAAATCCTACTGAAGGTTCACTGTCTGGCAGTCTGTACTGTCGAAATTATGTAAACGCGATAATTCAAAAGCGCAATGGCTTAAATATATCAAATTTGATACGGGATTTTGTGACTACAAATGTAATTTTGTGTTATTTTTTTACTCGGCTTGGAAAAACGTGTCTAAAACAAAAATTCTATTTTTCGATACTATTAACCGCATGTCTCAGATTAATCGCCTAATAACCCTTCAAGGCTGGGATGATAGATTAATTAAAAATCTAAATTCCATTCAAAAGTTTATATGTTTCATTAAGTTTATATGTTCCATTAAAAGTTTTTGTATTGAATGCCAATGCCATGTAAGGTGTTCTCTGGTATGACAAGTTTATTTGAAAGTATTATACGAGAAAGTTTTTTGGAGACTACTCCCACTAGTTAATCGTTATAATTGCTGTTGCGGTACATTAATGCACAAATATAAAGCGAACATTTTACTGTTGAATGTTAAGCACTTGTGTGAATTCGAATTGAAAAGATATAAAGAAAAACTATGCAAGAAATAAAGTATGCATGTAATATGATAAATACAATCTCTCCATATTGTTACGAACTTTCAGGGTTCGTTTGGATAGTGGAAGTTATATGGTGTGGAGAACGCTCAATCAGCAGTAGAATAAAAACAACGACATTTATTTACACGAAGACACACAGGACAGCACAAAGACGACAACTATATACAGCACAGAGAAGACAATTATCTTCAGCCGCGAGACGTGCAAACAGCAGCACACAACAAAATTCTACTGCAGACAGTAGCGCATAGCTTAGTTCAGCACTAGCTTCACTCCGTCGCTGCTCTGCTAATCCCTGGAAGACCAGTTCTTCACCGTCGATTCCGACTACTCTCCACTGTCGATTCCGACTACTCTTCACTGTCGCTTCCGACTACTCCGCTCCGTCGATTCCGACTACGACTCCTCTGTCGCTTCCGACTACTCCGCTCCGTCGATTCCGACTACGACTACTCAGGCAGCACAGACTGCCTCCTTTTATAGGTCTCAGGAGGCGGGGCTAGAATCCTCTCAACCAATCAGGAACGTTCAAGACGTATCTCGGTTCCTACTGCACGGATCGGGAAAATTCTCCTAGTTTCGGGTATAATCTATTTTGGCTCCAGAGTCGCCAAATTCGTCGCCAAGCTCTGGACCTCCGACGTGACACCCGGACTCCGTCCAATGCAGATGACTGTAAAACCATTTTTCTGATGATGGAACCAACTATGCTGGGAAGCAGAATTGCAGATTTGTAACATTGCTCTCCTCTTCAAAGACTGACGTCCCGGCAGTTCTACTTCAATCTAACAGCTGGCGTAGGCTTCCGAATGATGTGATGACGATGCTTTAGGCGACTTCCGGTCTTTCGTAGATGATATCGTTTACTAATCTGGCGGCGACTAAAGATACATCCGAACTTTCTCAATGATTTTGACTCGGACTTTTTCGTCGTTTCGGATTGTACACTCAGACTTGATTTCTCTTCTTGAAATGCAATGTGTCCCATGGAACGAAACGCTGGATCGTAGTAGAGGTCTCCGGAATGAATTCTTGCTAGACTTTTTGGTTGGTCCCTTTAAACTTCTTCAATCGAACCAATCATATATCAGGATGATCCAACGGTGCCTTCTGAAGTCCACTCGAAAGCCAGGTATTCGCCTTCATCGCCAAAGCTTCCACCGGAATATCTCCGCCTATTCCCGGCTCATTCTCGACACTTGAGAATTGTCCTCAGCTCTCCACACTGGATCTTCTGAAGAGTACATCTGATTTTACGAGAAGGACTCTTCTGCAACGACACAACTTGACTGGATACACAGCAGATTCATCGGCTTGTATTTGCATGACACTCCTCGGAAAATCCACAGCAAATCCGAATTCTTGGAGGAAACTGAGACCGTGACTACAGGGATCAGGAGATACCAAGAGGCTTGCAGAGAGGTAGTTCCTTTAATCTTTGGGACGAATACAATCTAAACAGGGTCGCATCAACTCTTGCATCCATAGGCATCGAGCACGGGTCGCCACCAACAGACACGTCCGAAGAAAGTCCATCTTGATCATAAAGCGCCTGCACTTTCGGTTCCACTTCAAGGGACTCATTCGGAGAAGACTGTTTCAGTTCCGCAATCATTTGACATTCTCCTTGTTCGTTCCTCTCCTTATTAAACTTCGGTTCATCCTCCGGATGGCTAAGCTCCTTTTCGGTGACACCGGTCTCCATTCGATCTTCAGTCTTTTCCTCCACTTGGCTCTCGCTGCTTCCTTCCATTTCTTCTGTCATAACTTGGATGTCTTCAGTTTTGTTAACTTTATCTTCTAAAATTTCTTTCCACGACGAAAGGCCTTCTTTGATTCACTCTTCATTTCTTCCGTAAAGGCTTTCATTGATTTCTGCATCTTAGCCAACAGAGCCAGTAACTCACCGTTACCGCTATCAGCCATTTTTGATTGTGATCTCGTCAGCACCATACACTATTAACCACTACCCCACTTATGACACCAAATGTTATGAACTTTCAGGGTTCATTTGGATAGTGGAAGTTATATGGTGTGGAGAACGCTCAATCAGCAGGCGGCAGTAGAATAAAAACAACGACGTTTATTTACACGAAGACACACAGAGCAGCACAAAGACGACAACTATATATAGCACAGAGAAGATAATTATCTTCAGCCGCGAGACGTACAAACAGCAACGCACAACAAAACTCTACTGCAGACAGTAACGCACAGCTTAGTTCAGCACTAGCTTGACTCCGTCGTTGCTTTGCTAATCCCTAGAAGAGTAGTTCTTCACCGTCGATTCCTACTACTTTCCGTCGATTCCGACTACTCTTCTCCGTCGCTTCCGACTACTCCGCTCCGTCGATTCCGACTACGACTCCTCTGTCGCTTCCGACTACTACGCTCCGTCGATTCCGACTACGACTACTCTGGCAGCACAGACTGCCTCCTTTTATAGGTCTCAGGAGGCGGGGCTAGAAGCCTCTCAACCAATCAGAAACATCCGAGGCGTATCTCGGTTCCTACTGGACGGATCTGGAAAATTCTCGAAATTTCGGGTGTAATCTATTTTGGCGCCAAAGACGCCAAATTCGTCGCCAAGCTCTGCGACATCCGGCGCGACACCTGGACTCCATCCAATATAGATGACTGTAAAACCGTTTTTCTGATGATGGAACCAACTATGCTGGGAAGCAGAATTGCAGGTTTGTAACAATATTTTTAAAATTAAATTTTTTGACGTGTTTTTTTTTTAATGAAACCATTTCTGCATTAACTTCAACTATTTCGTATCCTTTTACTGAAAAAAAAATGAAGCATTTCCTTTTTAGCGCTTTTGCAACGGCTGGGTGGGAAGTGGCTTCATTTTTTCGTGACCTCGCCCAGCATCTGCTGAATTAGCAAAAATCCTTGGCTTTGCCTTTCAGAATGCATAAATCTGTGAAAGCTGCAATAGTTCCCTTTTTACGATCTCCCGTTTACCGGTGAATGCGCCGTCTTCGCCTGGAATATTTCCGATTCTTCATCATCTGGAAACTGCTGAAATGTCATCTTAAGAAATATATATAATATCTCTTTCCTCTTTAATGACTATTTGAAGAATAGAATAAATGGGTTTTATATTTTACGAAGATTCCACTTATTTCAAAATGTTCTCTTCCACCCATATTTCTCATTTCTTTTAACACTTTATTGGCCCAAAAAAAAAAGCCGTACTTTTAGAAACGATTATATGAATTCTTTTATTTGATTTGGCATATTGCCATTACAGCAAAATTAAAATTTTACAAAATCTATTGAATTTAAAGTGAGCACTTATCGCTCAGTTATTGAAAGAAACTGGGCTTTTGATTATTTTTTTTCTTCAACTAATTGCATTTAATACGATTCTTGATATTTAAACAAGAGTTGGACAAAAAAAAAATACTTAATTTCCGGCTTCATAAGAATTGACGTCTGCCGATAAAAAAATATTTATCGAATTTATAAGGCAGATAATTAAAATTCTGAGAAATAATTTGTTTAAGATAATAACAATGTTTGAGATTCTTCAAATGTAATTTTTTGTTTTATCTTTTCTTTTTTCCCTTCCTTTTTCTCTTTAATCAAGTCTTACAAAAAGTCCTTCCTTTACTTGAAATCATTTTAGTTGAAGAAAAAGCTCCGAGATATGAAAGTTTCCTTTCTTCTTATTAAATTCTTTCATATTCAAAAATATTTTAATTAGGAATTTATAAAAAAATCTATTGCTTTCGGCATAACATTGTTTAATATGCAATGACTTCATGGAATTGTGTATTTTTTGATTTTTACTCTCTATTTTTAATATAAATTGCATCGGAAACCGTTAATTAAGAGTTTAAAGAATCTTAATTCCCTCTTAGGATAATGATGCTAATGCAATTGAAGCACACTATAAACATCTCATCTAATTAATTTGATGTTGGATATTTCATCCACATTCTGTTCAAAGTTATAGCTATTGCCGTAAGAGATTAAATAACATTAATATCACAAAATAATTATATCATTGAATTATGAAAGTAAACGCGCTTAGGTTTCATATTGGATGAGTTACTAAGCCTGTTCTCCTTCTTTCCAACTTGGCAAATGAAACTTCTTTACAAAATTTTTTAATGATATCTTTACTTATAATAAGGTTGTGTGTGTGTGTGAGTGTGTGTGTGTGTGTGCGTGCGTGCGCGCGCGCGCCCGTGTTTGTTTGCGCTCTACAAGTTGGACCGTTTGACCTAAAGCTATTAACATTTAAAATCACATGTACAGGGTGGTTATAATTAAACTTCACCTATAAATAACATCATACAACCTAAACGAATAAACGGATTGCAACGAAATTTGGTATATAGACTAGATATAAGATGCGCTCACGGAATTTCGAAAAAAAAAAAGTTCTAAAATGTCCACTAGAGGGCGCCTTTTCCGGAAAAGGTGCCCTCTGGTGGACATTTCGGATTTTTTTTTTAATTCAGTAAGTGCAGCTCGTGTATAGTCTATATACCAAATTACGTTGCAATCCGTTCACCCGTTTGAGTTGTATGATGCTGTTTATAGGGGAAGTCTAATTATAACAACCCTGTATATTTTGGCAAGGGAAAATGTGCATCATTCTGTTATTTTTTTAAAAAAAATCATTAGAATTTTCATAAATAAAGTTAAGTGAAATTTTGATGTTTTTTCGATATAACATTCGAAAATATTACAAAACGAAAATTATTTTTACATCATCTTAAAATTCAAAAACTAGTCTTTTCAATGATACCGGTTTTTCAACATATGTATTGTTTTTACTTTCAGTGAGTTTTTTTAAAAATATTTTTTAGCGTATTTGCCAGCTATTTATTTTACACAAATTAAAGATAAAAATTAAATATACAAGTAAGTTATAAGAGCAAGGGAAACGTTAGTTTTTAGCAATGTATTGTCATCACATTGACAAGAATTCAAATTAAAAGGTTAAGTTGAATCTTACTACAAATTAATGAAATAAGAATGAAACATATTTTCTAGAAAGATTAGTGCTAGAAAAATAATTTTTGTGAATTTTGAAAATATCTGTATTATTAATTCGATAATTCTAATCGATTAATTCGATAAGTAGGAATATATATAATGAATTTTGAGTCAGATATAGTAAAATCATCTACAGATGCAAAAACATTTTGACGATACACTTTATTGTGATTAAAATTGCATGATTTATGAAAATTTGAATGTTTATTTAAACGTACTATTTTAGACAGCTCAATTGGCCGTTTCGAAAAAGATACGCCAATCCACGCTCCGATTTTCCTTAAAGCTAATTTTTATAGATCTAAAATTCTGAAATAGTTGATTGTCCGTAAAATAGTTATTTTCAAAACTAACATGCGAAGATTTCATTTAAAAGTATGCGTTTCAAGAATATTTTCCAAAATATGATTTCATAGAACGAAAGGATTGAATAAATTTGGCGCTTTGCAGGAATGAACGTTTTACTATCAGGAATGAACTATCGAATTTTTCTCAAGTATACTTTAGAGGTTAAAAATGTAAAAAATGCAGCAATTTGTAAAAAAAATTAAGTAATTTAAAATAAATCGAAATTTTGGTGTTTCCTACTATAACTCTCAAAGATATTGCACAAAATTGATTTTCATATAACTTAAAAATTTATGAAACTATCTTTATAATTATTCTAAATGACCTGCCTCGCAATTTTTTTCTGAAATTCTTTGTTTTCTTTAAAAACATTTTTTGAACGCTGAAAGCTCAAAAAGTAAAATTCTGTTTTTTATCTGTGCATACTGAATTTACAAAAGGAATCTGAAGTTGTATTACATAATTGCAAAACACCATGTGTAATATTAAATCGATTGTTCAAACACTTACGCTTGAAATGGAACTCTGGTATCAATAGACTCTTCTCTATTAGGATGATTCATATGTAAAATAAACAGAACATATGTAAACTTATCAAAATAAGACGACTTTAATGTCTGCCCTGTTTAATATTTATTAATACTTTGTTATTCGAATCATGAGGAATAAGTTTTGCACATGAGGTATTAAACACAACAATTTTTCCTTCGCAACAATTTCAAGTCGCCAAAGGCGGCTACTGTGAAATAATTTACTGATTCTAAACACATCTTTGGTGCTTTTTCCGTGCATATAATGAACTAGATCGCATTGCAATCTGTATCTAACCTAATATTTATCTCGTACTTTGTTAAAATGGGAATATTCTGTGATACCTCGATTACACATTCATTTCCCAACTAGCTCGACTACACATTCATTTCCCAACTAGCTCGACTACACATTCATTTCATCTAACAATATTTTTGCGCCCAAATGGTCTCTTGCATTCCCCAGCGAATCCTTTTGAAAGTCTTTTGAAAAGAGAAACGATTCCTGCTAAGTCCACTTTCTGCATTTCGGAAGGCGAAATTGCCGCAATTGTCTGCATCTTCAGCCTTCTTTAAACTAGTTTCCATCCCGATCAATCACCCGAGGCGACGCTTCCCGGCCGACGTTGGATGCTGAATGGATTGAGCCCAGGGTGTAATCTTCGAATCTGTCTTTATCACGGCCCGATTCATTTCCACGTCGGTCCTCGCGCCCGGATTTCCTTTCGCCGCTTTGTCTTCCATCCTCTTTTTTTTTCTAACTGTAGGATGCCGGAATCTTGAGGGATCCCCCGCTCTCCCAAATAGAAGATTTGTCTGAAAGGTTTCGTTTCGATTCATTATTTTCGAGGAAGTTTGTTTAATGTTTTTTTATCGCTGAATTGTTAAAAATAATGATGTTCTATTTATAAAACAAGCAATCATACAATGTATGTTACTTATATTTATACATTGCAAAATGCACCTTTAGAATGTTGTATGTGATAAACATTGCCTTATATAATGTATCTCTGTGTTTTGTGTGACACAATTATTTATTTGCTACATTTTTTTTAAATATTTTATTGCAGTTATTTCTAATTGTAAGCTAACTTCAGCTGTTTTATATGCTTTACAGTTTTGTTGTACTATTTTATGTTTCCTCTTTCTTCATTTTTACCGTCTCACATTCGAAAAAAAAAAAAAAAAAACAATTGTAAACGTCAAAAAATTTGGTTTTTGAAATTTTGACCTTCCCGAAATCTCTACATTTCGGATCTCCTCGTAAAACGCATTTTTGAAACTGTCTATAAGCTCAATTATTCAAGAGCGTATACGAGTAGACTATGAATTTGGACTTATAAACATAAAATAAAATTAGTAAATTTCTGTCAAAATTTGGACAGTCTTTCAAAGGGAAATTTGTATGTATGTGAACACATTATAACTCAAACACGCAGATAACTGTATGGATGAAATTTGATGTACTGATTTACACCACCAAATTTGATGTGCTATTTGTAAATATCAGATGTATAGGAAATTTCGGATCAAATCTGTTAAAATTGGAGCCATTTGTTAGTCTATATATTCGTGCAAATGTGAATGCGAAAATTTAAAAACATAACGACTTCGATGATAAATTAAAAAAATCTAGTATGCTGTCTTGTGAATAAAACTGCAGATTTACGTCAGTCTGTAATCGGGAGAAAGAATAGCTTTCAAAATTCAAAAGTTTTCTTCACATTGTGGTACATAAAACTCGTCATACTACATCACTTCCTATATAAGTCGAAAGGACGAACACTTACGCTTGCAAAATGTTGTGACTTTCACTAGCTTGTCGTCTTCTTTTCAATATTACGCTCGGTGTTTGATTGTATATTCTAATACCGGCTTTAGTATTTGTCCTATTTTTGATTGCCCATTAAACGCATCTCGAACTTGTTAAACAAACAGATGACTTAACAAATTAAAACTTTAATATAGTTGTGCTGATTGGGCTGATTCATTACTTAATTACTTTTGAATGAATTAGTAATTTGCTTGGTCATTGTGCATTCGTTATGATATTTAAAATATTTTCTTTGCATTTTTTTTAACTTGGTATACGAATTCTAAAGAAAATATTGTATTCGTTAAAATATTCGAACTCGTGACTTTGACAAATCTGCATGTCCTCAGAAAAGACCTCCCCAGAATGAAAAAAAAAGTAGAAAATCGTTAACATTTGTTAACCTCTTATCAATATTAATGTGTGCTAGAATGCTTACAAGAAATTCGATAGTTAATAAACGAATTTTTACAAATTTTGATATTTGGGAATATTTTTGGACTGATTTTTATAATTATAATTTTTAACTTGTGTGTTTTAACTTATTGCATATAAACACATCTGGAAAAACGTTTTTTAAGAAAAAGTCACGATTTTAAACTTATTATCTATCAACCGAGTTTTTTTATTTGATTTTGATTATTGTCCTGTCAACTCGTATATTCGAGACTTTAATAAATAATACATAAAGTTGTAATCAAATAAATTCTCTGTATACAAAAGCATATCAGTAACATGTTTTCAACTAGGCATTTGCCTAGAAATGATAGAATATTAAGATAATGTTATCTCTTTATAGCATATAGTTGGTCAAATTCCTATGTTTCATTACTTTCATTTAGTTAATAAGAATTTTTTAAAAAAACACGAACATTTGCTTCAATAATATCATGTACAAACCTATAAGCCTTGATTCAGGAATCATAAAAGATAAAAACAAGCGCATGGTCGCAAGTTTATTAAAATAAAAAAAAGATATCGAATAAAATTAAATCATTAAATGTTAAAAATGCCCTTAAATGTGAAAACAAATTGACCATATTAAATACCCCACAATACCTTAGGCCGCAATCAACCTAAACCCGCCACTGAGCCATGCCATCTACAGTTTCGTTTAATGCATACTAACTTCGGCGGTTTTATCTATCAAACTTTATGATAAATATCTTTTTCTGCAGCCCAACTATTTCCTCGCATGCTTTTATTTTTGATCTTTTGCACCTGATGCCTTCTCAACCGAAAGCCCGAAACTACTTTCTAATCGACAGCGAGTTGAAATTTCCATCATTTCTAGCTGTTCGAGAATGACTGGTTGGTTGAACTCTACTTTCAATAACAAAGCCCGAAATTGAAGCTGCATATGTGTGTGGATGTATATTTTTATCGAGTATCTACTCGGATTTCTTCTGCTGATCTCGGGATTCTGTAGCAGTATGAGAATTCGATAGCAGTTTTATTAAAATACTTCGAATTGAAGTCGAGAAATGTTTGAGTACATATATCTGCAGATATAAATTATTCATTTTTTTCCCCCTTGTATGTGAATGTTTGAACGAAGATAAAAATTAAACTACATGTTGTATGAATTCGGTAAATAAAAGTTAGACATCGAATTTCGGCGACTCGATTCAATTTTATTTTATGAAAATATTTAACTGAAATTTCTGATCGTTTCTGAATTTTTAATTTCGCTTTGATACATATTTTATTTTCTGCTGTTTTTAAGCTGAGTGAAATAAATTACTTGGGATTCGTATGTTATTTTTTTTATTGTTTACTTATATTTACCTAGAAATAAAATGATAAATAAAAAAAAGGCAATTTTAAAATTACTACTAATAATAATGAATGTACTATTATCGGTTTTATAACCGTTTTCCAACATCAGTTTCAATGTGTTAGCAAAATATCGTTATGGTCTGTTTCAAATTGGAAAATACCTCCTCGTTTTAGCACGTGAATCAGGCGGCTTTGGCTTTACTTGAATAAAGATGTGGTGTGTGTGTGTGTGTGTGTGTGTGTGTGTGTGTGTGTGTGTGCGCGTGTGTGTGCGTGCGTGCGTGCATGCGTGTGTGTGTGTGAAGCAGAATGCAGTTTGAAGACAGTGAAGAGACTTGCTATTTCGTGACGTCGTTTTATTTCATTTTTAAGAAGCAGGCATATGTACAAGCGATGAGCACACAGAACGACACAGAAAAGGAATGAGGAAAAAGCTCTTGGACATTTTATCCCTGGTCTTATATAACCTATGATTGTGATAGGGAAAACATTTCTTCATAGCGCTAATATATTACGAGATTTCGATAGGGATTTTCGTTACACGGGCGAAGAAGGCAGGGGAAACACAGGGAGATTTTTAAAAAAGAATTTGCCTTATCAGCGGTATTTTGCCTCTTCACGCAGAGTGTGGGAAAGTTCGACTTTTAGCTGAGTCAGCAATTTAACAAAGCTTCTCTTGAATTAATTAAGTAGAGACAGTGGAATTGGATCACGAAACAAGAGAATATTTTAGAATAAAGTTACTATGGGCTAAATTAAGATAAAATCTTGAAAATTAATTAAATTGAAATTAGAGTTAAAATATCATTTCATATATATATATATATATATATAATATAATATAATATAGAATTTTTATGAAATTTGATTTAAAACATAGTATGATTAAAACAAAGTGGAAAATCAACTCCAGGGGAGAATAAATAAATAAATAAAAATTCTTTTAAACAAAGAATTTCAGAAAAATGCTTATCATTCTTTTGTGGAGTAAAATTATCCAAGACATATAGGTGCAAGTTTCTGAAACGAATAGTATGTTTCATGTGGGAAAAATAAACAGGAATTTTCATTCGTTTTCATGGCTTAAAGATGAAGTGAAATTTTATGACGAATTCCATTTGATCAGAAGTCTTTCATGTTTGGTACAAAAAGTCATGGTAGCTTAAGAATTCCAGATTCGAAACCCGATTCCTTCCTAAATACTTCATGTGCATTTATGCGCCATGTATGTGGAAATCTGAAGAAATAGGGATATCTATTTTGTCATTAACGATCACTTCATGTCTTATAGATCCGATTACTCCACTTCAAAATCGAATGGAATTGAATGGTGGGATATGAATATTCCATTAAAAACGAGTGGAATGGAATTGTTGGATCTGACTGTTCCTCTCGAAAATCGAGTGGAGTGGATATGTCAGGTCTGAACATTCCATTCCACTTCATGTCTTATAGATCCGATTACTCCACTTCAAAATCGAATGGAATTGAATGGTCGGATATGAATATTCCATTAAAAACGAGTGGAATGGAATTGTCGGATCTGACTGTTCCTCTCGAAAATCGAGTGAAGTGGATATGTTAGGTCTGAGCATTCCATTCCAAAACCGAGTGGAATAGAATGGTTGAATCTATGTATTCTACTTCAAAGCCGAATGGAATGGGTGGATCTGACAATTCCACTCCAAAGCTGAAAGGAATGAAATGATCGAATGTGGACATTCCACTTTAACATCGAATGGAATATGAAATCCAGTGTGTTTCAATGCGGTATAGAGCACACGGTCGGATATCTAACCTTTCTCAAAAAATTTTTACGGCTGTTTGGAAACTATATCATTCGTTTCTTAATCAGTCTGCGATGCAAATGAAGAAAACGCGTGTATTTGGAAGGCATGGAGCTATGTACTCTAGCTAGAAGTTCACCAAGAGAACTAGGGGCCACGTTGGCCTGGTGGTAAGGTCTCGGCTCGTGAGCCGTAGGGTTTGAGGTTCCAGACCCGATTCCACCGAAGAACCGTCGTTTCAGGGGGTCTATTGCACGTTAAATCCATCAGGGCCAAACGCCATCCCGCTGGTTCTGTGTGGTGTGAAGAAGGGGGGTGCCAGCTCAGGTGCCGTCCTCGTCATCTGACCGCGATTCAAAATTTCGAGGTCCGTCCCAAAATAGCCCTAGTGTTGCTTTACAACGGGACGTTAATATAACTAAACTAAATCACCGAGAGAATTGAATGAAGCAAGCATAATGTGGCTGTCAAAGTTCCCAACTAAATAGTTGCTAAACGATTAAATGGTAGTAGATCCAGTCTAATTTTCGTCTTTGTCATTAGATCGGAATCAAAATGATAATTTTATCATCAAAATAACACTCAGATTGCTTTAAAACCGAATATTAATATAAATAAACTGTTGTTCTTGGAAAAAATGTTAATTTCATATTGAAATTATTTATTTAAATATATAATCCTAAATGAATAATAATGATTTTATCAAAGAAATATTGGTATTCTTTTTATACTTTTTTAAAAAGTTTTCCTCGTTCTGTACATATGTAATCCAATAAATTTTTTGTTTTGATTTAATTTTATTTTCGTATGATTTATGTTTTGTTTTTATTTTATAATTGTAACGTTATTTTTTTAAACTATTCAATAATTGAGCACTTTATTATTTAGAGACAAATTTTATTTTGTTAGTCTTGTGTTATTTTTCTGAATGATTATTCGCTTTAAATGAATTACGTTTGACACGGCATCATTTCTGTAAATTTAATAATAATGATAAAAGAAAACGACAAACATAATTTTATTTTAAACTTCCAAGCTTATTAGGTTTGGAATTATCGTTTCACCTAAAGCCTCGCTTTGATTTTCAGTATTACAATGTTATACATATTTACTAAATAAATTTACTGTTTTCTAATTTTTTTTTATAATTTATGTTTTACATTTCAAATGTTTTTAGAATTTTCATTACTTCCTTCTTAAAAGAATTTTGACAAAACCATTATTAAAACAAATTGTTTAAGCATCATGAATACTTATTTGAATTTAATGACATTATGGTTCTTATAATATATTCCTTGCGACATAACGCCCGTAGCTATTTCATATACATTCCAGAATGTCAAAGTAATAGATGTGCATTATAAATACTTAACACGACTCTAATAAGATGAAGAACTTCTAGCCAAGTTAATCATTCCTTTTAATGTATCAACTACAGAAAGTAAACTCTCGTTTAAAATTCATTTTGACAACCGTAAATAAAATCTAATATGTTTAACATTGCCTTATCTTTGATCGTGTAAAACTATTATTTGAAACAATTTAAATCTGCTTGCAGTCTACTTCAATATTCATTAAGTGTACGAAATGAGAGTGTTTGGTTGATGCATCTGTGCTGGCGAAAATATATTATTCTTGTTTATTTATTATTTTGCTAGGTGACAGTAAGACGCTGAGAAATTTAAGAAATGGAATTTAATTAAGAATATCTTTAAGTGAAGCGTGTTCCAGAACCTCATCAGAGAAGGCGCCTTTTCCGTAAATTATACTTTTATTATCCATTCGTTTCTTTTTATAGCTTTATTCTTATTTGGTTCATTGATGTCGCCTCTGGCTGCGACGTTGAATCTAAAGTTATTAGTTTTCGAAGCATATTTTTAATTAATATTGTTGTGTGAAGTATTAAATGTATACATATTTTACGAAAATTGCAAGCAAAACCCAATTTTCAATTAAACATAAAGTATTGCAAAAGTGGGAATAATAAAACGGCTTTTGGATCGATTTAAGGTTTGGTTATTGTTGCACAATTTCTTAGAATTTGGTATTCCGAATTCTCTTTCGAATACATATTTTTTAATTGAATTTATTTGTTTCTAGTAATATTAAAGTTTATTAAATCTGAAAAAATACTTATTTAAGAGTTTAAAAAGTAGAATTCTCATCTGAAAGAGTCTACATTTTTTATATGCCGTTCCTTGATCTATGTGTTTAATCATTGGTTATTTTGGTTTTGAAAAGTTGGTTTAACCTTCACTCCCCTCTTAATTTTTTAGACAAGTCACACAATGGATGGGGCCAAATCAGAATGTCTATACTAATAAATTTACTGACGGTAACTTTATCTTCATCCAATCTAGCCATCAAGATAAAACGATCGTATGCTAAACGTGATAAGATCTTTATTGGAGAATATGCGAGAAAGTTCTTGGGAGACCACTTCCACTGGTCTGAAAAATCAAATCTTCTTAAAAATCTGTTATAAATCTAAGTTAATGACTATTATAAATGTAAGGATTAATGTAATATTGTTGATCTATGGTTAGTTAATGACTAATTCGAGTAATAAACACCGTTTTTGTATGGTTTATGCGCATTAACTCACCATCCATTAAAATATTCCAGGTATATTTTTAGTAGTGGTCTTATATTTAAATTGCATATTCCTTTCTTTAACTGAATTCTCACTCTTTCTCTTATCTTGCTGGTTATAGAGTTCCTTTTATGTTTTAAAAATTTTCCTTCCATTTCTACGTCTTTCTTCTTTTCTGTTCATCGAAAAGAGTTGGCTTCGTATTTAAATTGATCGCTGAATCATCAGTCAAAAACCCTCATTTATCATCCGCCTAATATTTAAGCTTGAATGCGAATGAATCACTTGAAAATTCAATTTGCATGAAAATTACCGTCTCGACTTCGATGCTTTTTGAAATTTTAAGAAAAGAAAGGAAACTTTTTTTCGTGATTTATGCATATGAAAACAAGTCTTGTAATTTTAAGTTCACTCAAAATATTAATTTTTTATACAAAAAAATATTTAGAAATACAGTAAAGATAATAGCCTCTGAAAATGAATTTATTATTATTTTATTGATTGATTTATTTGTCATGGAAATTTTATGAAAGTCTGATTATGTATAATCTTTTTACGCTCGCATGATTTAAAAATTTGATTGCATGTAATCTTTTAACACTTCCAAGCTTTATATATAATCCATATTTCAGACATCAGTTTATTCAATTTATAAAAGATTCGGTTATCAAAGTTTTTGATTCTAGACAACAAAATAATAATAATCCTTGGAATTAGATTTAGGATTAGACTGGTGATGATTTCAGTTTAAATATGGCTGCTTTTATTTCAGTTGCTATAAATCGTCTTAGTATGATAGTTAATTCCTTTCCAGTATTCAATGTAGCAAATCTGAATCATCACTTAATATTAAACAGTAAAAAAATATTATTATTATTTATTTTCATTTTTAATTGAATTTTATAAGGCAGATTAATGCGTAAATATCAGAGAAAATGCGCCTGTCTATGTATTACAATGATTCTCCCGAAATGACGGGTTGAAATTTACTCATGGTTTTTGGGGCTGTATCTAAGTCAACTATGTTATTTTCAAATTTCATTGTTTCTCAACGTATGTAATCGAGTAAGGAAAAGGGTTATAACAAATATTTACTAATCATAAATTACAATATATGTATGTTAATGCTTCACAAGTCATTTGCTTATAAGACAGAATAATTTGTAAATATCAGAGAAAATACACTCTTCTGTCTGTCTCAATGATCCTCCGAACTAGAATCAATGACGAGATGAAATTTGTTCGTGTCGTTCTGGGTTTGTATCTCGGTGAACTATGTTATTTTCAAATTTCACAATTTTTCAACTTATGTAATCAAGTAGGGAAAAGGGTTATAACAAATATTTACTAATTATAAATGACAATATATGTATGTTAATGCTTCACAGGTCATTTGCTTATAAAACAGAATAATTTGTAAATATCAGAGAAAATGCACCCTGCTGTCTGTCTCAATGATCCTCCGAACCAGAATCAATAACGAGATGGAATTTGCTCGTGTCGTTCTGGGTCTGTATCTAGTTCATTTTCAAATTTCATAATTTTTCAACTTATGCAATCAAGTAAGGAAAAGGGTTATAACAAATATTTACTCATCATAATAGAGTATACATGTATGTGTGTTCACAGACTATTTGTCTTTGAGCTACCAAACTCGACACAAATATATTTATTGAAGTGAACATTTACACACAACAATGATTTTTATTAAATTATATAATCGTATATTTTACATCCATCATTTGCCAACATATCGCCAAAAATCGGATGGCTATAGCCATCATTTGTGGTACCGTGTTGAATAAGAATAACTGTATAGGGTGTTTAAAAGTGTAATCATTTGTTTATATTTAATACTTGTTAGGCAGTGTAAAGTAACAAAATAAAATTATATTCATGGAAAAATAATTATATAACATTGAATGCAGAATAAGTTTGCATTTATCACAAGCGAAATAATTCTTTGTTGATGAAAGCATGACCGTCAAGTTATGATTAAGGAATTTAATTGAAATTAACTACAACATATGTTCCCAACGAACCAGATGGTTGCTATTATTTAAATAAGAATCATTATTTAATTAGACTTAACAATCTAATCAATTCATTTATAATGATTTCAATTGTAATACTTGACAGGCAATGTAAAGTAACAAAACAACAATTATATTCGCGAAAAAAAAATGCAGTTTTGAATTCAGAATAGGTTTGCATCTATCACAAGCGAAATAAAACAATAGAATTTATTTAAATAATAAAAATTCGATAACAAGAATGACAATAAAATGCATATTATTCCCCTTGGAATGTGTGTAAGATCAATCAATGGGGTTAAAATTTTATTCACCTTCCGCATTTATCTAATGACTTTTACTTGCGCGGCTATTATCTGTTTCGAATCGCAATAAAATCGGAGAAAGAAATGGAAAAAGGTGGAAAGGAAAAGAATATAGATATTTTGAACAGACAGTTATATGATGTGCCGAGTTATACCGGGAAAATAAATACGCAGAAAAAGCCATCGAGGTTGGCCATTCATTCTTTGCAATCCACCAGCCAAAACGCCCATAAAAGAAGAAATTAGATAGAAAAGGTGGGATGAAGAAAGTAAAAGCAAACAAATTTCTGTGCCGAGAGGCCGAAGATAAAGCGAGAAAGCCACCTGAAGGGAACAATGTGCTCCTGGAATTGAATCCGGCCACAAGAATGCTGTTAGTTTCCTTTTATCGTCATGTCATAAACATGACTCAATTTCTGCCGCTATCATAAAACGGGGCAATTCTTTTTTCGTCTTGACCAGACGAATCCCCTAGGATACGCTCGCCTTTCGTTTTGTCCGAAGCAAAGCTGGACTGTTTTGTCAGACTGGCACGGATTGTGAATGGGATATTTTTTAGGGAAGGTTTTTGAGAAGAAAACGTGTAGGCGTTGAGAATATTGATGTTGTAGTTCAGTGGTTATACTTGTAAATTAATGATATAGGTATTGACTGTCGTATCTTAATTAAAAGTCACTGTATATATGTTTGCTTTATATCGCTTCCTAAACGAAAGAAATTATTTCATCCTGACTGGGACAATAAATATTTATTAATCGATCGATAATGATTCATGTATTAGATTAGATACCACCCTCTTTGAAGGCTCGAGAACCATAATTAATTATACTAGAATATTTTCAATTGAATTGAATTGAAATATTTTCGCTTGGATTTAACCAGAAGAAATCTTATTCAAACAGAAGTATAGTCTTTTTTATTATGGAAAGTTAGGGAGAGTTTTTGTGCAATTGAAATGGATGAATTTTTAAACAGACTTGATCCCGTGATCGATATACAAAAATATCGCATTTTTATGTTATTAAAAATAACTAATATACTTTTTATTTTATTTTGATTTCCAAAAATCTTTTTGATGTATTTTCACAGATTTAGCTGAATGATAAATCAACTTCTTTACTTCATTTGCAAAGCATGTAATAAAAGTACGTTGTTATTTTTTTTAAAATTATGTTTTAAAATGAGTTAGAATAATATTTTGTAACTTCTGTTTTCAGTCAATAAAATGAAGCTATATCAAGTGTTTGCTTATTCGAGAATCGGTTGTGACGCAGGAATTTTAAAATGAAATTGTTGATGTCAAGTCATGATGACTGAATGATGTTTTACTTGGCGGATATTTGTTTAGACTGTTTGTATGTATAAAATAAATTTGCATTTCTAAAATAAATATTTTTCCATCTAACTTTGTAACTAACCCCTCTAAATTTAAAAATAAGTATATCTCTACAAGTTTTATATATTGAAGTGTGAAAGTTTGTGTGTGTATAAATGACTGTAAGTGAAATATTTTTATAATTGGCATTTTTACGCTAAAGGAACCTATAAGTATGTAATATTTTAAACTTCACAGATTTCAAAATGTATTCATATAATTTCATACATTATTTAACCACTTAACTGTTTTATTTTCTTTACTATCTAATAAAATGGCCCTTCTATTTTGGGAATATTTTCTTATTTTGATTCAAATGGAAATCCATTGAATACTTGACTTATCTGTGTATTCGAGGTAATTTTAATATTGAATTATAATCGTTATGAATGGTTTATTTTTCGCTTCCAACTATCAAAATTCGATAAATCGATGCACGTATAGCGCTCGGGCAAATCAATTAAGCAGTTAATTAAATTTTATAATTGGAAGTATATATATATAGAGAGAGATAATATTTAGGGAAATAAATTCTTGTTCCACTTTTTTGGGACACCCTGTGTATTAGCTCTAAACTGAAAGGAGTTAAATTTTTATAAAACAAATAATAGTTATATTTGTTTTCAGCTGAAATATATTGTTTGTGTTTTGCGTTTCATATTCTTTTTACTTTGGCAATTGTCTTTGCTAAAGCAACCAAAAATGCACAAATATAATAAAAAATGAAAGTAGAACAGCAAATATTTTTGCCATCTATGTAATTGCTCCGAATGAAACTTTTCGATAAAATTATTTAGATTTAAATCCTGATGAGAATGATGATCAAAAGTAAAACGAAACAAAATATTAAATCTATCAAAGAAACAATAAAGTGTGTTCTTTCAAAAATCTAGTGTCTCTCCCGCTTTCAAACATATTGTACAATGTCAGTAACACTTTTATGTGTGTATGGCTTTGTTTGCATTAAGTCGATTTATCCTTGTAAGTTATTCCATTAATAATAAAGAAGCAGCGGTATTGCATTAATATAGTAGTTTGAATAATAACTTTTTTCATAGCTTGATTATCTGTGTTATTTGAAGTTCGCCTTGTTTTAGTTCCTGTCCCATATGCTTATTTTTTTTGTCTAATTAGGCATTGTATTTCCTTCCGACTAATTAAATATGCATCGACATTTAAAACAATGATTTGGATACATTTGTTTAAAAATTTAACGGATTATTTAAAATAATAGGATATCTCATATGTTTAAAGCAAAGTGAATAAATTCTACTTATCAGAATGAAATGAAAATCTTTTATAGCGTTAAATGACGAATAAATTCATTTTGGTGGAAGGAATATCCTCAGGCAATTTAGAAAATTTAGTTGTTGAATTTTAAACACTACCTCAATTTAATGACGAAATTATTAAATCCTACTTAGATTTAACCATCCGCAAAATTAGGAATGCTTCATGTTATGTAATGCTTAGATTTTTCATTCAATAGGTATCAATACTATTCAGAATTATTTATGGATTCAGTTCTTTTTAATGTCTGAAGTTTTAATTTGAATTCATTTTATATGTTTTTTTTATTTCTCTTTGATCGTAAGCTTTTATGGCTTATATAATTTTCAATTGCATTTTACAATGGCGGCACAATTTTATTCTTGCATGAATTCTTATGATTCAAAAGAGTGTTACTAATTTTGTTTAATTTTGTCCAAGTTATATATATTTCAAATTACATTATTGAGATCATGTAAGATATTGAAAAACATTTTTATCGTTTGGAATCTATGTAAATTTTAACGTTTTGTTTCAAAAAACTGCCTCTGGATATGAAAATTCGAGGATGACGCACAGCTTGGAATTAACTTTATACTAGGCTTGCTGAAACATATCTTGTGTAAGAGAACATACTGAAAAAAACATTTTGCTGTTTCTTAAAAAAAAAAAAATATTTTTACATATAAGTTAATATTTTGTTTTTTGCTCTCTAATGTAGTGTGCGGGTAATTATGTAGGATTTCTATAAAGCGATTAGTTTTTGTAACTGATGCAATTTCAGCAAGTATAGTCTTTTCATGAAATGACATTTATGTGTTATGATATTGTTAAATCTAAATTAAATCTTAATTGATTTCCTAATTTTTATTTTAAATTAGCCCATATTAACATTATTCTAATTTTTTCTTAATTTCCTGGTCCAATTCCTATCCTTTTATTTAATTAATTCTGCACGTGCTCCGGAAAAGTGATAACTTCAGTATTTTCACACGATCCAAATGAAAGGAAGAAATCCTTTACGCTTGCAACATTTTTTTAAAGAAGCTTAGATTCCTTTTCCTAAGTCTACATGTGTCAAAGAAATTTCTATCAAAATATCATTGTAAAATCACTGAAGGGAAAAATTTCGCTCTTTTCTCATCTTGTGTCGCGATATACACTGATGTATCTTTTTTTTTTCTTTGTACAAATTATCCCTCCGGGGATGAAATAAATCGGAAGTTTAAAATTTCAAACGTTTCTTCTATTAGGCCACGCGACTTCTAAAATAGATTATATAACAAACCCTCTCCATAAAACACAGGCAAGTTGGCCTTGAAACCGATACAGTTTTATATTTGTCTAAAATTAGTGAAGCTCATTTTTTTCCTTCAGAATTTTTGCTTATTACCGAGATTTATTAAGATTGTCTGGATATTTACATATTTCTGTAGGTTAAATTTTTTGAATAATTTTATCGAGAGCACATACTCTATTGATTTTATCTATCATAATTTTGAAAACATTTAAAAATAAGCTGTAAAATTTTCCCAAGCAAAATTTCAAACAAAATATTTCAAAATGCAATCTATTAATTGGAATAGAATTCGTATTTTTAATAGTAATTACATGTTTTACCCTTTTCAAATTATTTTATTTAAAATTTTTTACTTAAATTACTTACTTAAATTTTTTATTTAAAAGTTTTTAACAATATTATGTCGAATTGATTTAATTAACCTCGTTTCAAAGCATGTTTTAAGGGCATAAATCTTTTTGAAAATCATCCGAAATGATTGATTCAAAGATAGAAATAAATTTCTATTATTTTAATTTATTCGTTTGGTTTTGACAACCAATCAGTTTTGTCCAATCGAATGTGACTCGGTGAAAATACGATGAAATTGCTGTTACAATTTGGATTAGTTTACTCCTGGCAAAATTTAATATGAAGCCATAACGAGGGCATAACTGAATGTTATAAGATTTGTTCTTTTTGTTTTTACTTATTTTTTCCTTTTTTCAACCCACCTGTAAAATAAATTTTTGCTAAAAATGGCAAATTATTAACCTACAGTTGGGAGATATTTTTTTGTAAGTGCGCTACATTTATTTTAATCTATTCACTTGAGTTTTAACAATTAACTAATCTTTTCCGATCAAAGGTAACTTGGTGGAAATATGGCGAACCGGCCTTCAGCTTACTTCTGGCAGAATTTAAATGTCATTATAACAAATGTGCTACTGCTTTCGTTATTTTTTTTTATTATTAAAGCAGATTTTTTAATAAAAACTTTTGTTTGGTTGTTTATTTCCATTATTTTTATTGGTTGTTTTATTCTATTCTTCAGAAAAGAAAACATACATATTGCAAATCAATTATTTTTCAGTATTCATACATGTAGATTGTAAATTTATTTAATTTCGTTTTTTAGAAAATTAAATTGAATTATTGTTTGTTATTGTTCATTTTATTTTTTGATAGCTTACATTTTTTAAAAGATTTTATTTTAAAAGCAATGGAGCTTTATGTGAAAATTTTATTTTATCATGGAATAGATGATGCATTCTGGTTTAAATAGTAAAATATTTTAATAAAACTCATTGTCACAGCTTGTGAAGTTTTTTTTAGCATTGTGTATTCAAAAAGCAGAATGCTTTGAGAAAAATAGAAAAGTACATCATCAAAGTTTCTCGTTCCTCCTGTTCTTAAGTTAATTATTAGTATGCACTTTAGTTTCTGTTTTGGCATGCAAATCAAGCAGTTAATTTGCATTGACTATATCGATAATTTGAAATTTTCAGTTAGAAAATGCCATAAAATTTATTTTATTCAAACGCCAAAGACAATATTTTATGCAAAATGTTTGCGAAGTATGACATGAAGGGAAGGAGAATAATTTTATCTTTATAAGCTGTCTAAGGAGATACTTTTTCCCCTTTTTCTTCCGCAAATATATTCTTCCTCCGCATGAATAAACCCTTTCGAATAAATGTTTTTTAATAATGTTTTATATGTTTATTAATGCATTCGTAATGCACATTCTTAATGCATAGTTAAACAAGCAAAATATTATTCTCGGATTGAGACTCCATTAAGTTGTATTTATGTGCAAACTATTTTATTACTTCTTTAGGTAAAAATATACTTTAAAAGATGTGTATAAATATTTGGAAGGAAACAGTTAATTTGAGCGGAAGTTATCTTTTGTTTCTGAAAAGTATTACATTTGACTTTTTCTGGATTTCACAGTATCCATGGTTTGCTTATACAGTTTACTCCTTTTGATTTAGTTGCAATAATATCTTGGCATTTTTGGTATAATTATCATTTCTCTTGAGTCTTAACATTGCGTCATCATTAAATAGTTATAGATTGTATAGTATTTATAGTTTTTTTTTTTGTAAATTATTTTTTTAATCAAATAAGAATTTTAAATCTTGAGTTCATATTAATTTTAAGTTAATATTTAAGTAGTTTCATATTAAGTGAATTTACAATTAGTGCCCAAAGAAATGTATGTATTACTTATATGTGAATATTTTTATAAGTGTGATTTTTAGTGATTTCACAGAAAAGTCTGTTTTTAAAAATGTATAATTAGAAATTATATATATATACACCTTACCAATGTTATCTTTTTATGAAAATGATAAGTAGAGTAACTTTGTTTGAATTTAAACCGATGTTGACTGATAAAAAACTATAGTTTGTAACTATATTATCCAACTCCAAGCGAGTGGAATTGGTTATAGAGTGGGGGAGGGGGATTGAAATGGTTCTCATAACTTTTTTTACGAACGAAGATAATTCAAATTAGACGAGCTATCAATTTATCATAACAAACAACTTTTATGATGAAAGCTTTCCCATAGTTACAATTCTAAAGAATTGTTCTAAAATCATGTTTTTAGGCCCTAGTTTCGACTACATTTTAACCTAAACATCCAAAACATTGTCGTATAGTTAAAATCCGACAAATTACATTCGCTTACATTTTGTTTCATCGTTTGCCATTTTGAAATTTGACGAAAAAATAATTAAGATCTGTGAAATGTTCAAGCATCTCATGTAGTAGTAATCAATGTTTTCTGAAATGTATAAGTAGCAAACATTTATTTTCGCTTTCCTGTATTTCATTGTACAAAATTGAAGCGCATTTTTGAGTTTCAATCTTATCTTCGCTTCCTTTTTAACAGTGAAAAGAGAGACTGTACTTTAAAATGAACTTTTTGTATTTTCGTTTTCTGTCGATTATATAATTCGATGAAAAAGAAATACACAAACAATTATAACTTTAAAGTTTTTTTTCCCTCGACTATTCGATTAATTTTATTCATTATTCCATATCGAATATCCAATTGCTAATAGTTTATGCCCAATTTTCGCAGCCTGACGACTTTCAAATTAGGGCTGATCATTGCAGCTTTATAATTACTTCGAAACAGTGATTAATATCTTATAAAATTAATACATAAACTGCACACCCCCGATCCGAATCTGCAGGGAACAATTTGACTGTGAAATTACAATACATGCATTACATTCAAATCGAAAGCGATTCAAATGCATAATCCTGTTTATTCAGTCTGTTAACTCTCACACCCGACTTGTGCTGTGCGTCGTGATTTCCAACCCAGAATTAGAGTCTCCTTCCATGCATTGCCATAATCATCGGACTCAACGTTTCATCCGACTGCAGCATATGAGAAATCACGCCGACTGCCGATTTAATGCAATTAATATATCCATTCACTCTTCGCATTTATTAAACCAGTCAGCCGTGGCTTACTATCAAAAGGTCACATAATCGGGGCTTTAGGGCACCTGCTGAGGAAATAATGAGTGCCCGCCTTAGTGAAAGTGGAGCACCCAACCATACTCTGGACTGTAATCCCTTTCAGACGACCAGATCTCTGCTACGAACTGCTAAGTACCAAATGGGGCTACCGAGATTTTCAACGGGTGTGCTTTCATGCCATCTGAAGTGTTCTCGTTCTCCGAGCTAGAAATAGAAATGGTCTATCTTCTTTTGCTTTCCCCCCATCTGAGGCAGAGGTTATGGATTTGTCGATAACAGCGCGGCTAACATTGATGTGTTCATTTGGGGAAATGGTGTGTCCGCCCTGCTGTATTCATTCTTGCGAAGAGTTAAATTGTGGAATCTTTGCTTGATAGCGAGAGAAGTTTTTCGACTGGTTGGCTTTTAGTGTTTCTTTTGTATCTGCTATTCAAAGCTATATGAACTTTCGGCATTCGAGTTGAGGGTTACATAGTCATTGAAATAAATGCAAGCGTGAAATTTTTGTATGTTACTGGAAATACTGCATTCTTAAAGATGAAATGAATTATTTGAGTGCCAAGTGAAAGTCTGTCATTTTTATTTTCTCGTAATATAACATTTGAAATATAGAAGAAGTATTATTATCGTCGAAAACAAATTCGAATTTGAGATTTTGTCGAATCTCCACCTTTGAGACTTTTCTGTCCGAAAAATACATGTTTTACATTGTGTCTGTCTATGAACATGATAGCTCTTAACTCAAAAATACTTTGAAAGACCTAATTTTCAGATTTCTTGAATGAAATCTATTTTCAAAATGTCTGTCTGACTATTAAATTGCATGATAATTCGATAACTACTAAATGTCAAGAACTAGATATATATAAAAAAATTACACTGGTTTTTTATCTAAAATGTTGATTTGTATCAAATTTTGAATCAAATTTGTCAAGCGGCTGACCATCTGTAATGTTGTTGGTTGAGTTACAATTGCAAATATTTTATTAGAACTTTTTAGATATTGACTTTTTTCCTTTTACATTATCTTTATTTTAATTTTATTATAATATTATCTAAGAATTGCAAACATGCAAAAATCGCTCCAACTCTCCACTGAGCAGCTCAATGGATCTAGAGCAGACAAAATTGGCCTGTAATTACTTTTTATGTTGTAGATGCTCACTTATTAAGATTTCTTCAAAAATAAATTAGTTTTTTTAATAAAAAATGAATCAGGATTTCTTTCAATAACTTTGGATTATATTTTTACATTAAAAATTTTATCCCATTTCCAAATTTAGAAAAACAGCAGGTTTTTAATAATATTAATTTGTTTTCTAATTATAATCAGTTTTTATATTCCTTTCGATAACACTTCATTCAGTAGATTTTTTCAATAACATTTTTCAATTTTATGCTCGTATGTTCCAAAGAAATTAAATACATTTTTTTGTATGTGCTCGTAAATGTTGCTATATAATTAAAAGTAAAATTTAAAAATAAAATTAAAATAGACGAGGCAAGGCATTATTGTGCTTAGATGTTTTGGACGAAAGATTTGAATCTCCTGTAAACTTTTAAATAATCTTTTCTTTTTTTTTTAGTTTATATATGTATTTAAAATGTAATTTTAATTTTTATACATTTTTGTTTTTATGGAACTGGATCAAAATCCATATAACCTTAGGGGGGATGAAATAATTACGGATATGTCTGTATACCTTTTTAAACCCTTGACATTTAAAAAAAAATTATATATTCGTTTATATTTGTTGCCGTTCAGTTAAATTATTTTGCGTCCTAACGCTTTCTAATGATTTATTTCATCAGTTGAAGAATTACAAAATTCTAAAAAAGATATTTCGAAAACTGAGTTGAAATATTCTCTTTGGACTTAGTTTAATATCAGTAGATGTATCAGACGTTTATGTCTACGAAACATCCTGAATTGCATTTTATCTTTTCATTATGTCATCGAACTTATATTTATTGCTGTTTGAATTGCAGGATCTTTAGGAACCGTTGATTTGTAGCATATGCGTTTATGCCAATAGTTTTGTTCTGCATTTGTTGTCAGTTGCAGTTAAATATTCTTTTGTTTGGTGGGGATATGTTTGAAAGAACTTTTCTCTGCATTTATCTGCAGAGGATTTCTATGCATCATTTGTAATGAAGTCTGTGGGATGGAAAAGTTTTCCTGCTTCTATTGTTTGCAATTGATTTGGGAATCGAGATATGGTTTAGTTTTGAGTAGGGAATAAATGATTTACCAATACATTGAATGTTTACTTTTCTGATTGGAACATATTCTAATGCAATCACTTTGTTGTTCAATAGTTAGGCTTTTTGATGGATTTTTTTCCTCTGATATCCTTTTATAATAGAATTCTAATGTCTTTTATGCATCTAATTTTATGTTAGAAACTCTGTAGTATTCATTGTGTAAGTGAATTTTATATTTTTATAAGGATTTCGATGCGTTTTTGGTGAATGTTTGATTTTTTTTTTACGTAAGCTTCTAGTATTACTTTGTTGAATGTTTTCGTTTATATTTGGAATATTTTCCAATGCAATCATTTTGTAATTGGTTAGTTGTATTTTATGATGGTTATTTTTTTCCTAGGATCTTTTTATAACAGAAATGTAAGGCATCGTATGCATCTAATTTAATGTTGAAATTAAGTAGCATTCAATGCATGCAAGTAAATTTTATACGTTTGCGAAGATCTTGAAACATTTTTATTGAATTACTATTTCTCTTAAATTTCGTATACCGCTTCGATAAAGAAATTTGTTTTAATATTTTGATACAGGCTGAGAAATTTTTCCCTTTTCTTTTATATGAAAAAATACCTGCTAAGAATTCATTTCCTTATATTATTCATCTTAAACAATAGCAAATTATCAGATTAGGCACAAGTAGTTCTGAAAGGCTAATTTGTAAAGTGACTTTTAACTTCTGTTAAATTAAAATTCGTATTGCCAATACCAAATGATATAATTTCTTCATTTTTAAAGTTTAAATTGACATTTTGATCTTTAAAAATTTAATTTAACTCTATATTTAATGGCATTCGTCGTTATCTGTTAATTTAAGAATATTGGTCTAAAAATATATTTCATAGTACATATATTTCTCTTTCTGAAGAATAGTTATCTCCTCTGAATAATTGCAATCTCAGAAATATGAAAATAAAGTTAAATAATACTTTTAATCTGGAAATTCTTTGCGCGCTCTACAATGGAATGATTAATAAATAAAACTAAAGCTAATGTTTAAAAGAAGAAGTATATAAAATTAGAATGAAGAATGAGAGGAAAAGATTCTGCAAGCTCTAATTTCGAACTTTTCCTATAATTAAGAGCTGCCATTGTTCTGCAATTTCAGAAAAAACATTAAAAATCCTTTTTTCTAGTTTTTGTCAATTTCCGTGTTTTACATATGTTTCAACACAGGTTTGAGCAATTCTGAGCTGTAACAGAAGCAGCACGAAATGCTCTTCCGATTTAATTTCACGGAACAGAATATTGTCAAATTTTGGTTGCGGGAGGTAAAGTGAGAGCAAGGGATTCTACAAACTCTAATTTCAGATATTTCCTATAATCAAGAGTTGCTATTAATTCTGCAACCCCATAGCAACATTATTACATCCTTTTTTTTTCTAGTTTTTATCAATTTTCCTTGTTTTGTGTATGCTTTTTAACACATGTTTGATTAATCCTGAACTGTAACTGACGCATCACGAAATAATTTTACGGAACAGACTATTTTACTTATCAAATTTTGGTTGCAGAATGATTGTTAACAAATTATTTTTAACATTAATTGTATCAAATAATCAACGTTAATTGGATAATGTTAAAAGAAATCAGTAGTGAAATTTTGAAATAATTCCAAGAAATGGTGAATGTACAGCCTCAATGGATTAATTAGCTTACCTCTGACCGTAAAAAAATTATGAAAACATTTTGTATCCTCCCCCGCCCCCCTATTTATTGCCATGTGTCTACTCTTTTTAAGTTTTTCACTCTATCCATTTTATGTTTCGGGTCTATGCTTCTTCCTGCACTCTCTTCACTTCTTTTTCTTTTCATGTCTACGTTCTGTCCAGAGCTCTCTGCCAAAGGATTATCCTATCTTAATGCTGTCCGCTTACAAAACAGGTTGGCGAACTTTTTTTTCTTCTACCATGCTTGTAAGCATGAGCACTCACGTATCTTATTTTCGTCGAGAATAAATCTTTTCCACCCTTTTTTTTCCTGCTGTAGACAGTGCATGAGCATTGAGAAAAAAAAGAACACGGGACTTAGCTTCAGTAATGGAAGCAACAACGTAATCTACTGAAGAACGGTAAAGATTTTATTGTTCGGAGAAGAAAAGATTTACACGCCCAAAGAATCTGATTTTCGTTCTTGTTAAGAAGGGCGAAATTTTATGCCAGGAAACTCAGAATTTTTGTACTTTCTTATCAGAGTGGAAAGTATTTGATGAATTATAAATTTCCCTCCTTTTATAGTTAGCTTATAGGCAACGTGTGAGATCTTTCTTTCTAATCTTTTGTAGAATATGTTACTATTAGCGATAGTATCTGTCGTTGACGGGTATGTTTTATGACTTAAATATGATTTATGTTTGTTAAAATCTTTTTTATTTAAACATGCACTATTCGTGTTCATCTATTATTTCTTGTGTCTGCGATTCATCTATAGTAAGTCATACTGTCTGTAGGTCTACTTTTTATCTACAATATTCAATCGCAAGAAAGAACTATAGAATAATATGAAGTTTCACTCTCTAGAGCATTAATTTTTTATGCAAAGATGTTATTCCATTGTTTTATTTTGATTGAAATTGACAAAAATTGAAATATTTGATGATGTGAAATTTTCTGATAACATTCTATCCCAAATGAAAGCTTCTTATTTTATTTTTTTTAAAGATAGAATTTCATGACATATGAAAACACATGATAACGAATTAGTTTTGCATCTGTTTTTTCAACTTACAATTTGATTTTCCATGTAATGATACATGTTAAATTTATTTATTGAATATATTATTTTGCAATGAATTACATATTTGCTACTTTTGGCTTTCAAGCTTGTACGCCTGGAATATTGATTGAATTAAATAAGTCTCTTATGCAGAATTTGATTTTCATGGTTCGCATAACAAAACATTATTTGAACTTCAAATTAAGGTAGTTATTTCAAGCGTTTTATTTTAATATATTTTTTTGTGCCTTCTTATGGCAATACTCTTTTTTATTTCCATGTAATGTTTGCAATTAATTTCAACATTAAAATATAGCGTTTTTTATGTTTAACGACATGTTAGGTGCATTAAAATATGTTGATAAAAATTGAAAGATAGCCAATATAATATTCAGGTTATCGGATATATTAATATATTGATCGTAAATTTTTCGTTGACTCTAAAAAATGGTTAAATTTAAAATTAATTAATTGAGTTTTACATCATATGTCTTAATATAATAATGGTAATGTCTTATTATTACCAAAGTTTATTCAAAATCTCAAGCTTTTAACAATAATAGAGGGATTCGTTAAAAAGTATTTGCGTAAGCAATGTAAACGGTTTGAATTTCATCATAACAATGAAAAGTATTATTACAAATGACGCATAAAAACATATATTAAAAGTTGTGTAAATAAAATTTGAACTTTAATTAAATTTTTATGATTTTTAATATTTCAAAATGATATAGAAATTGCTTTTCTGCACTTTTTTTATGGTTTAATAAAATTATCGGAAAACGCCAAATTTCTATTTAAATTTAAATATTTTGCATTTTCATAAAAAAATTTCCGAAATGTATTTATATAAAATTTGTCTACTTCAAGTCAAAT
>JAPMOR010077636.1:741259-753540 GCA_026543865.1 Argiope aurantia
ATATATATATATATATATATATAATTTGTATGTTTCATCAATTTATTTTTAATTCTTATTGGAGGTTAAAAAAAAAAAATTCCTCATATATTGGCTCTAATATAACGCCATCTATCCAAAATTTCATAGCTATATATTTATATCATTCGAAATAAGTTAAATTAATAATTTTACAAATCGGCACCAAATATATGTTGCTAATTTATACGTGTGTGAAAAATTTCTTTTCATCTAAGCTTCTTTTTTGGATTAAGTTGTGAAATCAGAAATCAAATAACGTTTAATAATTTCGATTCAACATTTCTAACCATACAAGGTATATGGAAGTATATGACTTGTTTTACAAAATTGTATCAATTTTGGAAAATGCAGTATTAAAATGTTTCTGCATTATTTTAAAGGGAGTAGAACGAATGCTTAAATCTGCAAATTAGTATAGATTTCGACTAATTAATGTAGGTTTTTGTTCTTTTTTCATTTATTATTACCTGAACATTTTTTTCTTTTAAATTTGGATATTATAACTTTAGGAAATAATTCCTTGCTATATGATTGCGTTCACTTTATAGGGTTAGAGGAAGTGCTGAGATTATTTTGAAGTTGTTAATTTACACATATATGGCCTACTTATATAAAATTTAACTTGCATTTACGTATATGATTTTACAAACTAGCTCATTCTTTCATCTTTTCGGATATGACCGGTTCAATCCTATCTTAACAATTTAAAAATATTTTTTTCTTCATACAAAGGTTTCTTCGTCGCCTTATGTCAATGTATTTGTTTGTGGCGGATTTATTTTATCATAAATTCTGGCAAAACGAACCTTGCATATTCACTTGAGCCCTTCGTTAAAAAATCCGAGTTTTTTAAGCCATGCTAGTTTACATAAATCCTAATGCCGTGAGCTTTCATAAGAACGAAATGTAATCAAACATTTAAACATATTGGTTTTCATTGCAAATAACAGAAATTTTGGACAATTAAATTTTCCAGTTTTATAAGCGAACTTTTTGTTCGTTGTGCAATATGTTGCAACCATTTTATCAAAGATTCAGATATAACATTCGGGGGGGGGTCTTATATGTCATGCTAATTTACAAAGTTTTCAATGCATTGATTTTTCTCAAGCACAAAATACATTCATACATTCAAACGCACATTTATTTTAATTGCAAATAATTAAGACCGAATTCTTAAGCAATTAATGATTTCAGTTTTATAAATCAATTTATTCGATTAGACGCGATATGGTACAACCGTTTTATTATAGATTCAAGGAAAAAGAAATTCAGATATTTGATCCAGGTTTCTGTTTGAAAAATCAGAACAGAAACCCGGATCAAATATCTGAATTTATTTTTATCAAGCTAGTTTACATAAATCTTAATGACATGACCTTTCGTATTACAGAAATACAATGAAACTTTTGAAAATGTCCTGATTTTAATTGCAAATAACAAAATTGTTAGACAATTAAAGATTCCAAGGAAATAGTTTTCCATCTTTAAATTAATCTTTTAGATTTTATCCGATTATTCCGTGTCTTGGGATTCTCATTAAGGAGAGTTTAAATCAGTAATATGTAACTCATTTAGCTAGACCTAATGGGAATTAATTACTTTTCATTGCATTTTATAGTAGACATAAGGCACATTTCATATCACAGCCGCATAAATATAATAAAAATATGAAAAGATACAAAATTCTTCTCTAAATTTAACTGATCAGAATACAATTCAAGACCAATTAATCATTGATTTATCCATTTTTCGACATTAATTAATTTAATTTAAATTATTTTATTTTTTGGTGGGCCAGAAATTCAAAAGAATTACTTTCTGTTCTATTGGTTTTTAATTTAATTTAATAATAAAAATATTTTAAATATAACAATATAAAAATATTATGATAAAAATTTGCTTTAGTTCTCTAAAAACTACAATTAATTTTCACCACTTAAGTTTATTTTTAAAAAAAAATACAATAATGCTTGAAATATCTTAAATAAATAATATATTTGAAATATATTTCATTGAAGCGGTCACATAACACAATTGCGTATTACAATTGGTCTATTACAATTGTTACGCATTAATGTGTAACATCAGTACAAAAATGGAAAAGTAAGAATTCATTAAATGAAGCATTAGTTAATCCAGGAATTAACCTCACGATTATTTAAAAAAAGAAATGAATTTTGAAATATAACATTATATTTTAAGAAGCTTGAATAAATTATATTTTTGTCTTTCACTTCTTCAATGACGACGTAATCATTTTCATTGCAATTGTTAACGAATTGTTTCTATACTTGACGAATATAGAAAAAAACGTTAAAAGTTCATCTTAACTACGAATTAAATAAAGGCATTGATAAATAAATATCTATTATATAACATAAAAATATTTTCTAAAAATAATAAATATAAAAATGTTTCCTAAATAAATCTTATGCTATTCTTTTCCAATAAATTTCACGATAGCTTTTCCGCTAAACACGTCATTCAGGACACAGCATTTTTTATTATCCTTGACTCCGCATTGTAATATAATTTGAATATTTTTACGATTACTATCCCCTCAAGCAGATAATGGCAGTCATATTGAAAAGCCATGGATTTTGTTCGAACATGAAATTCTTTAATTCATGTAACGTTGGGGCATTATAAACGTGTTTTATTATATTTTGAATTTTTCCCAGTGAACTAAAAATATCGCCCCCCCCCCCTCTCAGTTTACTTGAGTTGGCCGCAAAAATAACCATTACGGAAAAATGAAAATTATTTTTTGAAAGATGTGATAAAAAGAACAAAAGCAAATTTTGTGATGTCTTAGAATATATATATATATATATATATATATACACACACACCCTTGGGAACCTTTTTTTCTCTCTTCAGCTCTTCCCTCTTTTAATAAAGAAAAAAAATATATAACGAATTTTTTAAATGTATTATTTTTTTAATTACAAAATGTAAGAATTGTATACGACTTTCTTGCTTTAAATATTAATTTGAAAGAAAGAGAAATATTTTTAATCTATATAGTTTTTCATAATAGGATGTAGAATGTTTTCCTAAAATTCTGCAACACCCCCGGGGGCATTGAATAGTTGGATTGAATGGCTTCGCCTTCTCTTCTTACGTTAACTTGAGAAATTAAACATTACAAAGAGCTAAACTATAGATAAAAGCAAAGAATTGAGATTAGAAACAAAATTTTCGTATTATTTTAATTTTTTATTTTAACCCTTTCTAGGGCCGTGGAAAGTATGCTTCCCACCAAATTTATCAATTTTTATGAATTAATGTAGGTTGGCATCAGTTCTGACAAATTTTTTTAGAAAGACAGAAACTTAGAGGCTTCAGTTCTTTATCTTATACAAAATGATGTGTCTTCATTTGGTATTCAATTATTAATTAACCTAATTAATTAATTAATCAAATTAAATTTATCTAATGAGCTGAATGAATCCCTTTTCTTATTCTAATTTCAAGCCTAAAAATATTTTAACATAATATGACTAGAAAAAAATGGCCCTTTAAAGGGTTAAAGCGTAAGAGAATTTTAGATATTCATTGATAACAATACTTTTATGAATTCCACAATTTTCTAGATTTGTTTCTAAAGTTTTGATGTTTTTTTAAAAATATTTTTAAAATACACAGTCTGAAAAGTTGGTGCTATAAATAAATTTTTCAGACATTTTTGATTATGTTAGATCTTTAATTCTTTTTTTTTTAGTAACAAATTAACGTTATTTGTTCTTACTAGTACAGTAAAGAATTTGAAAAATATTTGAGGTTTTGTGGATTATGTGTAATTTTTTTTATTGAATTTGTAAGGGCTTTGAATGATTCAAAAGATAATTTGATGCCCGTATAACGCAAATAAGATAATTTAAAGTGTTAAAATTCAAAATGTTATTTCTTCATTGAGGCCAGTTGTATAACCAAGAAATTATTTCCTCTGATTATTACAATATATATTTTATAAATATTTTTTTAATTATTAGACTATTATCTGAATTGCATACAGAAACATATTCATTTAATGGAATATCAGCGAGTTTAGAAATAACCAAATTATTTAAAAACGAATGCAATTTCGTGCTTTCTGTGATTTTTAATTTTAAGTAGGAGTAAAAAGCAATATTGTACGCAATATTTTTTCGATAAAGTTCCGTACAGTAATAATTGTACATATATAATACACACACGCTGAATATTTTCAAAACCCAAGTAAAAATTAGGTGGATATACAGAACATCATTATAAATCATATTCATATATTGAATGTATTATTACAAGCGCCTCACATGAAAAGTGAACAAGGATCTCAGACGCTGCAAAAGCACGCATCAAACAGATTGAGACGTCTAGTAATTTACTAAATGAACTTTAACTGTGCATTATTAGAATAGGATTTCACAAGATGTGTTCAGTTTTTCAACATGTTTGCATTGATAATTGTTTCTTTGGTGAATATTTCTAAAGTTGTAGTTTTACGTGTATTGCAAAAGGGGGATACGATTTTTATCACGAAATTTGAGCATCTTTTGTAAAACTGTATCGGTGCTTGCCAAATTTTTGTGATTTTAAGTTTTGCCAAATAAAGGGCTTTGCTTTATTGAAAAATCCGTTTCTGATATTAATATCTATTAGCACAAAATCTAAGCTGTGTATACTGATTAGGGTCCTTATGGTGATGCGTGCGTTATGTTTGAGAGACCGAAGGCACAGACAGCTCGCTTCCTTCAGTATTAATTAATAAACACTTTTCGCAAAACCGCCTTTAGTAATAAAAAAATCAGGTGTTTTTTGGGTTTTTTTTGGTGTGTGTGTGTGTGTTTTTTTTTGCTTACTAGGGACTTGATGGGCAGCTTAAGTTTTGCCAAATAAGGTTCTTTGATCTGCTTCATTCAAGAACTCGTTTATGGTATGAAAATGCCTTAAAACAAAGTGTTCATTCTTGTACTTGTGTATAGACTTGGGCTTCTTAAATTTTATTCTTCGATTGTTTGGCAGAATCATTGGCATGTTAGTAGAATCTGAGTGCTTAAGATGTTTGGAGACGTGCATTAGAGTTGGAATGGAGAGGGATGTTTTTTTTTTATTATTTATTTTGTTTCGCAAGTAAAGTCTTCGTGAAATATTATCATGTTCAAATTGCATTAAGCTTTCGCAAATAAACATTTATCGCTTTAGACTTCAAAACATATCGTTGGTATAAGATGCATTTCTATATATCAATGTATTTATCACATAAAACTAATATTATGTTTGAACTTCAGATTTTATCAGTTAACATTGTTATGGATTTATATAATCGAATTTAAGAACTCAAAAATATATAAATTTGTGAATCGTTATATTTTTTTACTACTTTAGCTAAAAAAAATTAAAAAAGAATAGAATTTCAAATAGATACGCTGTAGATAAATCACACTTATCATATCGTCACTTTTCCAGATTCCGTCAATAAGTCAAAGTTGTCAAATATTGAATCCGTCAACGTTCACTTTACGAATTTGAAAATCTTATACCAAGTAAAGATTGCTATTCAAACATTTTCATAGTTATATGTTCCTAAAATCGATAACATAAATGTGTGGTGATGCTATTCTACAAAATGGGTTGCATCACTGAATAAGCATTGCGTCTTTTTCTCAGTTTCATATACCGTAATGCATATATGGATTATCTGATGCATTATTCATTGTAAACCACTAAGTTTTTATTCTCTGCTGTTTCCATTCCTTTTTATCAATGTTTTTAGCTAACAGTCCCACAAAAGGCTTTGCTTTTTTTTGGCTGTTATTCTAGTAGATTGCTATTTAATTGATTTTTTTTAATTCTTTGGCAAATTATCTTCTACCAATGACAATTTAAATACATTTAAATTAAGCATATATCTTTGCAGAAAATTGCAATTTTTATTTCGATGAGATTTTTACATATGATAGTGATAAGTAGAATTTTATATAAAAGGATTTATAATAATGCAAATCACTTGCGGTGAAAATTGATTGTATGCATATATATAAAAATTAGAATTAATTTAAAGTACTCAAAAAAAATTTAACAAATTGAAAATCACTTTATATCTCTGAACAAGACTTGTGCTCAATCATGTTGAAAATACTTTGCTATAGAACATCTAATAAGCATTATAAGAATAAAAGTAGACAATGCATAATTTTTAAAATTAAATTTTTTGGCATTCTCTTCTATCGCATTTGTATTATATTACTCTGCTGCGAAGGAAATACATAAACGTCTCTCTGGTTAAGCGATAATACTCATATTAATTCAGATATCACGAATTTATATTCAATATTATTTTAGTTCTTTCCTCCGGACAACCATCGTACACGAATGCATTAAAAAGATATAATTGTTAATTTAAAAGTAACACTTACCTCTTTGATAGAAGCCGCTGCCGATAGAACAGTGATGATGACAAACAGAACTAGAAACTTGCTCATTTTCGGTTCGAAATTTTCTCAACGCAACTGGTCCTGTTTTAACGTAAGCGCCGAATAAGCAGCTTTCCTGCGCTTCCTGGTAGCTATCCCCATCCAACAGTTCCGGATCGTCCGCCAGATGCCGCCACCAACGGTCACCATGGCAACCTTCTTTTGGATACATCGGGATTATGGAAGGCAATACGGATTTACTGATGTTGAAAATAAGGTTTTTTGATGTGCTTTCGCATTGTTTTGAATAGAGGGAAAAGATGCTTTTAGTTTGGCCTGTCTCTCTCTTGACGTCGTTTTCGACGGCACCCTGGATTTATTTGCTGTGCAAAGAATAAAAGGAGAAACAAACTGAAGAGGTTTCATTTTTATGAGACGTCACGCCAAAACGCATTTTTTGTCCTTTCTGAGATTCATCGGGATTGTTATGCTTTCTTGTATTCATTTTTATGCGAGAGAAAGAAAGTTTCCGAGATGAAACATATTTGGAATTATTAGGCTGCTGCATATTTTTGATGCATAAAAATAGCTTTAAAATTTTTTCTTTTTGCGACTTCAGCGTTGCAAAGGTGACTCTGACGTTTTGAAAGGAATATGCTGTTTTATTGTGTTTTCCATTTACATTTTTTGTTTCAATTTTCATAATGTGTGTGTATACATGTTGTTCCAAATATATGTATCGATTTGAGTTCTCTATTATATAAAAATGTATCAAACCTTCGTCATTGTGATTGATTTTTATGATTTAATATCGGAAGCAGTATATTAACAAATTTTAATTGTGAATTAATGGAATAATAAGCGCTATGGCGGAGTATTAAGTCCATAATCTTATAAACTCGCCTGAACTTTCACCGTTGGATTTCTTTCTAATGAAATATGATGCCAAGAACAGAGCATTAGCTAGTGTCGGCGAATTGAAAATAACCATTGACAGAGAATGCGTTCACATATTATTTCATATGTTCAACAATGTTTTTCTTATCCATCCACTGTCTGCATTTTCGCCTCACCATGATTATAAAGACCAGCATTTCGTATATTATTAATAATTGACCGTTATGTTAATTAATTTAAGCTTTGAATCTATGATATACATTAATAATACTTAATATAGCAATTATTCAAATTGTGAATACATTTTCATAATTCCCATATAAATTCTTATACGGTAAGCAATTATGAAGCTTATCTTTTCCAGTTTGTCCTGAAAACATATATATAATATATCGGCACAGTAGTCTGGAGAAGGGTTAACTGTCAATGGATGGAAATTCTAAAATGTCAAAGGCTCGAATTCGTTTCGAAATATATATAGTATTTCGATTTACCATATTGAATCTTTTTTTACCGTTATTCAATGAATCTTTTCTCGCCATTGGAATTTCCGATGTATCATTTCTTTGTGAATAGTTTGTTGGTTTATTTTTAAGTATGAGAGAGATCTGATCTTTTATCCTTAAAAAGAACCGAAATGTTTGCAAGTGTTTAAAAAAAAAAAAAAACTTTTAAGTATTTCTGTTCTCTCCCCCCCCCCTCCCATTCCCTACGGAAGAGAAGATTTTTCATATATCATTTGAGAATCGTCTATTTTCATACAGATGTACATTATCATTGAGAAATTTCCCATCACTAATTTCAATAATAAAATTAAAAATTGGTAACTTACATTCTGTTACATTACATACTTACATTTATTTTCGAGAAATAATCTCCAATTTATTGCACTTTGCTTTCACAATTATAAACTGCACTTAATAAAGTAATTAATGAAAATAATTTTTAAAAATATATAATTTTAATAATAGATAATAAAAATAATCTAATTGTTAATACATTTTTATAGATTCCGCAGAATCGGAGTTTAATTAAATGATTTGATTAATTGATAATGAAGTGCTTCGTTAAAGTCATCATTAAATATATGTTTAAATAGTTTACTCTCAGCGTGAGTATATAAATACACACCCACACAAAAAAATGAAAACTTGAATACAACTGGAAATGAATAAAAAATCGATTTCAAAATTCTAACTTTGTAAACATGAAACAAGTTAAATTAAATGAAGTTACTTAATGTTGTTTGAAAATTTGAATTAACAGCAAAACAAGTGCAGAAGTGAGAGCTTTGTAAATAGTTTTGGAACGACGGCGAACTTGAGTTTATGTGCAATGTATTTCAAAATGCGTATTTTTAAAGATAGCTCCTTGTTATTTATTTGGATCGAATTAATAATTAGAGGCATTTTTTAAAATGATAACAATGCATGGATTTGATAAACAGTGGATTTTTTAGCATTATGCACTCAACATTACAGTTTCGCATTTCAATACATTTAATAATACTCAGGCGGTCGAAAAACCATCTTTTTTAAACTTATTTGGCAGAAGTGGAAATCGATTAAAAAATACGCTGAAATTTTTGTAATGTAATTAATGTTTTTATTTGCATTAATAATCCATTTAAAAATCGGATATCAATTCAAATGCTCGAAACAAATAAATCAATTGAAATAATATATTTAAGCTTTTACTTGATGTTTATAGTGAAATTTATAGTAAATTGTTTTTTCATGAAATTAATTAATCATATATTACGCTAGAAAAATAAAAATAAATTATCTTCAATATAAAAAAAATATTGCGTGTGCGTGAGTGTGTTCTGCTTATGCCCTTTGTATGCCTCTTCTTTAATAACAGATTATGGCCTGGTTATGCCCTTTCTTTAATAACAGATATGTTAAGTATATACATACGTTGATATTACATTAAAAGACTAAATTGGAAAAAAAAAAAGTATTATCTAACTAATCGGATGCATGCTCGAAGATACTTTAAGATTTTGTGTGTTGGATCAGTAGGGATTGATTTAATAATATTTAAGCACCATCGGAATATATTGTCGGTTAAGATTTTGCGCCTAAAAAACATTAGCACAAATGATATATCACCAAAAGAAATATTTTTTTTAATTTCCTTTTTTTTTCCTCCCATGGGACATTTTATGCATGTGATCATCAAAATGATTACTGTGCTTTACCACTATGTGGACTTCATTCTCTCCTGCAAATTGGCAACTTCGTAAATCCTTTTTTATTTGTATTTCTAATGAATTCTAATTTTTAATGAATTCTAAATTCTAATTCTTTCTAATTTGTATATCTGAATGAAAATTTGTAATGCAATTAGGCAGTTTTGTATTTCTAAGTGGAAATTTGTAATGCAATTCAAATTTGATAGATGTGTATGAACTGTACTTGCATATTGTTTAAAAAGATTAGTACAAATAAAATATCACTGGAGAAAGAATCGGTTTCTGATTAGTTCAGTTCATTAATGTCATTTAATTCTTTTCTTGCAAATTTACTAACATGATCTACAAAATAAATGCTATGCTGAACAAGGATCTCTTTCTCTTTATTGCAAATTGATAATTCTCTTACACTTTAATTCTCTCTTCAGAGTTTTGAAGAGCTGAGAATTATATGGGCTAAAAAGTAGTTTCTATATTTATTCTTCAAGCTTGATTTATCCACAGTGTAAAATCAACACGATTTATTTCTACAAATTGATGTGCAAATTAATGAATTAAGCACACATTATGGTTACAAAATGATGTAAGCGATCAGTAATAGGAGAGACATTTTCTATTGTTTCGGATCAGTCTGCGTCAAACTCATGAATAAGGTTAAAAGATGTCACATTAATCTTGTTATTTATTTTGAAGAGCAATATATATATATAATATAGAAGGAATCTCTAATTGCATATATTTTGAAATCAAATTATTTTTATTTTTACAAAGATAGTTAATTTTTAAATTTTATAAATAGCCGTATTAATGTTTAAAATAATTCCACAATATAGCTATGAATGAAAGAAATTTTTTTCGCTTAAAACTTCATGGAAACAAAAAAATTATACTGTAGCAGTTGCATTACTCTTAACCAATAGACTTCCAGACAATTTAAATTCTGCCTCCTTGCCGGGACGTCGTCGGAGCCAGAGGGGGAGGATGTAGCAGTTGCATTACTCTTATCTTCTCTTTTGGATACTAGATGGCGATGCCTGATTAGGCCATCCCATAATGCATCCCATTGTAAAAAAAAAAAGAGATGTGACGCTGAACTGAAAAGCCGCGCTCGTGAGTGTCTTGTCTTTGTGTTTGTTTTAAGTGTGCGAATGTGATTATTAAAGAAATGTTTCCAACAACATTCGTCCTGTTGCTTCCTGCACAGATCATAATAATCTACATAACACCACAATACCTAATTAAGAAAATACATGAAACATGAGAACCGATATCTTCTTATGATTTATTTCCGAAATTTTTTCTAGCATTGAATTTTTTAGCCCTGATTGAAAATTATGTCTGTGTTTAGGTACTTAGACTAATGCTGTCCTTTTGTTTGATATTTCTGTCCTAATCCCCATATCTGTCGACGTGTAGCATTTTTCTTCAGTAATAATAACAATTAAAAAGAGACATTCGAGAACTTTTAATAAACATTTTTGTCACCGGTGATCTTTACACGACTTTTAAAAAAGAACCATGACTTCAACAATATTCGATTTTGAATTATTATTGGTTGGAATGCAGAAGCAAGAGTAACGCAAAACTACCAAAGGGCATAGAAAGACTGTTTCTCTTTCAATTTATATTTTAATTGTAAAAAGTAAAGCTATTCTGCGTGTGTTTTTTGTGGGTGTCGGAGAAACGTGTCATAAATTTTAAACTATGCTTTCCGCAGAATGAATTGTTATAGATTTAACATTCCAATTCTCTTTGCGATCTTGGCATTATTTCAAAATCTTAAACGTCGTTGATATTGTTTGGAAAAGAAAAATTGAATGAAAAAATAGTTTTAGAATATTTTAATATATTTTATTTCAGATTCAGAATAAAATATTGTTTAGGTGCTTTTCTCGGACTGCCAAAAAATTTGTTCTATTCATAAAACGTTTTTTAGTTTCTTGAATGCTATTGATTTTTTTGGTTGAGTTTTTTTACTAATCTGATTAAAGGGTTAAAAAAGAACTTATTCCCCGAATCGTACAGCATTTAATAAGCATTTTTATAAAAATTGGCTTTCTTGCGAAATTTGACCTACTGTTTGTTTCAGTATTCTGAGACGATCACTTTTCGATGACTCTATCTCATTAAGGGGAGAGACTCGGAAGGATGAGCTCATTTCCGGAATTCTTCTTCATTCTTTGACCTTGATTTTCGCCCTATTAGATACTTTTTTGCTCAATTTTTTTTCCACGTGTATGTGAGTATCGTGTCGCTTATGACAGTATTATTTTAATTCAGTCTGAGAGAAATTCGAATTTATTTTATTGTTAAATGTAAACATCCCCACCTTTCGTCTTACCTCTTACCCTTATTTTGACGAATAAAACCCACCTTAACGCATGCGCAAAAGCACGGAGAGTTTTAGAATCCGTTGTCAAACAATACATCTGAATTATTCTTAGCTAATTTCTATTTTTTTTTTTTTAAATAGAGTTTTTTAATGAATTTTACTGGCCACGAATGTTTCATTATGCACAAAAACTCTCCATTAATATTATATACTAACAAATAAAAAAATAACGTTGCAAAATATGCCAAAAATTAAATTACATATTAAGTAATGCAATAAAGAAATGCAGCATATAATTTAATTTTTCGAGTATTCTTTCCAATGATATTTAAAATATTAAATTATATGAAAATGTTTTTAGATTAATATATAAATTATAAATTTACCAAAAATCTTGTTTTATTTTGGTAACTTATCCGAATATTATATTTTT
>JAPMOR010077636.1:753550-855404 GCA_026543865.1 Argiope aurantia
GATCTACACTACCTATTATGTTTATGAACATTCAACTTAAAAGTAATCTTTAAAATCGTTCTAAACAAATAATGAGCCACTAACAGAAGAACAATGCAATGCCGAATACAAAATAAAAAAATAAAGGAAGAAAATATTTGCCGTTATTAACAAATTTCGATGTGTGAAAAGATAATTTAATGAATCAGCATAAATATTATTTATTCATACGTAAGTTTATTCTCACACCGATAAATCAGCCACTTTAAAAAATAAAAATAATAATTAAAAAAAAAGCTTGCTGTGTTGCTAGTCTCCAAAACAGAAGTGGGAGTTGCGCATTCGGTAATGATGTAAAAAAAAGGTGGGGATATTTAAAAACTCCGCTTAGTGTTATGGATGGCATTGACGATTTTATAAACTAATTATTGTGTCAGGAATTTTTTATAGTGTTGTAAACACTGCTTATATGTTTCTTAGTTATGCTGTTACATCACTACCCTGATTCATTTTTAATCATTATAACTATAAAGTGCACTGAAATGCCAGAAAAACTGGTACACCAATCTAATATCGTGTAGAGCTCCCACGAGCACGTTGAAGTGCCACAACTTATTCTGTAGACAGTTCACACAATGGTTCCTGCAGGAAAGTCTACAAGTCATGGGAGTGCGAGGTGGTGGAGACCTCCTAAGAGCAGATTGTTGCCCAGATATGCTCAATAATGTTCATGTTAGGGGAATTAGATGGCCAAGAAAGGGAACGAAATTCAAAAGAGTGCTCCTCGTGCCACTCGGTAGCTACTGTAGTCCTTCATTTTCCTGTTGGAATAGTCCACGTCCGTCGGAATGCACACAGGACATAAATGGATGCAAGTGATCAGAAAGGATGTTTACGCACAGTTGGCCTATCATGGACGAGACTGACATATCAGCGGTCCCATTTCATGTCTGCACACGTCCCATGCCATCACAGAGACTCCACCAGCTTGAACAGTTCTTTGTAGGCATGAGGGATTCATGGAATTTTCTCCACACCCGTACACGACCATCTATCTGATAATTAGAAGCGTGACTCGCCAGACCAGGCAACGTTTTTCCAATCATTAAGAATCCAATGATGGTGTTGGCGAGCCCAAGCAAGGTGCAGAGCTTTGAACCGCTGAGTCAATAACGGTATGTTAGTCTGCTGTTGTGAAAGCCTATATCAATGAGGGTGCATTACACAGTGCGTACACTGATACTTGTTGATGGGCCTGCATTCAAATTCTCGACAATTTGAGGAAAAGTTGAATGTCCATCTCGTGTAAGGATTCCTTTCAGCCATCGATGATCTAATTTTGTAAAGGTCTTTTTCTGGTCGCACCGCTGTCGGAAATTTGAAGTTTTACCGGAAATCTGATATTCGCGGTACACCCTTGAAACGGTGATGCGTGAAAATCCAAATCTCATCGCTACTTCGGAAATGCTGTGCCCCAATTCGCATGCACTGACGATTAGACCCAGTTGAAAATCCCTTAAATCTTAATAACTTGCCATTGTAACAGCAAGAACGGATGTAATAACCTAATCAGACATCTTATATATGCACAGTCGACCGCATCACATTACGCTAATTGGTTGGGCACCTCCATTATTTGTATATGACCTGCTATACCAGTTTTTCTGGCTCTTAATATACTTCGTCTATATGATGCAAAACTTCGATTATATGTCGTTTTAGTATGGAAAAGGAGTGAAATATGGGAGCAATATTAACTTTCAGTGAATACCTATATTAACTTTGATGCCGATATCGGAGTTATTCGCAATTAATGATATTGTAGAAGACAAATTGTATTTCGCTCATTTAAGCGGTGAGGGGGGGGGCTGTGAAGAACGTAGTGTAGTTCACTTTCCGTGAAAGACGCTGTGAAAACTTTTAAAGAACTTTGAAATTAAATAATTCTTTTTTTTAAATATTAGTAAAAATGTATTCAATGAATTTAAGTCAATTATTAATATTGTATCACATTTTCACAGACAGTCAATAAATAGTTAAATGTGTGATTATTTATTTTATATATTCACAGGCAGTCTGCGCTTCAAATGACAATTAAAAAATTTTCTTATTTATTTGTATGCACATAAATCATATAAAATAAGTAATATATAATTGTTGCTTAAGATATGCAATAAAAATATGTTTTCCCTCATGTTTATGATAAATACTTGATTTTGAAATGCAATTATTGTTTTCAGTAGAATATAACAATCTACTAATTGTATCTTAAAAGCGTTTAAAATTATTACTTTTAAATAAATTTGCATTAAATGCCATAATCAAAATCGATTGTTAAATTTCCATTTAATGTGTTTTTTTCTACGTCAGTTCTTTGAATGACATATGAAAAGGGTTTTAGGTTATTTGATGGGTATTCGAATTCTTATAAAATTTAAGTTTCGAAATTAGTCGAATTTAGTATCATTCGCCGAATTATTATTATTATGTTTAAATTCCTATAGTATTTGGTTATTGTGGGAATCAGATTATTAATACATTAATTATTCAAGAAATGTAATTCCTTAATTAATTATTATGGAAGTGTAATACATCAATGACTTCATTTATTGTGATGTATGATTCCTAAATGTTAGAAATAGTCAAGCCGTTTGCAATTTTGAAATTTAAGTTATATAAAACTTTTTAGTAAAATTATGCTCGCGTGAAGGTACTGATAAATACAACTGAGTCTGTGAGAAATGCGTGACTGACTTAATAACATTTACCTGGCTTGACAACAAATTTCTATTAAATTTTCCGGAAATCACTTTATTTCAGTTAACTGCGGATAAGCATAGTTAACACTAAAGTGAAATATATCTACTACGCATTAAGCCGTTCCCCTGCAATTATTGTATAATATCTAAAATATATTAAAATAAACGCATTTATTTCCGATATTCACTGGAAATTTACACAGATGCTAGTTTCGGAACTTAATATTTCTGAAGCGCGGTATAGTAAATTGTAATAAATGGAAACTGCCCCTTAAGTTTGATTAGGCAATTTCTACCGGAACACGAAAGATTAACTGGGCGTTATAGCCTTAATAAACATTTTGATTTATAAACTTCTGCAAAATTCACGTGGCTGTTCCATTCTTCGCCGATGCCCCCGAGTTGGAATAAATTTAAAATCGGAACGATTCATTATTCATATTCCGAACCGAATTCCGTTCGACGATAATCCCTTTATTGAAAGCGTTTATAAGATCAAAGAGCCAGTGACGGTAAATGCATTCCGCATTAATTAAAAGCTGCATATTTCATATTTGCCCCTTGCCGAATGATTTATAATTCACATGTCCGATGCAGTCTTTCCTATTCAATTAGTCCATGAAGTATGGGTAATCATAGCTTCTGGATTGACGTTAACTGCTTCTGTCTTTGCTCCAGAAGAATGGAGGACAAATGAAGCGTTTACTGAAATTCAGGATGGTTTGGAATACCTGCCCAGTTTTAAAGCCGATGATTAAAATTTACGTTTGGATTGGTATTTTGTGTTTTCCGTTTAAATAAGTAAGCATTCAATGCTAACTATTAAAAATGAGTTATTGTTATCATTTAATTCGTACTATTTCATATAAAATGGTTTATGAAAATTTGCTTCATGTGATTTTATTTGCGATCTTTCACACTATTGCAGTCATTTAATTTGTAATGTTTCATACATAACGATGAAAATTTGCCTCATATGCTTTTATTTATCATCTTTGACCTTATTGCTGCCATTTAATTAGTACTGTTTTATATAAAACAATTTCAGAAAATTTGCCTCATATGCTTTTATTTATCATCTTTCACGTTATTGCAGTCATTTAATTCATACTGTTTCATATAAAACGATTTATGAATCTTTGTTTCATATGCTTTTATTTACCATCTTTGACATTATTGCTGTTAATTTGTACTGTTTCATAAAAAACAGTTTCTGAAAATTTACCTCATTTTCTTTTATTTACAATTTTTCACGTTATTGCAGCCATTTAATTCGTACTGCTTCATATAGAACGATTTGTGAAAATTTACCTCTTGTGCTTTTATTTACCACCTTTCATGATTTTACAAATGGAATTTCATTATCAATTTTTCACTTTTTTTATGATGCACTAGAATTAGGGAATTCTGTACAGTTGTATGTTTCTAATGACTCTCTTGACTCTTTGTGGACTCTCTTGACTTATTGCTTCCTTTCTTGACTCTTATGACTCTTTTTCTGTTTTAATATACTCAAAAATTAATTGTCAGTTAATTTTTAATAAAAAATTTATTTCCGCAACGATTGGTGCCATTTTATAAAAAATTTGAAGAAAGCCAAAGAAATCTGAGCATTTTGTAGTATTTGCAATTGTATAATTATAAAATATTTTTAAAGACGAAAAAGCAGAAAAAATAAATAATTTTTATATAAAAAAAAGTTTTATTAAGGTTTTAAAAGAGAGAAAATAGTTTTTATACCTGAAAAAATTGGAGATAAAAAAAAACGGAAGATACTGAAAGCAATATAAAAAAAATTCTCGTATAATGATTATGACAAGAAAAGAAATTCATTTCGTTTATTAATTATTAACTTTTATTTATAAACTTTTGTTTCGTCTAATATTTTATATCATCTTCTCTTTAATAAATTAATGAAAATGTGTTTCTAAAAAGTTTGTATTGCTTTTTACCAAGTTTTATTGAAGCTCATCGTTTTTCAAACAGAATATTAATTACCTGATGTTATAAATACATAGTTTGATATGCTGAGCTAAGAAGTTTCAAAGTATTCCTCTGATGTATCATTTATTCTGAAATCAAATCAGCTCATTTAAACAGTATGAATTTGGAATTATATTTTTAATAATAGTGATTAGAAAAGGGACGTCGGGTTTGGAATTAATGGGCGAAAAGCTGGAAATTGTTTTAAACTCGTCAGTTTAGGTCTGGAATGAACATTTTTAACTTCCTCTGTTCTACTAGATGAGCTTTAGTTGCTGTATACAGATTTAGTACTTAAAAAGCAGTTCTTTTAATGATCATAATTATAGTTAAAAAACAATCTATAATATCATCAACAAAGTCTTGACAAATATTGTTGAGCTAGAATTTCTGATTTATTAAGAACTAACACTATACAATTTTTTCAAAGGTTTTTCTGAATGCCGCTACTAGAATTAAGGGGGAAATGGGATTTTGGAATTTTCAATCAACCTTTATATAAAAATAGACTACAAAAAAAAAAAAAAAGGGCTGAAGCTTGGTTGGTTTCAACTTCCTCATGCCATACTTGCATATAATGATAATACGTTGCGTGGTACCTACTTACAACTAAACCGTTTATACAGAGAAAGTCTACGAGCAGAGTGTTGTCAAATCATACTTATTGAAGAGCTTTTAGAGCATGCAGCCTAGTATATAGTCAATGAATGTTTGAAAAAGAAAACCATTGTTAAGGTCTTTTACGAAATTAGAACTACTCCATGCGGATCCAGGATTAAATTACACCCAACTATTACAAGTTTGATGGAAAATCTATCACAGCAGTTGAATGAGCTTGACTAAAAAGGATCCACATCTAAATGCCTTCAACAAATACATTTGTCATTTTAACATGAAAGGCTAACTACCATAGCATCAAAACAATACTATATATATATTTTTATAAATAATGGAACTAATACTTAATTTACTTCAAAGATAAGATAAGTGAAAATAAAATGTTGCTAAAAAATCTATGGCTATATCATGCTTGATTCACTTATAATTAAATATCATCCGTCGTTCGTATCTATACGCCCGTATAGACTTCTTTTCGCGTGTAAAAAGAAGTCTATACCAGTGCATCTATATGCTTTTAACGAATTGTTTAAATTATTTCATAAGTTTTGTCAGCTTCCAAATAAATGAATGAATGAAATAAGGTGCCGTTACCAACAAATGTAATTTTCTCTTTAAAATATTTGAAATTAAATATTTTTTGTTATTAAAATATTTGTTTGAGTCGTTTTTTATTGCGAATGCTATCGAACTAACTAATTTGAATGCTCCTTGAATATTTGAATGCTCCTTGAATATTTGAATGCTCCTTGCAACTGCTGATGTTTCTATGCACAGGAAGACATTTGCCTTCTATTCAAAGAATTTATTTATTGAACCTGTCGTGTTTTCTTTCAGATCGTCTTATTTTCTTCCTTTCCTGGTTAAATATTCTGCTTATGGTATTTCTTTTTCTTATTTTAACGAATAAGCTCCATTATTAAACATCTAGCTCAAGTACTATATTTTGTACCAAAAATTAGAGTAGCAGGACAGCACTTTGAGGGTGAAAAGATTTTAGAAGCTTTTAAGCTTGCTTTCTTCTCGGTCTTGTTTATCATCCTCTATTAGGAAATGCTTTTTCTAATTCTTAAAGCTAAGTAAATGGGAAAATTCTTTTGGAAAATGCCCTTTCACGAAATGCCTCTAACTTAAACATCTGATGTAAACACTTTATACTTTTTATTTATCTCTTCAGAAAAGGAATGTTTTCGAAATATTTCTCGCATCACGCTGCATTACTTAAGATTAAATTCCTTGCTAAATTTGCAATGCGTATTTGATTTATTTTATTATTCTAGATTAATCAGGCAACATTATCCCCTTATTTTATGTGCATACAAAAGAGTCAGAGTAAAAAAAAATTTGTAATAAAAAATTTAATTTAAAAAAATCAAATCTCGGAATAACCGAATCCTTTTAAAAACACGCGATGATTTACGACGATTTTTATCTGAACACGAAATACAAATTTAAGAAGAGGAGGAAAAACGGAGGAGAAAGAAACCTATCTCTACAAAAATGTGCAATAACCGCGAAATTAAAATTCCGCTTCTCATTTTTCAAAAGTCGGAGTTTTGGTTTTTCCCCCTCCCCTTCTTTTTTTTTTTTTTTTTTTAATCGGAAATAGCTCGAAAATTAATTAGCGTTCCAAACTATTTGTAACAAATAAGCTCAAAGTCCACTTTTTTTTTATCTTACTCTTCCAATACGATTATTGTTATTGGTTCTTTTTTTTCCATGTAGCCAAGCAGAAACCATTGTTCATGACGCTTGATTAATGAATGAAGAGTAGATTATTCGGTATAGAAAAACGCTGCGTGTAAATGAAGTTTCACCGTGATCATCAATTAGTCACGTCATTTGGTATTAGTACTATTAAGAAGAAATATATCATTCCATACCATTGGAAGGAGCGATTAATAATGCACCAAGTGGCATTTCCTATTTTTTTCCTATTCTCTTTTTGAGTTCTCGTTTATAAGTGCCTTATTTTTTTGTATGCCAACATATTGAATGTTCGGTGAATAAATTTGGCTTGTTTTAAAATATGAAGGTTCAAAAACCATATTTTTGCGCAAATTCAAAGCGTAACAAGAAGAAAAAAAAAGATAAAATAATCCAAAGTAATTATTTGCTAATTGGTAATAAAATGCATAAATATCATAATAAAAAGTGCAAAATTTAATTCAAAATATGATATAAAATCTATGGATTTTAAAAAGGCAAAATGTTTAGCATGTGGTGTTTTGTATCATACTTCAAGCAGTTCCCTTTCTGACGACTGTGACATTATGCCTCTAGTTATCCTCTCACAATTTCTTTTCACTTTTATAAACCCTCACAGGTCTTCGGACCAATCTATTGTCACAGAGTGATGAAAAACAAAATGTTCATGATCAAAGCCAGAAACATTGTGCAATGACTCCTGGATAAAGAAGATTTAATTCCTCCAGACCCCAGAATAATTTGGTTTATCGATATTTCCAGTCAAGCCATTTTTCTAACAAGTTAAACTCTACATTAAATTCCATGAACTCCTTTTCCTTATTAAACACACTTATTTTTTATATTGTATTATTTTTTATATTGTATTATATATTTTATATTGTATTATATATTGTATGTTGAATATAAAATTTAACATGCTTTTTTAACCCACAATGCATCCTTCTGCTTATATTTATATAGCGGACAGTAATCTTTGAAGTCCGAGTTCGTAGTTAGATTGTGTGTTTTGAATTAGAATAAGCGCTAAGCATTAAAATCTGAGCATTTAGTAAGGTTTTGGAAAACTATTGCTTCTTAATTACAATGTGGACACATATAACAGTGTGATCACATATTAATGGATAGTTAGTTATGTATGACTCAGATGTGGCCGATTTGATCAACGTTAAAACGGTGTCATGTTTCTAATTATTTAAAAAGACGGTCAGTTTTCTCTGTCGTTGGCTTTAATTCCTTTCAACATATCAATTGATGTGAAGACAGTTCTTGAATTGACTGTTCAAATGGAGTATAAATATTAGTGTGTCTAAAAAATAATAAAATAAATTAAATAAATAAATATAAAATTAAAAAAAAGATTGATTTGGGATAAAGCATAGGAATGCTTGCGTGAAATGAATTTATAAAACTAAGCTGTATTTATTCTTAGACTTTCTATGCATTTTCATGTCTACATTTAAAGTCTACATTAAATTCCATGAATTCATTTTCCTTATCAAACGCACTCTTTTTTATTATAGTTGTATTGTGTAATTTTTGTAGTGATATATTGTACGTAGAATATAAAAATTAACATGTTTTCTTTTTAATACATCTTTCTGCTTGTACGCATTCAGTAGACAGGGAACCCTTGAAGGTCTGAGTTCGGAGTTATATTGTAGTGAAAAGAAATTAAGAAATGCTGCTATTTTTGAAGTAAAATAAACACTGAGCATTGAAATCCGAGCATTTAGTAAAGTTGTAGAAAACTGTTGTCCCTTATTAGAATGTGGACATATAAACAGTTTGATCACATATTAATGGATATTTATGTGGGGCTTTGATGTCAGCGAATCACTCCCCTGATGATATCGAACGGTGTTATATTCCCAATTATTATCTTTAAAAAAAAGTCCGTTTTATCTGGTCGATCGGCTCGGGGAATGGAATAGAATTAGTAATTCCATTGAAATTACTAGTTCATGTGAAGACTGTTCTTGAATTGCCTGTTCAAATTGAGTGCAGATATTCGTATGGAATGAATTTATAAAACTCAACGATGTTCATTCTTAGACTTTACATGTATTTTCTTCTAACGATATCTCTTATAGTAACGTATAGTTTGTGGTTACAAATTCAAACTTCACGATAAACTAGCAGTTGTTTTATGTTTCTTTAAAATATTTATTTCTTAACTAAATACATAATCGATCAACTTTGCCTTTGCAGTTTTACTATTATATGCTAAAGCATTAAAATAACTTTTTATTAAAAAGAAATTTTAAATTTACATCAAAAGTGTGTGGAAAATTTTTGCTTCCAAACTTTAAAAATTTGAACCACAAAATTGATTCTTTGTGCAGCCATCCATTATCCTCATCAGAGCTTGAAGTCAAAAATAGTTTTGATGGGTAATATGTTACCAGAAATTCTGTAATGGTGATCTATAAGTATCCACAATCACCTCTTCCACTTACGATTTTCTTTGTTGTAATTTGTTTTCTTAACTTTGTTGTTTCCCACTGATTTTATTAAAACATATTGTCCTTTCAAACTTTAAACAATCTACTATCCACGGTTTTCTCTTTTTTTGTGAGCGCTTTCCCAAGTTTGATTTTTTCCCACTGATTTCATTGGAGCATAATGATTGTTCAAAATTAATTTTAAACTATCTTTGGTTTACTTTATTTTTGAGTTTGATTTCCATGTCAATTTTCTTCGAATCACAATTTTTTTAACGAATAATCTAATCTAATATAGCTTGCTTAATTTACCTAAACGCAGTGCAAAATGTGTAAATAAACTAAATAACTGAACATTTACAAAACGTTTTCTTAAATATATTAATAATTTTTCAGATTAAATAACTATAAAGATTATTTAGTACTGATTAAGTAATTTTGCACGGAATTTGACATCATCCTCAGCAATTGCAAAGAAAATTCATTAACCTAAGTATGCAAAATTTCCGTTCATTTGAAGTGAATAATTTGTGGAAATCAAAATATTTTTTAAATGTGTGTTTTATAATAAGTTTTGGTCTAGTTAGAAAATTAACCAAAATTATTATTTCTTATTGTTTTAATATAGACGTCGTTCATTGGTCAAATTCAGATTCTTTTCAAGCACTCTCTTTTCAATTCTTTTGCGCCTTGAAATTTATAAAGTCATTATTCTTATAAGCTGAATATTCCGATTTTTCAATCAGATCTTGAATCTTTAATTACAAAATTGTTTATCATAATGCTCTTTTCTATAATTGAAGCACAAAAATTACCACAACGAATCTATTCAATTCCATTACTCTAAAAATACACAATGAAAGCTTGCCAAATAAACTGTTTATATTTCAATGGTCTCTCTGTGTCGTTTTTAAATTGATTCATGATTTTATTCTAAACTTTTGAAATATCTAGTCTTAAATGACTTATGACCTTTATTAAATTTATCTTTTAGTTTCCATTTACTTAAATTGGTGCGGAATGTGAGATAAGTTACAGTAGCCATTATTGGGTTCGCTGGCAGTAATATTATCACTGTGAAAGTTATATATTTTATCGTTTTAAATGAAATACGTTTTTTCGTATCGTAATGACGTGAGGGGAAATTCAGTATCGTATATATCGTATATATCAGTGTGGGGAACTATCGTATATATTTTTTTCATCCGTTATTACTTAAAAAGTCTTGGAATATACTAAAAGTTATTGTATGGATTTTAGCCGTTATTGGGTTTATTTTTGACAGTCATTGTCACTGGGAAGTGAGATTTCATTTTATTGTTTAAATGAAATGTTTATTTTATTTTATTTTCTGATGTATACGAAGTACAAAAAGGCAAAGTATTGTAATCGACGAAAAATTCTAACTCTAGATTTTAACGAATTTCTATGTTCCTGAAAGCGAAACACACATATTTGGAACTATGTATACCTGTCGGTCTGTGAACACGGTAATCCAAAATCGCTTTGAGCTAAACGGTTGAAATTTGATATTTTTTATATCATAATAACATATTTCGGTCAGGTTATAAACGAAACCTCTTGAGATGAAGTTTTTCTCTCCGGCTGTGAGAATATAAAGACAATAACTAAAACCGCAGAAAGCTAGATGTTTAAAATATGATAGACAAATTTAACATCTAAAGTGATATAGTTATCATATTTGAAACGAAATCCGTCAAAAAGTTGGCTCTCTATCAATCTGTACTTCCAAAAGTATGTAAACGCCATAATTCAAAAGCACAATGACTACATAAATGGAATTTGATATGTGATTTTTTTGGCTGTAGTTTTACATCAAGTGTTGGTTTCAATCGGCTGGAACAATGTCGTCCAAAATGTATATTTAGTATTCCGATTGTTGGTATTAACCATATCTCAGAGACTAATCGCGAATGATCGCGTATTAATAGTGTTTTGTCGTAACAATTATTCGCCAATAGTATGTTTTTAATAATATACAAGTACCGGTTTTCTTACTGTCACTGAGAAACCAAAGAATCTCATGTTCGTGATTCTGAAAATAAAAATATGAACATATTTGGCATTTACAACTATGTTTAAGAGCCACAATTTTATTTAGTTGTGGAAAAGGAGTTATACGTTTATTAGAGAGTATGCAGAAATTTTAGGGTTGCTTGTTTCATGATGCGTTTATTTGAAGGCAAATTCAATGCATTATACGTATATTTTCGTTTCTATTTATCTAACATACTGTGGAATATGCGAAAAGTTATAATACTGGCGGTATGCATTATTGGATTCAATGATGCATTATACGTTATTGATATCAAATTCAATGCATTATACGTATGTTTTCGTCTCTTTTTATCTAATATACAGTGGAATATGCGAAAAGTTATAATACTAGCGGTAGGCATTATTGGATTCAGTGTTGGATCAGCAGGAGAGTGAGTTTTTTTTTTATCGTTTTGATTTAACAGCTTTTTTGATATCGCAGTGAATAGTAGGAAAATTCATTAATCTAAGTATGCAAAATTTCCGTTCATTTGAAGTGAATAATTTGTGGAAATCAAAATATTTTTTAAATGTGTGTTTTATAATAAGTTTTGGTCTAGTTAGAAAATTAACCAAAATTATTATTTCTTATTGTTTTAATATAGACGTCGTTCATTGGCCAAATTCAGATTCTTTTCAAACACTCTCTTTTCAAATCATTCTGTCAAAAAAAAAAAAAAAAATCAAAGCAAAATACAAGTTCTTATAAACGAGTTAATTAACCAATTACATTTTTTTTACTTTTAGGCATCTGAAATGTTTCATTGATTTTTAGTATTTGTAGCTTCTTTTTATTCTTATAAATTCCATAATTGTAATTACCAACTATTGCGGTACTTGTCAGCATTGTTTTTAAATTTCTCTTGGGAGTATATGACTTCAAGAGAAACGTTCCAAGCACCAAAGATATTTCATTCCGAAATTAAAATTTACTAAACAAAAAATTCAACCCTAAGCAATTCTCATTATAACAATGTAAATTATATTCTTTATCATAATTTCAGCTGTTTAAGTGCTCATTTCTGTTTTCGAAATCCATATATTTGCTTTAACGAAGAAAAATTCTCAGGAAGAAGGAAATTTGGGCCATTTTCACTTCTTACGGCAACAGTTACCACCAAACCTTCGTTTTCTCACTGTAATTGTGGTATTTAATTAGTTGAGACTGCTCCAAATTTCTGCGTTTTCTCAAAAGAATATACCCTTAAAAGCAGAGGAAAGGAGACGGCGAGAGCTCTTTTAGATTCATTAGCAAACATCCTTTAATTGTATAATTATGCTTTTATTTCGCCCTTTGCGTGCGTTTTGAGGAACCCATTGTTTCCGCTGACAAAATAAAACTGAAAAGACTGTTATGTGAAATTTTTCGTAGCCTGTTTGGATGCTTTATTTGGATTGCGTCTTTCCTAGAGTGTCAGTCGAGAGTGTTGTGCATTTAAATTTCATCTTGGGGTCGAATACAGCAGTAATGATTGCGTTTCTGAAGTCTTTTTGGAAGAAGTTATTAGTTAACTTACTGCGTATTGTTTGAATTTTGTGATGCAGAAGGAATGAGCAAATGTTAGTCACGCAAATAAAGTTTATTCCTGTAATTTTAACTTAAATTTTTATTTTCGTGCATTCAAAGTATACTGAAAGAATGTCTGAATCGTCAAAAATTCCGACCTTAAGATTTTAGTGAATTTTAAAGAAAAGTAGTTTGGGAATTACGTTCTTCGGTTATGTTTGTCGCTATTATGTCTAAAAGCCGTAGCTCAAAATTGTAACTCGCTATGGGCTTAAAACTTGGTTTGCTGTTTTATTCTTTTAAATTTCGGAGAAAATCCGTCAATGTGAAATTTGTCTTTGTACTCTCCCATGTTTACATCAATAGGACATCTAAATATTCAGCAAGTTAGAAAAATTAAATTTTGCGCATGATTTTATTATTACAACCTTATGCTGGATTCTAGTTTTAGATCAAATCTGTGGAAGAATATATTAGATTGTTTATGTGCATGTGGATGCCATTAAGAAGAAAACATGTTGACTTGATAATTAAAATTAGTATATGGTTTTGAAATGTAAATTATAGATTTGTGTCTAATATTTGACTCCATTGATCAACATGTTTGCGTTCACTTCGCATGCTCGATTCCTTTCAGTTAACGATGTAACTGAATTCAATTGCGCGATAAACTCCAAGCATGTAAATTTATCGAGGTAAGTATTTTTGGTTTTTCTTTCTTTGTATATTTATAATTCCATCCGCAATGTATATTACCATGTGTATTATAAAATTTCCTTATAGCATCTTATAGTATGTATTATTAAAATCTTATGGCGAATATACAATAAATCTTGTCCAACAAGCTGAATAATATAAAACGATGATTCATTCTACGAATATTTAGAAAGAAAAAAAAATGAAACATAGGCAGTGAAAATACAATCGAGATGTAATAAAGTATCACTCTTGTAGAAGTTATCAACATAATATCTCAACAATTCATAATCAAATAGTGAAATAGCACTAGCAAAAACATTCAGCGGTTATAACTCATGAGCTCACTTTCCGAACAAAACTTTGGAGAGAGATTTCGCTTTTGAGCTTCTGGTGGTTATATAGCTTGACGACAGAATGTGATGTCATATGGAATTATCCAGAAATATCTTCAGATTTCGGTTCCTAGTCTTGATGCTATAATTTTACATCTGTATAAAATTTTGGACCTTGCTGGTCATTAGATTGATGATCAGAATGCGTTATGGATTCTTTACACCACATAATAACTCTAAATGTTGAACATTCCGTATTGTAAAATATGCGAGAAAATGTAGGGTTGTTCTTTTCACCTGTTATATTCCCTCATGTGTATTATGTCATAAAATATACCAGGCATGTTGATTTTTTTTATGCTTTTGAGATATGTATTTTATGTATAGTTGGAATTGAGATGTATTGATATTTTTTTACTTCGAATTAGTTATGTTTCATAGATTTTGGTTCATGATTAGACTCTGAATACTGAATATCTATAGCAAATGTGAAAGTTGCTTATTTTGAGATGGATCATCTGTAATTCGCTTTCCGACTTGTATGGAATTATGCAAAGACTTCCTCGTTTGTCCTGTGTTAAAATTTTGGAATCGACTTCCGAATATATGTTAAGCAAATCATTAGCTGAATGAATGTATAATTCAGTTAACTAGTGAAATCTTCTTAGCCACAATGTTTTATTCCAATTAAATATATGGCTACTAAAATGTTATTGGATTATGGGAGAAATATACCACATATGAGCAGCTACATTCACTGCATTATCTTCCAAATTCTACTATTTATATCATTTGTATCACATAATATCAAGCTATAATGCCTATGAGATGATTATTTAGCTTTATGATCTTGCATGCAGTTGCTAAAAGTTCATCAGAATAAGGATTCATTAAGTTTCCTTATATGAAGAATTTAATATCAAGTTCATAGGAATAATATTTATGAATATAATATGTAATTAGAATTATTCTTTTGAATGTTTCAGTTTCTTTATCCTTCATATTTTTTGTAAAATATGTAAAATAATTAAAAAGTTATAAAAAAATTGGAAACTTATTTTTTAATGTTGTAAAACGATTTGTGATTTGCTTCCATTGCAATAATGATTATCAACGGATCTATTTTAGTATCTCCTTCTAGCAGTTTAGCGCAGAGAGCATAATTTATTATGTCCTAATCGCAATAGGTTATTCTTTACATTCTTTTTTCCATACAATAACTAAAAAATAACATTCATCTTAAAATAATATAATAAAATTATTGTTTGGTTATCTTACGAGTTGGCAAAATATTACATTCTTTTCAAGTTAACTAGATTATTAATAAATTAGATATCCTGTTAATAGTTAGTAATGCATTGGAAATCTTTGTCATTGTAATTGAGCATTATTTCACTCATAAAGATGAAATTTCTTGTAACGCTTACGCATATATATATATTTTTCCCTTTGCAAGAACTGATGATGCAGATCCAAATTTGGCTTATCCCTCCTGTAATTCGATAGCGTTGAAAGAACGAAGTATATTTCGTTTCGCCTGATAATTAGGATTAATTACACATTTAATTATAGAATCGAGAAAAGAAAAAAGAACAGTGCATCTTATTAGTGCCTTTTCTGCAATAAGTTTTCCTTAATGTAATGATAAGGATGTTTCAAAAAAGTTGTTACTTGTTATGATATCAGCTGACGTAAAGTGCAAAATAATTTATTTTATATTTGGATCTGAATACAATTCGTACTACCAGCTTCTTCAAAAAGGATTTTAAATTTTTAAGATTAAATCCATTTTCTACCTTTAAATAAATGACAATTATGGTGACAAATCTGGAAGGAGAGAAGGATAGACACGCCGTAGGCATCTTAAGGATTTGCCTTAGAATTAAAATATTAATACATTTACTACACATTTTAGAACCATATTTGAAAGAATAAATAATTTCTTGCCCACGGTGCCATTTTTCTTGCTTTTCTTTCCAGTAATCCCATTACCCAATACTAGCTATTTAGACATCTTTTTCCATTGTCATCAATCATCATATTGCTTATCAATAATATTATGAATTGCACCTTTTATCTCTAAATATATCCAATTGCAGTTTCTGATTGTTATTAGGGTGGCTGTTTTCATTGTTTCATTAAGTACCACCATATTTGCACTGCAATTGTATACTTACCTCTTGGTATACAGCTATATTTAGTTATTTAATATATAATTGTTTACTACTTAGTCGGACTGTTTGCTATACCTCTTGATAATTGCAATAGCAATTCTTCTGTTAATTATTTAGACGTTTTCGTCCACTGTCATATTTCCTACTTCTGTATTGTCTGTAGTTTTATTTAGAATTGCTCATTTCTCTTTTTACTATCTTCATTTTGCATTGCAGCTGTATTTTGAATTGCTTGCTATACCTCTGGATAATTCCAGATTCCAGCAGATTTCGGCCGCCATTTAGATGTTTCTATCATTGTCTCATTTGTTACTATTATATTTTGCCTTTACTGTATTTCGGAAACTAAACCGTCATGCTTCATTTTCAAATGAAATTTCTGATAATCTCCATATAAACTATTCCTCTGTCCCTAACGACTTTAAATTATTTATATCTTAGCAGTTTATTAGCCAGAGCTGTTAAATCTTGAAATTCCTCCCTCCTCTTAAAAATTGGAAGAGGCATCTGTAATATTTCTCATATCAGACTCTCATCTAATTTATTCCAGATACTAATTATATATTAAAATTGAGATTTTTATCAAATATAATAATACCCTTTTTTCATTGGCTTATAATTTACATGAAAGGAATTCTTTATAATTAAATAACATTTAATGATTTTGTGTTGATTCAAATGCTCATATTGGAACTCAACTGGGAAAAGAAGTGTACCGAAAGCGCAAGGAAAGTACCATCTCCGCTATAATTTTCATTAGATATCGCGTCATTTAACATTTCAGTCGACTTAGAAAGTAAGTACGTAATTCATTTATTGAAGTTGCATGCAAGCTGAATTAAGTTACTACAGGAAAGTTCTCATCGTGTAATCTAATTCCTGGAAGCGAACACTTCTTGATTGAATTAGCGAATCATTCGGTGCAATGAATCGGAATTTTTAATTTCCTTGAAAAATGTAGGAAACTGATGATTCTTTGGGGCTTGAAATCGATGTTAGGAGTTGGAGACTGTTCATTTGATTGATTTTTATGAGCGAGGATTTGGCCCGTTGGGAGCTTATGATGCTGGAATGTATCACCGTATTCCTTTTTCAATATCTTGCTGATAGTTTTTAGTATCTCATTTTAATTACGGTGCATAAATTTTCAAGGCTTTAAAGAAAATTCTTATTGTGCAATGACAATTGTAAAATAATTGTAAGTTTGAAAAGATAATTTCATTAGTGAAAACTTTATTCGTTTATTTAATTTGCTGATTTTTAAATAGCAAATTAAATTCTTATTTATATTCTTCAGTTTTTTTTCTTCGTTATTTTTTTAAATTATTTTTGAAGGGTACTAACGTAGATAAAATGAATAATAATAAAATAATAATAAATTTTATAAAACATTTTTTAAAACACTGTTTTATGTGTCCTAACAATAATTTTTTTAAATTTTAATTACTTCCTTCTTTTTAATTTTTAATTTATAGTTACAAATATTACGGGATTTTTTTAATTATTACAAATATTATGTTATCTGTTAATTGTAATTAGAATTGAGATTCGGTAGAATGAACATGAAACAGTCCCCCACCGTTAAAATTCTAGCCAAATTGACGCCATTTTTATTTGCGGCAATAAACGAAATTTAAATTGGAAAATTTTTAATTTCCATTTTGTAGAGTTGCAGTTAAAGCTCTGTGGATTGTCACATTAAGGAATGATTGCTTGAAAAAAAATATAGACGTATCGTAACGTGTTTGTATTAGATAAAATTGAACTTAAATGAGAACAGTGTGGAATATATAGCAACAAAGTTGTTATCCTCTCTATTAGATTTTGCGAATATTGAAGTATTAAAATTTTTTTAAAGTATAGAATGATTATTAATGCAAAAACAAATTTGTATTTCTAAAATGCAAGATTAAGTTTCTTTACAAATTGAAAACAAATTAATAAAGAAATTAAAATGAAATGTACGATTGCACATTTCAAGTTATCATGTGAGAACATTATTATTTTTAAGCCATTATTTGTCTTAATTAATTTATTGCCAGTTTAAGCCGGTTTGAAACAATCATGAGACTTCTTTATCGGTCTCTATTCTCTCTCTCCCCCTCTCTCTCTATATATAAAGATAATTTTTTTAAAACTTTCATTCTCAATTTTTCCTAGCTGGCAAACACAATTTTGGAGCTCGACCGATTTTGAGATGAAATGACAGCTATGATATCATAGTTCTACATCAACCTTTTAAAAACGCATCTGCTGTCAAAGAAGCATACGTAATAATAAAGCAATCCTAGTAAAAGCAGGTCAACCTTTTAAAAATGCATCGGCTTTCAAAGAAGCATACATAATAATAATGCAATACTGGTAATAGCAGGTAAAAAAAAATATATGCGATTAAAATATTATGATGAAAATTGCCATTTATGCTTTATTCATTGCCTACGCGATTTCAAGCTTCAATATTCATTGCCTACGCAATTTCGAGCTTCAATATTCATTGCCTAAGCGATTTCGAGCTTCAAAACCGCCTAACCAAAACAACATCATGTTCTCACATGATAATAAAATAACGCATGAAGACCCGGACACAAAATATATAAAATATTTTATCTGATTTAATAAGTGACTACCGCCTGTGTGCACGTGCATGTTTTACGAATTTAATAAAGATTTAATTTTGTATAATTTCAAAAATTTACTTTTCCCGCACATTGTGTTCTTAAGTTTGATCAAATTATTGGCAAAAATACTTTTAATGCATGTTAATTAATCTGTATTTTGTAACATTTAAACAAAGCTAATAAAATGGATTTTTTTTTCTTAAAAAAATGATGTTGTTTCATTGCATCTCTAAAAAAGGGAGGGGGCGAAAGTAGGTATTTTTTTTCTTCTCTGTGGGCGTAAAATGTTGAGTCTAGCAAAATAAAATAAGGAACTTCCTTTAGAATTCTAAACCATAGAATTAAATTAATTACATTAAATGGAAATTTTCGTTGAATTAAGATTATTATTTCTCATTATGGTATCAAGTATATAAATTGAACAGAATATACTATAAAGTACCGTAAGGATTACTTTTTTCATATTTAATTAATGTATTTTTGTGTTACTGTTGTTAGTGTTAGTTATTTCTAATGTAGTTAGTGCATTTTTGTCAAATAATTTCACAATAATTAAATTGGGATTTTGGCTAGTGAAATTTTTAATGAACAATATGAAATCTCTTTCAACAAAGATGTTATTTAAATGCTTGGAAGTATGCATTGTCGAATATTGTTTTGTACATTATCTGAAAATTTAATCAATGTCTAGGACGTAAATAAAATCAATTTTGACTTTTTGGATGGTTTATGCTAGTATTTGTATATATATTTTTGTTACAATTTGTTACAAAATCGAAGCACTTTTGGATTAAAAAGCTAGCTATTAAGATTTGGCAAAGATTTATCAAATTAATAATACGAAAAATATATAACATTTCAGCATGTTTTTTAAAGTATAGTAAACTATGTTAAAAATCTTATTCTTTTTTTCACAAGTAATATTTAAGTAGTCGCTTTCTTAATTTTATAATCAAATAAAATGACATTTTTTGTTAATCTTTTGGAAGTCTTTTTTGATTTAGTTTTCTTTCTGAAGTCATGCCGTGCACCATTTTCGTTCTGAGACAAATCGAAAACGCGAGATAAAGAAGAAGACAAAAAAAACAAAAAAACTTTTAAATATTTTTTTTTAATTCAAGTTAGAAAATTGATTTCTTCGGTGACAAAAACCGGATTAACTTGTAAGCTGAGAAATCGATTAGTTTTAATCAATTATTTTTTATGATTTATAATTAAAAGTATCAATTTTTAATTTTTTTTTAATGTTTGTGTTAGTCAACAAGATTATTATGAAATAGTTCCGTCGTCTTGGAAAGAGGATTAAAATGTCCGAACAGATGATTGATTTTAATAGAATTGCATTTTAAAAGTAATTATATTAAATAAGCAAAAAAACGCGAGGGATTTTTAAAAATATTTTTAGTATAGACTTGTCGTTAATTAATGCTGGCAAATAACATAATAATATGGCATTTTTTGTAAGTGTGCAGGCATTTAATTCCCCCCTCTCTTTGATCTTGCGGCATTTCTGAGTATTTTAATTTATATGATATATGCATTAAAAAGCACATCTTTGGTAGTGACCGAAAGGATAATACTTTTGCTACAAATTTTAGTTTATATTTTCAAGGATGGCAGAAAGTGGTACATGAGGACGAAAGATGGAGCGAGTTTGTTCACACAAGAACAAAATTATAGAAATTTTTTATTGAGATATTTTTCCAGGAGATTCGGTTAGGGATTTCTTTGACACTTATAGACTCGGGAAAGGGAATCTTAAGTATCTTTGAAAAGAATGTGCGGATATTAGGGATTTTTATTCCTTCTCTCTGAGCGTGAGACGTTCCAAACTTAGCAACTTTCTAGATAGCATGTTAGAAATAATTAAACAAAAAAAAGTGAGATATGAATCATGATAGATAATAGAATGATGTAACATGAATGAATTTAAGATAGAAATAAGGAAATTAAGATTTACATTAAATTAAGAGATATCAATACGCATATAATACTGGTTATTGTTTAAGATTCCTCTATCCATGCTTTGGGGAGAAGACGGCAGAGAATTAAGCATCCGGGATATCAGATGAGTCTATTTTGGTAATTTAGGGGATATGAATACAATCATATTATTTTCCCGTGACTCGCACTCTGTTTCATGCCTTCCTTTCCTAGCAAACGTACTTGTTTGTTCAAGATCTCGCCATTTCTTGAGAACCCGGCTAGTAATGTGTATACAAATAATTAAACCCATTTTACACTTATTTCTAAATTTCACTTGTATTTTTATTTCAAAATTTTGTATATTTTTCAATAAAGAAGGGGAGATTCGGAGAAAAGGAACAAATTAATATGATATCTATATTAACAAATTATTTAATATCTTTATTTCAATTGAAATCATTTTCATCTATCATTAATGTATCTAGAATATGCACCATTGGAAATGATTGATTTCATAAGGATGCTGAGGAATTATTCTGTACTTCTTATTGCTATTTTGGGTTTCATAAAAATAATTTTCAAATCTGTTGGTTAACCTTAATAGATTGTGAATTATGGCCCGATATAGTTTGATAAGACCTGGATGACTGCATGATTGGGATGCAAATGAATAAAGAATGAATAATTTTTAAAATGATATATTTTTAAGGATTTTAATTGGATTCTTTATAAGAATACTACCAACTGGAATAACTATAATGGCGCGAATTGGAGAAATTTGCAATTGGTCTTCACTAATTTTTGCTTCTAGAATCCAAAAATGTCCCTCTATTTGAAAATTCTTGTATGGCGATTTTCATTGAATTTGAACGGTGAAGATTGCTTTGTAGCGAGGGTAAAAATCTCGGTAGAGTTCTTAGATTGAAGGAAATTTGCATTTCTTCATTACTCTGTTTTTACTAACGGTAAGAAGATAATTGAAGTTAGGCGAATTATTCTCTTATCATTCCGAGTGACTTTAGTTTAGGAAGTTTTTCATTATCTGCAATATAGACAATTTTTAAAAGAATCAGCAATATGTTTGAAAAAAATTCCACGAATCAACTCATGACGTTTGTTTCAGGCAACTGTTGATTGGTCTAAAATAATAAAATTCAAAGCTTCAAAACTCGTTATGTTTTAATCTCAAAATAGAGGAATTATTTTTTTAGTGTAGAATATTGCGAATCAAGAATATTTTATTAAATATAACCAATAAGACAGGAAATTGCATATATATACATATATATATAATATAAACATCATTTTTGAAGCAGAATCGTGTCCAAAGATAGGGAAGATATTTTGAATTTTTAACTTCGTTTTATTTCATCCCGGGAGGCATGATTTATGTACAAGCATAAGCGATGAGCACATCCCACAGAACGACACAAGAGAAATGAGGAAAGACTAATGAAAATTTTATCCTGTGATTATATACTGTGAGATTTCGGTAAGGATTTATTACACGTGTCGAAATTTGGTAAGGGAATTATAGGGGTTATTTAAATGAGGGGATATTTTAAAAGAATTTGTTTAAGTCAGCAATTTTTTATCCCTTCACTCGGAGCGTGGAAACCACTGACGAAAGCATTTTTACAGTGTTTTCTGTTCCATTAATTAAATAGAAAAAGTGGAATGGGATCAGGAAATAAGAGAAATATTTTAAAAAGTAATCTAAAAGGAAATTAAATTTAAATTAGATTTTAAAATGTCATTATATATATTTATATATGTACATATATAATATATTCAAACCACATAAAGTATAATTTTTTATTTCAGTTAGAGCACTTTTCCGAATTTGAGTATATGCCTATCTCTAATAATATAGAAATTAGCTTTTGGGTGACGTTTAGTGGACACCCTGTATAATTTCCTCTTCGCCCGGAGTGTGATAATAGAATTTAATAACCCACAATTCCAGAGATTCCACACGGCACAATATCCCCCAGACAGCCCTCTCGTCTATTAAATAAAACTATGCCGATTGCATTGTCCGGTATATTGTTGTTAGAATTATTTGCAGGAAGGGTATTAAATCGTTTTGAAGAATAATGTGGGCCCTACAAGCTTTTTTCTCATATTACTTATTTCTTTTCTTAAGATTTATTTTTAAGGATTAGCAAAGATAGCTGTACCATAAAATTATTCATACAATTATCTTCTCCTCAATAAAGCATAAATGCAATTATACATAACCATTTTCTATGTCAAATCTGCATAAAATCTTAATCTTAAATCTTCTATATCAAATCTGCTATATCACTGATTCTTAATATAGGGAAAGATATTCAATAAAATATGAATGAATGTATTTTTTATTGATTTCTTATTAGTATTTTGAATGGTTCGAGTACTGATTCAAATTACTTTTTAATCCTTATCAATTTTATAAACTGGGAAATAACTACATTATCGAATTCTATAATCAAGTCTAGGAATCAATAGCGTATTAATTTCCTACTTGTTTAACGTTTTATGTAGGGGTGCCTTATTTGGATTCGCTGAAAGTATTCAATAAATTCCTTCGTTCATAATGTGTGCAAAACCATTTCATTTTCAGAGATATAAAATCCTAGATTTATAGATTTGCTTTTATTCGACACAACTGGAAAAAAAAGAATATATTCATTTTCTTAGATTTAAAGTAATATGCTGCAACATCAGCAGTTAATTTTTAATTCTTTCGAAAATTATTTCTTATGATGGATAAACTTTCGCTATGGAAATAAATTTCTTTTACAGAAAGAATCGATTATTAGTATTTAATACTTAATTTGATTAGAATATATCCATTTCTTTTATGTTTATATTTGCAACTATTTAACGGGGTGTAATGATAAACTACGAAATCTCTCTCTCTCTCTCTCTCTCTAGTTACAAAATTAAACGTTAATTAAATTAAATGTTAAACATCTCATCAGTGTTAGTTGCAAATTTTAACCGTCTTCTAAACATTAACTAAAGGACTCTGGAGTACATAATTCAGTTTTGGAAGAAAGGTGATGTAAAAGTTTGCCATTGTAGCACAAAATTAAAAAAAAAAAAAAATCAGGGTCTGAGAAGTAGTTTATTGGTGAATATGTCTTCAAATAAATATAAAAATCTGGTCTAATTATTAGTTGTTGTTGGATATCCTGCATTAATAACGTTCACTAGATATATTTTGCTGTGAACCGGCATTTTCAGAAATTTCTGCTGAAATTCATCTTTTACCTGTTGCATTTAAAGCTGTCAATTTTATATCTTTTAGTTTACGGTACTTATTCTTAATTAGGCGATAAATTAAATCATCGCGTCCAAATAATGTCATTTACGTTAGAAAATATGAATAGCTCTTCATTCAACATTAATTTCCGTTGTCATTTTAAAAAATATCTTTTTAGATAAATACTGATCTAAGAATGAAAAATCAGTGGATCATTATGTATATATATTTTACAGTTAAAATTTCCATGCATATTTCATATAGAATCATATTATTTAATGAATATTTGCATTGGTTCAAATCTTGTACAGTCGTTTTAGTTGGCGTGTGAAAATCAACCAAATATATTAAAGGCAGTTTGGTGATAAATAAAAATGATCTTACTGTAAGATTTTGCTTAAGGATTCTAAACGCACTTTTAGTATAATGGGCGTTCCTATCTTTTCTCACTTTGGCTTATTTTATCACACTAAATACTTACTTATATTTAACGGCTGCTTTACGTTATCATGAAAGTTGATGGGAGCTAAAATTTGCGTTCTAATTCCATTGAATTCTTTTCAAAGCACTTTCAATCCTTTTAAGGACATAGTTGGCCAATGCATATAAATAAAATATTTTATATTTTAAATTTTTGGTAGAATGTCAAAAGAGAAATTTGAATGCACTTTATTTTTATCAATTACTGCTTGTTGATCTAAAGATGGAATGACAAACGATGATATTAAATTATTTTTTAGTAAAATATATGAAATGTCAAATTAAAAGTTTCCTTCACCATCACAAAAATGCATTTGATGTTTTGTTATCATGAATGATTTGTCACCTGAGTCGGTAATCGCATTAAAATATCTATAATGAATATAATATAATAAATAATCATGTTATATTTCTTCCGCTATCTTTTTTTACATGTTGCTTTTATTTTGGAATCTCTCTCTGCTTTAAAAGAAACCTTCACGTTTATTATACTGAAGACTTATTAGTTTGGAACAGAAAGACTCAAAAAAATATCTGAGCAAAATGAAGGGCCTCCCTTTCCACTCTCCTCGTTCTCTTAGTTATCTACAGACTTTGTGGCAGCCATCCGTGTAGGATCTACCATCTTCAATTTAGCGAATAGTTTTTCAAATCCTCTGACTAATCCTAAACTGACTCCTCACATAATTCACATTGAATCACGGAATAAGACCTAGAACACCAATTGTCACCAGTACAACATTTCTTGATTACAAATTTATTGGAATTATAAAAATATCAAACAAAAAATGTGATGTTTGGCTTCTAGTGTTCATGAACAAGTTCCTTACTCTATAGCCAGAAATTAAAAGACTATTTTCTCTACGCTACGTATATGGGAAAGTAATTCTCGAATTTTGTCGAATCTCCACATTTTATACCTCCCTGAGTTAAAAAAGCACATTTTTTGAAAATATTCAAAGGTCTATGACAAAGATAACTGAGAAACGCTTTGATTTAGGCGGGTGAAATTGCTATAGGGTCTTTACACCAAATTTGTAGATTCTATCAAATTTTGAGCAAAATCTGTTCAGAGAAAGTCTGTTTGTCCTGCTATTTGAATATGATTTAACACGACAATTACAAAATGACGAGACTAAATAGATGAAATTCAATACGCAGAATTAACATCTATAGTATATACAACTTTTAAAATTTGAGTCAAATCCAACAAGGGATTGACCGTCTGTTGGTATGTTCGTTTTCAAAAACATTTAAACATGATCAATTCAGAGACGCAATTATTTAAATATATCAGATTTGGTACGGGATGCTGTGACTACAATTGTAGATTTGTGTCAAATTTTGGTCTTCAATCGATTGGCAAAAACACATCCAAAACGAAAATTCGATATTATTCTACAGATATTAATCGCCAAATAACTCAACAAGGATAGCATTATAGATTCAGTGAAATGCTATATTCACGCAACAGGTTAATATTTCGGAACTGTTGTCGCAAGGCAACTAGTGAGTATGCGAGAAAGTTTTGAGGAGATCATTTTTGCTGGTTTATATAGTTAAGAAAATTAATTTTTTAAAAATGAAAACGTCTTTGTTTTAGTTCTTGTAGGCAAAAAAAAAAAAAGTTTGGAGAAAAAGTTAATTTGACTTGCAACCTCAATGGCATTTCCATTCCGCCAGTTTACCATGTGAATAAATAGAATAACATCATGACAGAAGTTAATGTTTCATAGGGTTCAAAAACATTGCAGGAGATGTAATAAATGTTAATAAAATATTGACATATGTTGAATAACATTTAAAAAAACATTTTCCCAAAGATAGTCCATGTAAGTGTTTCAAACTGCCTACTTGCACCCCTTTTCTTCTGAGCGGCATCAACTCTTATCTTTCCTGCAATGTTCTGAAAAGACCCATTCCACCTTTATGCTAGGTTTACTTCTCCAAAAGGCTTAATCGGTCACCCTCCATTGCCTATGTCAGATTAAAAGCATCCCTTTCAGGCTAATTGAATTGCTTTATCAGTCAGACCTTCGACATATCGCCGGTTAAAAATATCGGGAAATGGGAAACTGGTGCAGGAAATTCTTAATAAAGGGGATGCTTAATTGGCGTCTTTTATTCGCCATCTCACTTTACCGGGAATGGAATGTTCGAATATCGTTTCGAAAGGTGTTCCATCAAAAGAGCGGGAAAGGAGAAGAAAAGGGATCATTTGTGGGGGTCCGATGTCTTGAATAATTTTTCGAGCGTAGTTTCTAATCTCGTTACGATAAAGGAAATTCCTCTCTGAATAAATTTCCTCGAGCAAAGGATATCCAGGATTCTGACCGTGTGTTTATCTTCCGAGTTTTGAATCCGACGGAAAGTCTTGTCTGTCTCCAGATACCATGGATTTGTTTGTCTAAGAATTTTGGCGTAAAGTTCCTTAGAAGATGTTAATTTTGGAATGAATCGATTTCTTCTATATTTGTGCTGTAAAAAAAGTACTGGATATGGTTAAAAAAAGTTTGCAGAATATTGCTTGTCAGCTCCCCCCGCCCTTTTTTCATTTGCTTGTATGATTCCTGTTTTTTTAGGGGGGGGGAGGATTGTTTTTTATTTAAAATAAATTTGAAAGTTAAGCCTAAGGAAAGAAAGAAACAGCAGAAGTGTTTTTCCTTTGTCTTTCTTACGTGGTTGTTCCACCAGGTAGTTGGGATATATGACCTGGTGGTATGGTTGGGTTCGGGCTTAAAGTTTCTAGGTTCGGAACCCGATTCCATAAATGACTTAAATGGGGAATTTTATATACTTTAAATCCTTTGAGATCAAATGTCTTGTAGCTGAAGCGCCATAAAAGCTTGTTATGAAGAATGCTGTTTAGAGTGCCTTGTATTTCTGACCACGATTCAAAATTACAAAGTGTGTTCCGAAATAGTAATCGTTAGGTTAAAAAGAAAAAAATATATATATATAATTGAAGTAATTACGTCAGCGATTAATTACAAAATTTCACATATTTCCTTAATTTTGATGTTGAGATCACAAACAGTTAACATGCTGTGTTTCTGAGTTATTGTAGTCATACGTCTGCACAAACAAATAAACGGATACTCTACCTTTTTGGCGAATTTAGCTGTACATTCTACACACAATTGTAATAATGGTTTTTAGGCCATTTAAGAATTTTTATTATAATCTGTTTGTTTTATTTTTGTTAAAACGTTTAAATTACATGGATGAGACAAGTTGAAAAACAATAAACGTATAAATGTATTTGATCCAAAATTGAATAATGAAACGATTGTTTTGTCTACTTGTGATTTTTTGATTGCAAAACTCCCATTTCGATATTTTAAATGTAAATTATCAGCCAGTCGATTAATTTTACCTACATTTTACAAACCAAACCGTTAGTGCCATCTGGTAATGAATTTGAAAAACAATTAAATTAAAACAATTAAACAATTAAAATAATTAATTATAAATTATATATTAATACAAGATAATAATTGAAATGAAAAAGTAATAGTTTTTTTATGCGCATAAAGAAGTATGTTTTTAAAAAATGTTTTTACTGTAATTATTTATATAGTTACTTCTAACTAACTCTATTCGATAAATGGCCTTCTGAAATCTAATTCATATTTTCCGTAGTTCCGTACATCAAATTTTTAACCAGGAACTAAGCGGGAAATAGATTTCATTATATGTTATCTCTCGTCAGTTGCTCCTCGTGGACTCTCTTAATTTCCCCTGGGTATCCTACGCTTTGTTTCTTCATTTTGTTTTAAAAATATTATAAATACAGTATGTGTAAACAAGTCTGGAATTAATGAAGTTCCCTTGGTTATATTTTTCTTTTGTGTTAAATAAAGTTGTTCGCTGAAACTTTATTTTTTTTTCTGAAGAGTTCTTTCAGAAAAGAATAAATTTTTCTTCTTATAATTATAATTATCTCTTCTTTGCATGATGAATAATGCTACACATTTCACCAAATTGATCTTAATGTCATACTTATTTTCGGCTTTACAAACATAAAATTTTTACTTTCTGTTATACGAAATATACAAAGATAATGTACTAAAATGACCAATAAAATTTGACCTCATGATTTTAATGATTATCTTCGTTTTAGATCTCGCTATGTCCTCCAAAAATGTCCCAAAAAAATTATTTTTCCTTTTTTTTTTGCATACTGTGCCCGTAGGTTAGGTGGGTGAAAATTGTTATAAAGATTTTCATAACTGAAAGTTGCTGTCAAAGTTTAGAAATCTGTTGGCGGAAAGTTGATCTGTTCTATCCATTCTTTTGTATGTAAGATAATAATTATAATTATTAGCTATGAGATATATGTATTTGGGAATCACAGTTTGGACAATTTATATTAATAATATATTATTTAATATTGTGTGTAAACCTAAACTCTTTAAATCGTGAATTATATCTCCTCTTGTGTGACCCAATAACTCAAAAATACAATGAGCTAATTGAGAAAAAAATAAACTAGATCTATATTAATTCTTAGACCGACATTTTTACTATAATGCTTTACAAAATAATGATTACATTTATGAATATTTTAATTCAGCTATTCAAATTAAATGAAATATTTTATTTGTTGAATTATTTGCTATTTACTATGGGTTTATGTCTTTATTTACTATGTGTTGCCACTCACGTACAAGGGAAATACCGCGATAGTGTGAGTGTTCCTGATTTGAAACCCGATTCCACTAATATTCTGTTTTGTATTCTTCCTCTGTTAAATCCTCGTAGGGAATCTTCTTCCCTTTTGATGGTGTGGTGTGGAAATTTCGAGAAAGAACAGGTTTGCTGGATCCCGTGAACCATCCCTGAATAGCCCTTGTATTGATTTTTCAAAACATTTATTGATATGTGGATTGCTTCTTCATTCCTGAAAAATATTAAATCTAATTTTACGTTCTCTTATATAAATGATAGTGGAAGAGGTATTATGGTAGATTTCTCTGAAAGTAATATATTAAGCCGTTGCATGGCCAAATAGAAGAAGAAACATTTGAAATTTTAAAACTTCGCTTTCTTCCATACTTTGAACCATAATTTGTTTACAAGAAATAAGTGATAAGAAATACGTCAGTTTACATCGCGACACAAGAGCAGAAGAACAAAAGAGACCAAAATTTTTCCTTAAATGGCTTTTACAATGAGATTTTGATAGGAATTTCTTCGACACGTGTCGATTTAGGGAAGGGAATTTTAGGTATCATTAAAAGAATGTGATAAGCATCAGAGAATTCTATCTCTTCGCTCAGAGCGTGAGACCTGCCGAGTTTACAGTTTTCTAGAGCGCGTGTTAAAAGTGATTAAATAAAAGGTGGAATTGGATCAGGAAATAAGAGAACATTTTAGAATGAGGTTAATATGAGTTGAATTAAAATAGAAATCAGGAAAGTAATTAAGAGTTAAATTTGGTCAAGAAATATCATTATACACACACACACATATATATAACAAAAAGAAAACAATCTTTGCGATTTTTCCAAATGAGATCGATGTTTTAGATGTCTGCTTCGATTTCCTTTTCTCATTTCCTAGGTTAATCGCTAAGCCTTCTCGGCAACCTTTTTCTTCTATACTTATAAATATGTATATATAGATTTGATGTGCAGTTTTATGAGGAGAACTTTAATTTATAGCATTATTTTAAGTGTTTATTACTCTAAATCTTATTCAGTTTCGGTAATAAACTGTTTTGTTATAGAGTATTTGTCTTTTACTTATTATTGATACGATATAATTCTTAATAATTTATTAATTGAGAATGCATTGAATCCTCATTCTTTCCATTTTACTTCTAAATCTTTTTATATGAAATTAGATCTGAAACTAGAGATATCAGTAAAACTGTCATTGTGAACAAATAGCCATTAAACGCTCAGAGTAATATATTGCGACTCATGAAAGTTTAATGAGCACCGGGATTAATTACAATTCCATTTCAAATCCGCCCATTTAGTTTATTTAATCAAAACTTACCAACAGAATTCTGAAGGCAGTTTAGTAGATTTTATTCCCTTCCAATTATTTCTGTGACGGAATTCTTCAAAGCATAGTAAAAGCCTGGATTCTTTTTGAGCGTGCATGTTGAATCTAAGAAAATTCTTTTATTCTTTTGAAATTGAGAAATTGTTTGAAATCCATCTAATTTTTAATTTCTAAATCTTCTCTGTAACGAGTTTGAATGTAATTTCTTCAAAAAATTTTGGATAATTTAAACTATTTCAATGTGTTGATTTTAATTAGTTTTTTGACCTGCTAACTAGGTAATTAACTCATATTCAATTCGTTTTGCATTGAAATATTTCGTCATACCCAGTTTAATTGGAATAGAATACTGCAGGGAAACAGTTTCAAAATGTAGAATTCAAGATGCAGCTATTTATATGAATCATTCGTAGTGATGGTGAAATATTGCCACGGTTTTTTCCCCAAAATTAATTATATTGCTCAAAAGATTAGTTTTAATTGAAATTTGGTAGCAAACTTCTTAGGAATTGTTTACAGATGTGAAGCCAAAATCCTTGAAATACTAATTGGCTTCTATTTGTATTACTGTGTCTAGTTCAAATATTTCGTTTTATCTATATTTATTTTACCTGTGTACCCTTTTTTAAGCGCACTCATCATGCTGTGTAAATTATAATATTGTTGATTTGACATCTCAAAGAAAATTAAGTGATTAAAATAAGAATTTCCATTTTATCTTTTACATAACGTTTTAACGAATTGTATCTTCCATAAAATAATACGCTTTGCAATTTTTTTTTAAGTATAAATGTTTTTAATGACCAGTCAGTATCAAGATTGTGTTACATCATAAGTATTTTTAAATCCTGCACATATTGTTGAATTCATAATGTAAATTTTTACTCACTTTTATTTGATTTTATTTGTTTAGGTTTTATGACAGAGAAATTTTGTAATCGATTTTTCATCTACTTCCTACAGTAGTAGAGTTTTTTTAAGTTCATGCACTTGTTTGTTTTCATAGATGGAACAATAATATTTCAAGAATTTAATTATCAGGTAATCGATTAATTAGAATGGATTTTGAATCCATAAATGTGGCGCTACCCGATATAGAATTTTTGAAGAATTGTTTCAATATTTCATAAAATTTATAATAATAATTTAGAAATTGTCGATTAAATCACGGTTAAAATTAAAAAATATATTTTGTATATTAATAAAAATATGTGCAAAAAAATTTTTTTATTAAATGCTGTCAACTTTTTTCATTTAATACATATAGTTTTTATTTTCTTTTATTATGTAAACTTTGCCTGTGTTTGTAGTGACATTTTTCAGATTTTTTTTTCTTAAACTGAATAAATTTATTCGCATAACTTTATTTATTTATTTTTGACTGTTCAAAAAGATAGTCTTCTTTTTATGATGATATATATTTCTCATTAACTGTCTCAAGCATAAAAATCTTAACGTCTTTGATTTTATGATTCTTTGCATTATTTTCTGAAAATGACAGTGAACCAGTACAAGCATCCCTCGCTCCTCCACCCTTTCAATATGTCCGCGTAAACGCTTGCTATCACTTTCATGCCCATTTGTGTAAAATCCAAAATAGAAATAAAATCAACCTTGAAAGGAAATTGCAAAGTTGAAAGAAAGAAAAAAGAGAGAGAGAGAGAGGGTCGGATAGTTGTACTGGTGAGTGCTTAGATTCGATTAGTAAGTTCCTCTTTTTCTGACATGAAGAAAAAATAAGACAAACCTTTTCTAATCATCAAATCTTTTATTATTATTATTTTTTTCATGTTTCTCCTTCTCCAAAAAACAATTTAGTTTTTATTGCCAGCGATTAGCCGATGTCGCGAAACACTGACTTAGATAACGAGTCCATCCCAATCGACGTGCTAAAGCACTGTCTCCCTGCCTTCAAGGATGATGATGAATCTCTCCCTAAACTTCGCTTAATCAATCACTGTGACGAAAAAGTTTTCCCTCTGCCTTGGAGTTGATGGCTCCTTCATCACGATGTCTTACGCTCCAACCCTTTCCAATCCACACTAATGATCAGTATCGCTGCCTATCTATTTTACCTAACGTTTCCTGGTAAAGGGAGTGTTAGGAGTTTCAAAACCTAATGCATTTTTAACTGGAAAGTGTTTAGGTTTCTGTTTTCGGAGTTCTCTCTTTCCCATTTAATGGATTTGCTGGATTCCGGGAATGGCAAGGAGGAATTGATGCTTCTCAAGGTATGCCTCGCCTTGCCATCGTTTATCGTCCTGGATCTATTAACGCGGAAACTTTCCTTGACACATAATTTCACTTACGAGGATGATTCTATTACATTGAGTTAATTTTTTTTTCTTTCCCTTCTCCGTCATTAGGCCTGTTTGGGCATAGTTTATCAAGAAGAGCGATAGTTATGGATTCGTGGAAGATGTCGGTATCTCTGTATCGATTGAAAAATTTCATCAATTTTGCTCGGTGCTGCTGAAATTCATGATGGCAGCTTGCCGTGCCATTTTGTGCATACTTTTTTAACATGTTTTTTGTAAAATAATAGGTCTGTGACATTTGCTATTAATTTACAAGATTGGTGAATTCAATCCAATTATACATTCCCCCCCCCCTTAAGATGGGATTTGCTTTTTATATGTTGTTTCAAGATATCTTTAACTTTATAAGGAGATTATGTTATTAAGTGGTATTCTAATAGTTATTATATTAATAATTTGTGAAATATTATCTTTAAATCTTTCCCTTCAGGTCCAAAATATAATCTTGCGATCTCTCTAACGTTTTGCATTTCAAATAGATATAAATCGTTAATTCACCGATTAATATTAATGTTTACATTTTGCGAAATCATTATTATTTTGTTCAATTTTGTTTATATTTAATTTAATATTATTATTCGTTATTCTACCATATTATTGTACATTTACTGTTGTAACTTATTCATAAGTCAAGTAAATAACTCTACCTCTTGATTGTCTTTTCGGCATTGATATATGATAACAATGTGCTATCTGTAAAAAAGAAAAATTTTTTAAAAATGCTAAAATTTTTTATAATGCAAAACAAAAGATATAATAAATGTGGAACGTTAGTGCAAATAATATTTAAGTACTTATATTCATGAATTTTGTATCATCTGTTTATCTATTTATATTTGATTATATGTTATTTTACACAAATGTACTATCTTGGTAAAATTCGGTAAACATACTTTTCCAGGTAGAAGGAAGATGACTTTCAAGTTGTAAAGGTCCAAAATCTAATTAATATATATATTAATTAAAAATTATGGAAATTTTTGGTGTTTTTCAACCATATTTCCTGAAAATAGTTTTCTATTCTGTCTTGAAACTTCTGAAATTTTACTTTTCAATGATGCCCGTTTCATTTCCATACAATTCCCCACCTTCTAATTTTAATAATTTTTAAAATTTAATTTGATACACAATCTTCAACAGTGGTTTTGTTGTTATGATGAAATTCAATTTAATTCCATTGCTCCATCAAACCATTCAGTCGCAAGATTTCGCAATTGTTAAAATTAATTTTTGAATTTTTTTGTCTTTGAACATTAACTCCAAAATGTGATTTTCGCTTCCGCTTTTTATATATACATACTTGAATTTGTACATACTATAATTTTTAATTGACTTATTTCGTTAAATTCGCAGTGCTCAGTCTCATCAAATAATAAAGTGGGATTTTAAATTAATGTATTTCATATTAATAGTTTAGCACCCAAGAAAACCAATATTTCGGTGTAATGAAGTAGTTACCAATGATAGCTAATTTTTTGATAAATTCAACATGGGTCTGAAATAAATTCTTCATTAATAAGCAATAAATTAATATTTGTTTTCTTCCAATTATAAAATACTTCATGAAATTTTATATTTACACGAACTGCATTGATGCTTAATGGAGGAAGATCTCAGGTTCTAAATATGTGCCTGGCTTATTTGGATTACTGTTTTCTATATAAATTGTATCTTTTTATATATAAAAATTAATTTTATAAATAAATTAATGCTTCAGTGTTAATTTGGAAAACTTTATTTCTTTTCTTCTTTTTCGTTTTGGATGAATCGTTTTGAACATCTTTAAAATAATCTGAAGTATCTCGCAAATATGAAATATTTAATATTAGAAACCTCATTATCATTATTAAAAAAACTAATAATAATAATTATTATTATTATAAAATAAAGAAATCTTTATTAGAAAACTATAATAATAATAATCATTATTATTATTATTATAAAATAAATAAATAAATCTTTATTAAAAAACTATACTTCACATTACCTTCTTTTTTTCGTTATGGATCTATTGTTTTTAACATCTTTAAAATAATCGGAAATATCTCACAAGTATGAACCATTTAGTTTCAGAAACCTCATTATCATTATTAAAATAAAATTAATTATTCGGTTTTTGAATTATCTCAACCAGTGTTATCAATACTGCTAGACTAATAATCTGAAATATCTTGAATTATCTCAACCAATGTTATCGCTACTGCTAGACTAATAATTTGAAATATCTCACAGGTATGAACTATTTAACATCAGAAACCTCATTATCATTATTAAAATAAAATTAATTATTCAGTTCTTGAATTATCTCAAACAATGTTGTCGCTACTGCTAGACTAAAGGTATGCACCTTAAAGATACTTTTAATCTATTCTTCCTACGAGTCTTACTAGTCGACTGCGCTCTGTTTATGTTTTGCTGTTGTCCACTGTTCCGACAGCAACTGATTATCCGGCTTCTGTTGCTGCTTTATAGTTCTACAAATTATTCTTGTGAAGTTCTGCAAGATACTTTGCGAGATTTAAATTATGCTAATTTCTCCTTTGTGTGAGGGAAGGAAGCTCGCAACACCAAGGCTGTAATGTCTAAGAGCGTGCTCCAGCCCCAAATAAATTGCTCATTACGTGCAGGTGCTTTGATCTTGGCCTGGTTAGGAACCTCTTGTGAGGATTCTCGGCAGCTGAATTTAATACCTGAGGACGGTGCGTGCGTGTAATGTGAAGCATCATTTGCTTCTAGAGTGATAATGGAACTCTATGAAAATGAGCTTTAAAGTTCTACTTTATACTAATATTTTCATTTAGGAGGATAAAAGCTTTAATTTTTTTATACATTGTTAATTATCTTCATTTAGATATTGAGTAGAAGTTTTCTTATATAATGTGAATTAAACCTTAGAAATGGATGTTAGGAATTGGTCGTTACATTGTATGAAGGTTTCTTAATTATATGGCGTTAAGGAAGTCGTGTATTTAAATTTCAATGTCACAAATCTTTTCCAGTTATAATTCTTTATTGTGGATTAGCATACAGTCCAATAGCTACGGAATTTCCGTAGTTATCACGGAAACTAGTTGAAAACTGCGAAATTACGAATATTTATTGAAAAACTATAAAATATGCCGAAAATACCTTTTACCGGAATCTTCGCTCATAGAAATTCGCATACTAAAAATATTTTTAATATGGTTGAAAAAAAAAAAAGAAAGAAAGAAGAAGAAGAAGACAGGAATCTTGTTCCAACATGAATTGAAAAAACTCTAGTCACTCCTCATTATAAAAATGAATATAAGATTTCGTTATAATATTAAACTGTGCAATGATGACTTTAAAAAAAGGCAACAAAAAAATGTTCGATGAAATAAGATCAACAAAATTGTGAGATTTTTTTTAATAAATATTTTACTTATGTATTTAATTAATAATAAATATTCGTTCATTAATTGTGAATAATCTCTGAAAATGTTTGTTTCAAAATTAAATTAAAATATTTTAAAAATATCTATTCTTCAATAATTTGTTGATACAACATTATATGTAACTATCCGTTATATGTAATATCAGGGAGAAATGCTACTGATGGCTGGATAATCAAAGTGGGAGAGTATGGAATAGACGTTTTTGACGACCAACTGGTTCGCCAGGAATACTAGTTAGTCCTAACTTCAATTTAAATATGCGTGTGTAATCTGATGGTTATGATTCTCTTAACAAAGTATTTTTAAGCATTAAATTTTTGTTGATTAATGGCCGTGCAGTTTTAATAGCTTTTTGCCCATTTTAATTGGCTTCAAATTGCTTTTATGGTAATGTAACTTCACTTTCCGATTCTTCGTGTTCTATATTACGAACTGTAAATTAAATGTGCGTTGATAACTAACTTAATTTTTCTAATTTATTTAAGGCGTACCTTTAATATTCAGAGCAAATTATATATATAAAAAAATTTAACTTATTTTATTGTGGAATTGCATTGGGAATTTTATAATAATTACATGAAATTAAATGCATTTTTATCCTCTTTTTTTTTTTTCAAAAAAATTATTACATTTGCAAAGGCACTGTAATTTCACTTTAAGGAACCATTATTTTCATTCAAAAATATGATCGTAGATCAAAAATAATAATAATAATAATGTTAAACTGCTTTTAAAGTTATTTTAAAAATCTTCTGTATATACTATTTTTACTTCTAAAACCTGTGAAAATGGTTAATTTCAGAAGTGTTTTAGAATGATATGAACGCATAATGTACTTTAATTAGACTAAAATGTAATTTTCAATATATATATATATATTGACTAAACAATTTTAATTCTCTCAAAAGACTATGATGTTTAATTTTATTTTATAGAAGTATTTTACTATTAATAGCCATGTTATACGTCTCGTATCTCTGTGATTTAACATGATTGAAACTTTAGTAAACATTTGAATGGTGTTTCACTTACAATAATACACTGGTGTGCAAAACTTAAGCAACAGGTATGTTTTTTGCCATAACTTCGCGAGAAATCATCTGAGAGACATGAAATTCAGAAATGAGATACAGCATTTTGTTCTAAAAGAATGACGAAAGCATAGTTGCGCAGAAATGAATACAATGCATACAGTATAGAATCAAACAAAAAAAAAAGGCTTTATTGAACTCATAGTATCGTTACACATGATTGTCTGTCCAAGAGGAAGAACAGCAAGCAGATGTTCCTTAGTATGGGATAGGCCCTCCCCTTACTGCAATGGTTGCTTCGCACCGGCTCCCCATACTCAGCACCAGATTGTCCGACAGTTCTTGAGGTAAGAGTGCCCATTCCTCAATCAGAATCTGTTTAAGTTGTCGGGTGTTCCCAAGAGGATGTAATCGTGCCGCAAGGCGTCTCCCCAAATCATCCCACACATGTTCTATCGGATTTAAATCAGGGGAGCACGCCGGACAATCCATTAGAGTGATATCTTCACTTTCCAGGAGCTCCTCAACAGCATGAGTCCTGTGTGGCTGTGCATTGCCATCCATAAAAACGAAGTCTGATCCAATGGCACCTCGGAACAGACGCACATGGGGAAGGATCACCTCCTGACAATAGCGATCTCAAGTTACAGAACCTCTGTCGAAAACGTGGAGCTCAGTGCTGTCAACTTTTTTCATTTAATTCATATGTGTCTGTTCCGAGGTGCCATTGGATCTGACTTCGTTTTTATGGATGACAAGGCACGGCCACACAGGACTCATGCTGTCCTGGAAAGTGAAGATATTACTCGAATGGAGTGGCCGGCGTGCTCCCCTGATTTAAATCCGATAGAACATGTGTGGAATGCTTTGGGGAGACGCCTTGCGGCACGATTACATCCTCTTGGGAACACCCGACAACTTAAATAGATTCTGATTGAGGAATGGGCACTCTTACCTCAAGAACTGTCGGACAATCTGGTGCTGAGTATGGGGAGCCGGTGCAAAGCAACCATTGCAGTAAGGGGAGGGCCTATCCCATACTAAGGAACATCTGCTTGCTGTTCTTCCTCTTGGACAGACAATCATGTATAACGATACTATGAGTTCAATAAAGCCTTTTTTTGTTTGATTCCATACTGTATGCATTATATTCATTTCTGCGCAACTATGCTTTCGTCATTCTTTCAGAACAAAATGCTGTATCTCATTTCTGAATTTCATGTCTCTCAGATGATTTCTCGTGAAGTTATGGCAAAAAAAATACCTGTTGCTTAAGTGTTGCACACCAGTGTATAATTAGTCGTTATATTATAATGTGAAATTTTATTAACGTGGAATTTAATGTTGATTAAAAAAATTCATAAACTGCTGATTTAAAAGGTCCTTAAGAAGAATACGCCCCCCCTTTTTTTGAGGGGGGTGACCATACTATATAATAGTGAAAATTACAATTTGCATAGATAATGTGATCTTGAATTTTACTTAATATAGGATGCATTAAGTTTCTTTCTTCTGGTTATGACTAAATGCGTTTTTTTTATGCTATTTTGCTAATATTTTAAACTAAGTATCCCTACAGTAATATTCAAAGAATTTTACTATTTATGCTAAAAATGTATCGTCCATTTCCTGTGACCCTAAATAAAATTTTCTGACATCTAAAATCTAAATATATTGATATCCATTTCTCCGCAATTATAGATGCGCAGCCAATTACAGTGCTTCCGACAGCAACAACATCAAAGCCATTTCCAGAACGCGTTCAATTTTTATTGCATGAATCATTTATTCGCAACGACATCACGTTGTAACAGAGCAGAATAACATTTAGCTTATCGCATATTTACATTCAAAGATCACTTTCCCGCCCCCTTTTCCTTGGAAATGTTTCCCTTGGAGTGTCTGCTCACCCATTCTATTTCAAAGAATTCCCCACATCCGCATCGGAAAATTTTTGAGTGTTCTTCCTCTCCATCCCCCTTAGTAGAACTGCCGGAATTGTTCTGCACGGAGAAAGTACCACATCAGGTCATTAGTTTTAAGTACAAGGCCGATGGGATAAATATGCAAATTCCGACAAAGTTGTCGTGCACTCGTCGGAGAAAATATCTTCCTTTTCCTTGATGCTGGTTCCGGGAACATGCGGAATTTTAAAAGGGGCAGGATCCAGAATTGCTTTTCAAAGACCTCCGTTCTGTGGAATAAGTGGGTGTATCGTTTATGATTAATGGTTGCTCAGGTGGTTTGTCTTTCTCTCTCCATGAGTTGAGTTGTTTTGCTTCTGTAGAAAAGTCGGTGAGGTGTGTTGGCGAAGGGGGTAAGCGTTCTTGTTGCTGAATCTTCGGGCTGTTTCTTTTTTGCTATTTGAGAGCTTGCTTGCTTTGGTAACTTCATTTCGCTGTTTGGGTTGGTGTGAAAAATGGTCCTGGTTTTTATACGGGACGATAAATAGGTTCAAAAGCGCATAGGGTTTAAAAAACCATTTATATGATTTATAGGAATTTTCTGTATAAATTTGCCCACTCTCACTTGAATTCATCTACTTTTTGTTGTAGCGATGAGTTCGTGAAGTTTTGTTATCAGTTTTCCTTTGATACTTTGTAAATTTCTGCATATTTTTAAATATCAAATGCTCTTGAGGAGGCATTTTGATGCATGAGAGTAATTCTGAATAAGCACTTATTATCAAAAAGATTGATTTGTAACAAAGGATTTATTTGATTAGATGCTTTCTCAAGTACACATCAATCTAAATAACGTTTTGTATACTTTTAAATATCAAATGCTTTTTGAGGTGGCAGTTTGATCGTGATGCATGTGAGTAATTCTGAATAATCAAAAAAATTTATTTGTAGCAACGGGTTTATTTGATTAGGTACTTTTTATAGTATACTTCAATCTAAATAACTTTTTTGTGTACATTTTAAATAGCAAATGAGCATGTTTGTAGGAGGTGGTTTGATTGTGGCACATTAAAGTTTTCCATATTATTGAGTAAAAACTTAATAAAATTATCCAAAAGAATGATTTGTGGCTGAGGGTATTCATAATTAGGTATTTTATGGCATGTTTTTTTTATATAAATATTAGCTTTTTTGACGACTAATTCTTTCACTTGAAACATTTCTATTAAATATTAAACTGCTGATATAAAATTCATAACTATTTAAAATTACAATTTTGTTGCTTGTTAAGGCAAAAAATAGGAAATTGACGTAAAATTGAATTACCCTTTCCTATATATGTTGTGTCGAAATAAAATATAAAATAACCATTTGATTTTGTGTGCTACCAAATAATCTAATACCAAGTAGTTCTATAATACGATGCCAAATTTGATAAGTAATAATTTAAAAGAAATTCATATTTAGCAGCCATACCGTGTTTTAAATCCAACCAAAATTTAATTTTAAGAGAACTTATAATCAGAATTTTCGAAATAATCAATTTGATAAGCAATAGTTTCAGGTTTTTTTGCTTAAAATATCGGAAGGTAACGAACTAAAATTATAATAATTTCGAAAATATTATGAACAAAAATCTAAGCAAAGCAAGCTAAACAAGACAAAAAGTAAATATCCATTATCATATTATAATTTTTTTATTTCATCTGTTTAAAGCCATTGATTGTCATAATGCCATTACAGTAACATTTTTATATTATCAATAGCATATTAACATATTTCATTTATGGTCATTAAAGAAACCATATTCATAATACAGAATCGAAGTCTTCGAAGGACTCTGTTAAATACCAAAGGCAAAAATGTTCGATTACTGACTGGACTTCACATTAGCGAACTCTTAAACATTCTTTTGAACTTGTTAAAATTACAACCAAACACTTTTCTCGTTTACCATATTATAAAAGATTGTTTATATGGCACTGAAGTGAAAATTAATGTATTCTTTGAGGAGTGAGCATTTAATATCGTTAACACTTTTAATCAACAATTCTTTTGTTTAAATTGTCCAAAATTTGTAATTAACTGTATATTAAAAATTACAAATTCTTATATTAACCTATTTTTAACTACTTTTAATTAAAGATAATCTTTAGTCTTTTAAAACGTTCTTTTATTGAAACCTCTGCGCACAATCATGCGCGCTTAAATGCATTCTCTGCTGCAATATTATTAGTTAAGGCGTAGCATAATAAACATACTAAATAAATTTACATGCTTTATATAAAAAAAAAGTCGGCTCTATCGAGATTTTCCATTTTTCTTTAAAGATATGAAATTTTGTTAACCTATTTTAAATCCTAAAAGATTTTAAAGGATATGAAATTTGAAGTGAAAAGTGTAGTGTAGCTAAGACTTGGTTTAATTTTAATAGCGATATGCGAGTTTGTGATATTTTTTTTTGTGTGTGTTTTTTGTATGATTATGAAGATAGTGAAAAATTTTCGAATACTTCGATGTTTTTATTGTTTATATATTCACAATAGACTAAAGCTTGCAAAATATGTATTTCAATATACATTATTGGTTCTATCAGGATATGTAAATAAATTTCTCTTTGTGTTTCTGTGACCTGTATTTTGTTTGTTGTTTTCATTGTAAATCTCAGAATATCTTCCAATTTTCTTTCTTGCACGCATATTGTTTGTTTTGATTTTGAGACATTATTTTATTTATTTATTTCGATTTCAGCATACCTTGGATTTCTGCGAATTTTCTTGATACAGAGAGATAAAAAAAACTTGCTGAAACTGCAATTTTTTTTATTTACTTGTTTACTTTTTTTTGGGGGGGGGTCCTCTTCCTCTTTCGTTCTGCATTTAATCCTATCCCTTCCATTTTCTGTTTTGTATTTAATCCTGAGAAAGGAAATCTATTTCGTCAAAGGCAGGAAGTGTTACTGTTCTGTGCATAGAAAAAAAAGATAAAAATAAAACTTATCTGTTTCTGAGATATTTATTCAATCAATTGTACTATTTAAGGTGATTGGATTTATCGAATACTTCTGGAATTCACGAAGAAAACTCTTTAATAAAAATTCTCCAAGTTGGTATTATTTCTGTAAATTAACGCTTGGATGGGTGCTGTAAATGTTATTAGAGACAAAATTTCTCAGTATAGAATGAAATGTCTTGCTAGTTAAATTTTACTAATGTGTAGATTTAATTTATCTGTAGGACCATAAAGAACCGTTTTACTGTAAATATACAGTCTAAAATAAAATTTTATTTCTATTCTTATTTTTAAATCTTCCCTTTTACTTACAAGTAATCGTCAACAATCTTAAAGATATTTTATGTGAGTTGTCACGTGACAACATCTAATTAGATAAACCCGTTTCTACTAGAGTTAAGAGATAACAGAGAAGGGGTCGTTTAATTAGAAAGAAGATTCGAATTACAGGCTTAAACCATTGCAGCAAATGCGCTAAATTCCTTTTAAAATATCATGAATGGGGGCATAATTACATGTGATATGTAATATTTTCAGTTTTTCTTATGCATGATATTTTCCACTTTTGAATTATATTATATTGTTTCGTAGAAAAATAATCGAAGATTAATAATCTTTTCTATCGAAAACGAATAAATATAGCAAAATCCTAACTTTAACTAAATGTTCAAGCTGTGATACTACAATACAATATATAAGAATACAAAATGTAACAGTTGTGTTTTTGCTGTCATTTAGTAATAAATTACAAGCTAATTTCTCTCTCTCTCTCTCTTTTAAGAGTAAAACTTTTTTTTTGTCATTTATCCAGATCACCTGTGGTGTCAGTTAATTCAAGTAATTAAAACTCGACTGTATGCTATAACTATATTGTTATAAAATTTTTAATCAATCTAGAAATATAATTGCACATTTTTTAAATAATTCTATGGAATATAAATGAATAAAATAAAAAATTGCAAATGTATATAAGAATATACTTTGCAATGATATAGTCTTTCAGGGTTAACTTTGTTTTTGTCTGGTTTCAAATATGCAATATTTGTCGAAGAAATTTATTGATTGAAATGAAACACGACTGATGATATAATGGCATTATGTTCATATTTTGGATTTATCGATTGAAATTTTTTAAAATTATGTATATATGAAATATGCATGTGTGTTAGATTGAAATAAATCCTCGTTATCATGAAATTATAAAATCATCAATTACATTAGCATAAATTCCGGACCAAAGTGAAATTCATATCAAAATTCATTTTGGTGTTTGATAATCTGTAATTTGCTCCTTCCAATTGCATTCCTTTAAATGTATATATTTCTATCTTTTACTTATCGAATTGTATTTATTTGCTAATCTTTTGAATGAAATTATGTTTTACTTGAATTAGTTCCACTGCATTTTTAATTCCGTCTAAATCATATCAGAATTTCAAATTACAACAAATTGTCCTATCCTACGTCAGCCATCAGGCAGTAAAGTTATCTACCTGCATTGAAATTGATCCCGTTTGCATAGTCCTGGCGTCTGAAATGTCACAGACAGTTCCTAATGGCTGTGACAATATTGCATTCGCTCACAGACTGCTGCTGCAATAACCATCATTATGCACAAAAGGGGCCCCAAGAGTTGATGAGATGCTGACGGAGAGATAACACTGTTTGTGCTAAGCCTATGATAATAATGTGTACATACTGACTGCGTTTCTGGCCAGGACTTCTGGGTGTGGTTCTAATTAGTCTGGCATGGATATTTGCGTTGTGCAGCATTCTTCTTGCGATTTGCTGAATAATTTTAAGTAATGAATGCGCATTAATTACCTTTTGTTGTGGAATATACTGTTTGTTTCCAATGCCAAATGAATGAATAGATTCTTTTGGAAAACTCTACAGTAAAGCTTTTAAACTATAGCGTTTATGTTTATTCTATCATATCTGATGATGACGTTGTTAGAATTCATGTTCGAGAGCCGGGCAGGGGGGCATAAATATAAAAATGATTATGCTATATATATATATTTATCTTTCGGAAAAATTGTATAAAAGTTATTAATTAAAAAATTTTAAGATATTGTCTCTTATTTCCTGAAGTTGCCCCTACTTATTTATGCTATAATTGTAAATGAGGATAAAACGTTTCTCATATCATTTCAATTTTAATGCAACATACAGGAATTGGCAACATTAAATCAAAATAATTATTGAACTAGTTTTCCTGCAGAAAAAATGATATTTCATTATTTGATTTGTTTGATTCAAATCTACAAGCTAAATATTTATTGAATGATGTTTCTTGATTTTCCTGGCTATGTATCCTATTTTTAAACAAAACCTAATTTTTTAAATTATAAAAGCACTGTATTATTGTACATTGTAAACTAGAAAATAGTTAAAACATTTTGTTAAAAAGTTTGGCATGATAATACAAAAAAAGAAAAAAAATGTTTAAATAAATAAATACATTTTGGTTTCAAAGTAACTTATCCCTAAAAATTATTTTTAAATTGAAATTTTTTAACATGTTTACATGTGCACCCTCAGTTTTAGAAGTCTTAAGTCAAATAAATAACGTTTTGTTAACATTGCATTAATAATATTTTCACTATCTCATTTCGGATATATTTCAGAGAGAATTTATTTGGCGGTATGTTTGCAAACTATCTGGCACTTCGCTATCTCGTATCGATTACACATTACGTTTTGGAAGGGAAAAAATAAAAATCTTTTTGTTTTTATCCTCATTATTTCTCAAACAGTTCATTCTGCAAGATCATTTACGGAAATTACCCGACCAAATTTATCCCCAATATCGAGGTCCAACTCTGCTCCGTCATAAAGTACCTCTTATCCTGAATCCCAAAAGCATCCAGGAATCCCACTTCTGCGATAAATATATGATCAAACAAACAAACTGGACAAAAACCGCTCTATTCGCGCCTATATCATGACAAGGATAATATATATTCTCGATAAATCTTACCCGAACACATTAAACTCATGAAAGACCCAGAAGAGAAGCAGAAGGAAAAAAAAAAAAAAAAAACCTTAACATGAAGGCCATTATCTTGAAAGGCAATATAACTTTCTTGCAAAAGAAAATTAGAAAAGCTGCAGGAGAAAGAACCAGGGCCACAATGCACATCGTCCATTTCGTGCGCTTTGAGCGGAAAAAGCTAACTCCGAGAGATTGGGTAAATATTTGCAAAGAATTCGCGAAGAAAGAACAATGTTTCTTGACAAATGGGCATTTGTTTTGACAAATGGCGGACAAGTGATGGCAGAAAATAGTTCACTCGTACCTTACTTTTAAGCTTCGTTGACTCTACCTTTTTACCATTAACTTTACCTCCCTTATTTGTTTTGGTATTCGTCTCTACATGTAATACCTGAGATGGAAGAAATGAAAGAAGTTGGTTATTATCTCAGTAGATTCTGTACCTAAGTAAATGAGAAATGACTGGTCCATTAAATTAAATCGGGCTTTTTCTGCTGGTATTTCTTTTACAAATTTACTGATCTTATAGCAAATCTTGCTTCTATTTAATTTTTCGGACCCTTTATTTATCATTTTTATAATGAAATCCATTGATATTAACAAAATTATATTGATCTTCAACCTTAAATTAATAATTTACTTTGACGTTTTTCTCTATTATGTATACTTTCTCTTACTCTACTAATATAAGCCCAAATATAATTAATTTTTTCCCTCCCTTTTTTTCCTTTCCCTTCCCTTTTAATTAGGCAATTAGACTGGCATAAGAAGTGCAATAATTTAATTATGCATGCTTCTTTTCTTTTAAATTATTTGTAAAATGTAATAAATGAAAAATATATCAGTTAAAGCACATTAAACAAAGTTTCTATAAATTTTTTCTGACTTAAAAGTTTAAAACTTTCCGTTCTGCTTGTTGCATGGGTTAACTGCTGCTGCTGCTTGTGTGATGTTTTATCCAATGTTGTAGAGTTTTCAAGATCTTCTCATTGCTTCATATAATAACCTAAGCATTGTTTGTTGAAGGAAGTTATTTATTTAATTTATTGCTTATCTCATTTTATAAAAATGAAGATTTATGTATAAAATAATATGAAGATCATTTATAAAATCAAAACATTTTAAACTGATATGCTGCAATAAAAATCAAGGTTTTTAGATAACGAATTGAATTTACTTTACTTTGATGGTTATCTAAGATCTACCCCCCCCCTTTCTTTTTTACTTACGTAAGATCCTTTGTCTAAAAAGATATTTTCCAAGATTTTTGAGTGAGGATTTAGCTTATTTTCTCTGATTATTTCGTTGGTAAATTGGATGGATTAATATGGATTAGCCGGTTTGATGGATTAAGTGGAATCCAGTTATATAATCCAATGAAACTTTATATTTGTGGTGTCTGCTCAAGTAAAGCTTATACTTCATTTTTTCTTAGAAAGTTTATTTGATCAGTGTCTGCTTATTGTCTAAAAGAGTTTAGAAATAAAGTTGATTTATTAGCTTAAACTGATATACGTATAATTTAATCGCCATTGAATAGATAACCACAATAAAGGCATTAGTCTTTTAGTTAGTAGAGCGAGACATGTCCGCCATGTTTTAACTAATTCATTTAACATCGGTGGACTAGAAGTAATTTTAGCGCAGTATTAATTCATCGAAACAATGATGTATGCCAGAAAATTATTTTATCTTCAACTATGTTATTTTTACGACCCGATTATTCATTGCTGTTTCTTTCGACTTCTTTGATAGATACCTAATTGTTTTCGAATATTATTTTATTATTCCATTTTCCAGAAGATGAATACCATTGAACTAATGTTATTTTTTTATATGAATGCCTGCACTGAAACTTGTAGTGGAATACCATTTTCGACAACTGATATTTCACTCAATAACTATTTAAAAATTCGATTGGAGTTTTTGCCTGGCTCAATTTTTTGCTTTTACTTTGAAAAAAAAATATTTCGACTCATATGAAAGTAAGAATCTTAGTTTAGTTATATATAAGCATTTCGCGTCTAAACAAGTCAATCTTTAATTTCTAGAATCGAAGCTGAAATATCATGACAATCAAAAGTGATAGTTTTTTTTTCGAAACATGATTAAAATTTAAGTATTTTCTTTTTTATATTCTTTAAAAAACAGTAACGATTATTGTAGTACAAATAATCATTTTAAATTCATTAATCATTTTAATAAAATGATGTAATATATCCAATTATGAGAATGAAATTTGTTGCATATTCTGTAATAAAAATTCATGAACGAAAAAATATCTATATACATTTTAATCAAGAATGGTTATTGTAAGAAATCTGCTATAGTTATTATTATTATATATTAGTAGTACAAAAGTTGAATTTTGAAAATATTCCTAGTTAGCATCCATCCTCTGTATTTAAGCTTAATAATATGCTATACTGATTGCGAAATCTTATTAAAAAAACTTACATTGTTATATTGTACGATCAAATTATATAGTTGGTCGATTCGATGTCATTTTGGAGCAGCGCTTTAAAAAATGTTCTAGAAAGTTTCATTGTTCTACGTTTGCATGACTAAATAGTTTTCATTTATCTGTTCTTTAATTTTAAGATTGAGGACTTCTTATCTTGTTCGATTTTTTTCCTCCCTCTCATGTAAAAAAGAAGAAGAAAAAAATGTTCTTCCGCAAACTTCAGTCTTGAAACTTGCAAGACTTAAAAGAATCGTAGTTTTAAAGTATTTATGGCAAAGAAACAATTCCCCAGAGGTTTTTTGAAGTCTGTCTGTCCTACCTCTACGATTCTAAGTAATCTTTCGCGAGTTTTAATCAAATTAGATTAGTTCCTCTTCCATTTTTTCCTTCTTTTTCCTTTTTCATTTGCGGAAATGATGCAAAAAAAGAATGGAAAATTAGTGTTTTTAACTGATTACTTTTGCATTCTTGATTTTTCTGGTTTTAGTTCATAAATGGGAAAGAATTCTGATAACAAATTTCACTTCAGTGTTTGCTTTTTATTTATTTACTATGTTATTTCATTTTATTCTTGGCATCCCATGCAAATTGCTTGGCTTTGTAACTTGTAAAGTTTTTTTTTAAACTTTTGACTTTTATCGTCTGCTGCGAAATTCTCGTTAAAAATTATGCTCAGATTTTATCATCTTGCCTTTTATTTGATTTATCTTTTGCTTTAGTTGGAATAGTTGTGTCTACTATTTAAAAAGGAAATAAAGGTTATTGGCTTTTCAATCTTTCTTTAAGAACTGTTCGTTGAAATTAAATTATATAAAACAAAATATTATTTGGTTTGTCTGTTGTCTGAAGAAAACGAATCTTTTGAAGTTATATTTTATAAGCGTTTTGTAAAATTAAATGGAATGGAATTCTTTGTCTTAACATTTTTTTTATCGTTTTCGTTGAAATTCCATAAATTGTCAAATTATTCTTTGATCTTTGAAGGAGACTATGGAATTTTAAAATTTGATCTTTTACATCTATATTTTATGTCATGACATTTTTGAAATTTTCCCAAGAGAGTGAATGGATTTTAAATCGGTAAGTATTTCTAACGGTGGGAATAATGTTGCTATGATAGATTTGAAATTACAATCTATTCTGTCATAAAACTGCGATTAAAGTAACGAGATGTTTCGAAAATTAAGGGGAAAATATTTACATGTATGCATTTTACATTAATTATGATATGTCAAATATCTTTTAAAATCGAAATGCAGAAATATTTTTTTATTTGATCTCTATATTAAAGATTATTTATTATTCTTGTTTAAGAATTCATAGATGCATTTAAATTTCAGATGAGTATTTTAATTTCTTTATTCAAAAATCTGATGAATTACACATGCTTAAAAATAAAAATAAAAATATTTTTATGACATCATTTGAATCATATTCTTTTCTTTAAAAGGAATTGAAATTAATTTTGGATTTTCATTTCTATACACATGGGTTTCGATAATAATATATATACATATAATATAATATAATTTTATTTACAATTTCTTTCGAAATCTCTTTCATACTATTCCACCTCATTATAACAATTTTACACGGCATTGATACCTTAATCGTTTTCTTTATAAATAAATGGGCTATGAGAAACAATACGATACATATTATTTTGGAATTATCTGTATTTACATTTAATCATGCTTATTTAATACCATACTCTGAACGAATTTTTTTTTCTACTTAAAGTTGTCATAATTTTAGTAATTTCTCTTTTTTTAGAATTATTGAATGCGAAAAGATTCAACTCACACGATCGACATCTACAAAAAAAAAAAGAAAAAGAAATCCATTAGGTTTTTCAATATCTGAGATTCAATCATTTCGAAAATTTATCTACGCGATTTAATACATCGAGAGCAAAATTCTAATATGCTATTCCATAAAATAAACATGTTTTGTTTTGATATTTGCTTTTCTTTGCCACTATTTTCCTCCATTTTTAACCCATTTGGGTTCCAAGTTTTATTTTCAATAACTGTAAAAGCGCGAAAATAGTGCTTTAAGAACATATTACGAAACGAACTAATCTTAAAGTATTAAAGGTGTATAAGAGAGCACTGAAAATGATTTATGAAATTGAATTACCAAAATTCTATATTGAGATGATAGAAAATGCGAGATAGAATAAAAGTATTATTTTGAAAAAAAATTAGTTAAAAATTAAAAATTAGGATCAGTAAATTATATGCTCTGTCTAAAAAAAATACTTAGTTTGCTTCATTGTATATGTAAGAAAAGACCTGAACTTAAATTTTTATATGTATATGATTTATACACTTTTTGCATATTTTCACTTTTGTGTTGAAAATATGAAAAAATTATTTTTCTTGTACTATTTTATTAGTTTCAGATTGGAAGCTATTTGAAACTTCAATATAAGTTTTTGCTACTAAGCCATAACGTGCTTTTGTGTGTTCTGTATAATTCATTTGAATAAAGCGATTTCAAAGTTTAGTGAAGTTTTATACTGTGACTTTTATTTGTATTCATGGAAAATATATGGAGAATTCTATAAAACTCATACTTCAAAGGATGAAAAATGAGAAATTCAAACCATTTTTTATCGTACTCAAACAAGGGATTAAACAATGTTTAAATCCCTTTTAAGTATTTTACATGTTTAAAAGGGATTTAAAAGTTCAGTTAAAGTCTTTTATTGCCTTATTAATTGTCTCTCATTAGAAATTTAAGTTAATATTTTTGATAACTGCTAGAACTTTTTGAACTCAAAAAAAAAAAAAAAACCTCTTTGTACTAGTTAAAAAAAAGCATGTTACTTTAACTAAACTTAATTGTAACAGTCCTTAAGTTCTATCGGAAATAAATATTTCTTAATATTTATTTCCGATGCTATTTTAATGGGTTTTACATCAAGTTTGAATGAAATTTTCATTTTTTTGTCATTGATTTAAATAATTCATCGTCAATTCTCCACCCAAAAGAATTAAATGCATTGATTTTTTTATATAATTGTTATTTTAATAGATTACTGACAACAATTTTATCACAAAACTGATACATTACACCATATATTAAATAATTTAACTATGAATCTAACACTAGAAAATGAATTGAGTCTATATTAGATGCTTGTATATTTGACTGTTGGCTGCGATCAAATGTTCTAACGTTGCCAGTTACCTCGTGTCTGGAACATTAATATTTACATCCAATCAGCCGATCTGCGTGCTGCAATCAGCCCTAGGCCTTATCTTGCCCCTCTTGTGTCCACCTCTTCCCAGTGACAGTTACAGCGACAACTGAAAGATCAGTTTCGTATTGGAAGCCATGCCCGTGATTAGTTATTAAGTTATGGGAGGAAATGCTGTAGTATACTGAGTAGTGCTATTCCGGAATTGTGTAATTCACTTTAGTCTGGAGGTAATCGGTTATCTCGTTTGTGCATTGTAGCGGCCGTCGTGAATTGTTAGTTACTTACAGCGCAAAGATGATGATGATGCACCGAAGAACAGCTCCTCGTCCCATTGTTCGATTAACTAGTTTTGGAAAGAGAATCTTGGCAATTGGACGGCAAATCGATTGTCTCGTCAATTAAGGGGATGTAGTTAATTCTGATGGAAGTATGAGATATGAACTACAAAGGGAAAGTTGCTGATTGATTTACAGTTTAAAATAAAATAAGGCTGATTTTTTTTCTGTATTTCCGGAAATGGAATCTAAAAAATCCATAAAATATTTCTATGTATTTAAATAAATTAAACTATTGTTTGAAATATAAAATAATCTGCTTTATCCTTTGATTATCTATGTTAGCCTTCTTCCTATATATTTTATTCAAATTACCTTTTAGATGCAGATACGTACACATATTTTTGAAATTAAGCACGCGTGCGCGCGCACACACACACACACACATATATATATATACCGGGTGCGGCATAAATTCGTGCAAACTTCAAAAAATCATAATAAAAAAAGTAATGCTCGAATAGAATTGCGGTTTACGGGAATATGTTCAGAGAGCCTTTGGATTTCGTTATTTCCATTTAAAAAATGTATTTAAAAATGATCGATAGATGGCGCTCACATGGTCATACCGAGACGGTTTATGCAGTAGCATTATAGTACATTTTATTTTAAAGCAAAAGATGCTCAGCATAACCGCCATCGCAAGGTATTAAGCAAATGAGGCGCGTAACTACGCCTGTTAGAGCTGCGTGTAATATGTCGGCATCGATGCCACTAACGGCCAATTGAATGGCATCTTTCAGTTCCATCAAAGTGGCAGGTATCCCCACAACCAAAAGTCCGCTGGAGAAAGATCTGGCGATCGTGAGTGCCACTCATTCTTACAACCTCTACTTATCACTCTGTCCTCGGTGAATGCGTCTAAAAGGAACGTCTTAACGGAATTAGCAACGTGGGGCGGGGTACCATCTTGTTTGAAGGTGACAGAAGAAAACACACGTCTTTGCTGCAAATCAGCTAACGTGGTCTCGCAAATGCCTAAGATAGTGTTCTGCAGTGACGGAACAGATTTTCCAACCGGATATAGAACAACGCTCTTCAAAAAAGAAAGGGTCTAGAATGAAGGACGCAGTGAAACCGCACCAAACAGTCACATGTGGAGAATGTAGTGGTTTGGTCGTGTACGCACGAGGGTTTGATACGACTGCTTTGCGCATTGACGTCACCATGCAATGAAAAGTGGGCTTCATCTGTCCACATGATGTTCAGTAACCATTGTGGGTCACGTTCCATTTGTGCGAACACCCATGTTGCAAAGGCTTGTCTTTTCTCGCAATCTGCTGGTAACAACTGGTGAAATGCCTCTATCTTGTACGGATGCAGTTTCAAGATTTCGTGTAGAATGGAATTTTTCCGGAATTTCTGTTATTTTACCTGCTTAGCGTGCACTGGAACTTGAAATCTCGGCTGCCACATTTCTCATGACCCTTTGGAGAACAGGGACACGGTCAGCGCTGACGGATGGTCTGCGAACTAAATTCAATATCAAATTCAATGAAATTGGGTTTTTCTTCGCCTTAATTCCTTTCACCGTCCGTAACTCTGCAATGCTTTAGTCACAGATTCACCGTTCTTCTAGAACAGTTTAACCACTAATGCTCGATCCGGCAGCGATAGCATGCTACTGGCGTCGAATGACAGATCCATTTCCAGCCTTGTGTTTTATAGCTGTACTAATTTGCATAAACAGTCTCGGTATGACGTGTCAGCACCATCTATCGGTCATTTTTAAATACATTTTTGTAATGGAAATAACAAAATCCAAAGGCTCTCTGAACATATTCCCGCAAACCGCAATTTTTTTCGAGCATTACTTTTTTTATTATGATTTTTTGAAGTTTGCACGCATTTATGCCGCACCCGGTATATTATATCACTATATGATATGATGCGAATTTATATTATTAAGAGCTAAACATAACAACCACGGAAATCGCGAGGTACAAAAATAAATTTACTTGCATTCGCAAGAGATATAGCTAATTGATTAACAACTCAATTTCCTGTAAATATCGGGCCCACTTTCGAGAATGCACTTTCTTTTTGATTTAGTGATGAATCGATAGGATAATTTAGATATTTATGGATTCCGTATGATTTTTTTATGATAAATCATAACATTTATGTGTGATTTAATTTTAATTTATATATATAAAATTGTTACAGTTTTGTGTAGAAAACACTGAGCAATAGTTTAATATCGCTTCAAGATACTCTTATTCTTGTTTACCAAATGTGCTTATTTCATAGAAATACTAAATTTTTTTTGGTACTAATTTTTTGCTAACTTGTAACAAAAATTTCTTTACTCCAAAGCATAAAACTATGTCACGATAGCTGCCTGTAGTGTCTATATATTAAAATTAAGAGGACTTTTAATCAAATCTAAAATGCAATTAGTAAAAAATCGTATACATGTAAATTCATGGATTTCTTTACCCATGCAAAATATATGAGCATGAATTAGTTATTGACAACTTTGATAATTTAAGAACAACAAATAAGATCTTATGGTTTAAAAGGTTTATATTTACTGATAATAAAAATGTGTGTGAATGCGTGTGTCTGTTGGCACTTTATAAACCAGACATTTTGGTCTACAGTTTGGAGCATATATATTTTATCGAGTGGAAATGTGCACTTTGGAGAAATTTTTGTGAAATTATTATTAATTAAAAATTAAACTGTATTTAGAGTATTTTTTCGCAATAACTTCCGAAAATAGTATTGCACGAAAGTAAATTTTACACGTTTTTAAATTTAAAAAAAAAAAATTATCTTTTTAATGATACCAATTTAGTAATTGTGCAAACTTTGTCTGAATTTTGACATTTTTTTTAAATATTGCTTTTGCTTTATTTCTAAGAATTGGAATGAAACTGCAGTCTTGAAATTTAAATCGTTTTCTTTGTTTCATCAAATATTTAATCGCGTGATGTTTTCCATTATTGAAAGCTAAAAAGAAGAATTTTATTTAATGCATGTATAGTTTACAAGAAGAATAAAAAAATGAAATTATAATTTAGAAGGCAGATGAACAAGTCATTTACGTTTTTAATAGCGCTATTATGTTATAGAATGCGTGTTCATAAGAAGGGTTCATGTGCTGAATACACTGAACATATATATGAATGAAAAATAACGCAGCTTTAATATCTTACAATTCTACGGAATCATAGACATAACTTTTATTTAAAAGATTTATCTAAAGGTTTATATAACCAATACTCCCGGGGAGATAGCTAGTCGTCGAAGACAACTAGATTCGTAATAAATTCTTGCTTTGAGTGATGAGTTTTTGACTGTAGTTTTGGGTACGAAACGATTCTAGTATGGTTTTTAGTACGTACATCGAGATATAGTTATATAAAATTCAGATTTTAATAATGAATTTTGACTCTGTAACTTTGGAAAAGGAACGATTCTAGTTTGATTTTTAGTACACATATCGAGATATAGTCATATTAATGTTGACGTTCTATACTTCCAGTTTCACATGGTATTAAGTTTTTTACATTGTATTAAACACAGAATGAAATAATAAGGTAACTATACTTTTTAATTTTTTAAAAATTTATTTTAAATGCTTAAAATATACTGTAAGAATCTCGTACACACAAAGTGTTTATATTTGAATGATTTTTCTTGATATGATTTATTCTCAAAAATGACGACATACAATAAAAATTAATATAAAAAGTCTTCTCCATGAAATAAACTTTGTTGATTCCTGTTGGAATTTAATTCTTTATTCTTTTTCTTTTCAGGTCGCTTTCAACGAACTCAATCCCTTCCCTCAACGTGTAATCAATTCCAAACGTAGTCATCATTTCCAGATAATAAGGGTAAGTTCCTTACAGACTGGTATATACTTATCGTTAGAATGATAATATCATTGTCGAAAGATAATTAAAAATGTGTAACGTTTGTTATGCTCAGTCAACTATCATATCATAGGTACGATCTGTTTTACTTGTGATAAAAATTCTTTCTCTTTTCCGTTGTTTTGAATTTTTTTTCTTGGCACTAAAAGTTTTAAGATTTATGCATGCAAGATTAAGTAAATGGCATATAATAAGAAAAAAAGAAAAGAAAAAGTTGCTCATACCCTTAAAATCAGAAAGAGAAAATAAAGAGGGAAGCAAAAGTAGAAATGTATGTCAAGATAAAGTTACAAGAAAGCTGCTCGTTACCAGTTGCTGCAAGCATCTACAGTTTTAGTGTAGACTTTTACATTACATGCTCATATTACTTAGATGACATGTTCGTGTACTCAGAGGCGAGGCGAATTCTGTGATTTGTCTTGGAAAATAAGTCTTAATCTGCTCTAGTTTGAGGTTTTAATGAATCTCTAGTATTCTGATAATCTAGGTTTATGCAAATAATTTCATGAAGAATCATTATGTCTTATTTTTTTTATCCGGTGTTAAATGCCGGAATATTATATTTTCCGTGTTTAGTTTATAATTACATATTAGTTCAACAAAAATCTTCTTTTTCTCTGAAATTAGTTTATCACTAATAAAGGCACATGAAGATCTAAAATTTTGATAAACAACTAATTACAGATAAATAATTAAAATATAATAAATAAGCGCAAATAAATAGGCACAAGTATATGATTAAGAATAAAATTTGCATTGATCATATATCTACAGCTTGTAAAATTATAGATGCTGAACCCAAATGTGCTTTCCGATTAGATGAAATTTACTTCATTATTGATTATATTTGCATTCGAACTTATAAATTAAAAGTGTGCATTTTTATAGGAATTTTTGTTAATGGTCTTGATTTATTAAAACAGTTTATGAAAAAAATGAAATTTCAAATTTCTAATCAGTGAATTATTAATTTGGTATTTTAAATGAATTTAAGAATTAAAATGAGAATTTTTTATTAAAATAATAAATTCAGACTAGTTATATAAATATTAATTGTTATTTCCATACATAAGTAAACCAAAAAAAGTTTTTGCAATTCAGACTTTGAATTCTGCTTAAAATATTCATACTTTTGTGTTATTCCTTGAAGTAATTTTTTTTTCATAATGAAATATCCAAACAAATCTAGATAAATTTGTAAGTGAACAACTGTTCCTGGCAGTGTATATCCTGTCATCTTTTTTCTTAATTACATTTTGGCATTCATTAGATATTCACATGCTTTAAGGAGCTGAATGAATTTTTATTATATCTCCTTGGATATGATTTTCATTCCTTTAGCAACAATATTTATTCAGATTTTTTTAATAAAAATAATTCTCATAATAGAAATACGCCATATTGTAGGTGAAACAGTTACTATTTGCTAATTAATCGATATAGCATTTTAGATTCTTATAGATCTTAAGATAATATATCTCTAGTATTAATCGAGGAAGTTTGATTTAAAGTAGTATTCCAAATTATTGATTATTGATCTCTTGCGAGTTAACTTTTGATTGTTATTTCAAATATTGACATCTTATGTCATCAGTATTGACAAATAGATTTCCGAGACTCAAAAGTTTTGTATTGATACTTGGTACTTATTTTATTTTACTTCATATAACAAGATATTTTCTGTCCTTAGCATATATTATTTGTTGTAACAAATAAAACTTCCTTCTGTATGGCAATCGATTTGAATTCTTCTAATGTCTTTTTTTATGTCATTGAGACTCAAATTCGAAATTTTCATTACAATCTGTTGTACAATAGCAGATTTCTTATCGGACTCATTTTCTCAAGATTGTTTCTTATTGTTTTCTTCTCCCTTTGATAAATTCGAAACTGTTGTAGGCTTACGTTTCATTGATGAGATTAGAAAATTTGTTCCATTTTTTCGTGGTTAAAATATAACGTGTATAGACTTTTTTTCTGCAGATGCTATTCTTTTTTTTTCCTGTCGTCGGTTGTTATTGGAATAAATTTGCTTATGTTTAAGAAATATACCCTATTTTATGAGTGTACTATGAATTAGATAAAATTAATCTGAAAGATTTTATTCCTTTGAATATTTCATATTTATTTTTGATTAATTTATCAAAAATAAAAATCGGACTGCTTTTCTTTTTTGCACAGTATTTAAATCATTTTTCTAAATTTTGTATTAATTTTCGAAGTCGCTTTTTATCTAAGCTGCGATGGTCCATAAAAAAATGTGTATAGAATGAAATGATTTTTTTAACCAAAATATTGGTTGCAATCATAGTAATTTTTCAACGTAATTGCCATAAAGATTCAAGCATTTTTTTCATATCGTTGTGTCGGATTTTTTATTTCTCCTAAAATAATTATTGCAAGTGATGCGAAATGGACTTGAACGTACCTATTGGAGCTCCTCATTAGTTTGGAAGTTCTATGACATAAGGAAGAATATAGAGTAGATATTTCTAAATATCCATCATTGAAAGTCACAAGTTTCTCATGCTGGTCTGTGATATCTTTGCACGGGATTTCGGCATCCTCGATTTCTTTCGAACGACTTTATCAACTCAGTGAACAAAATTTTTTCTTGTAACAGTCTTGTTCTTTCCCCCCTCTTTCATTGAAAATGCGGCTTATATTCGAGAAATTTTCATCTCTTAGAATTGAAGAAAACTTTTCTAAATAAATAATGATTCCTGCCAAATAAAAAACTATGGCAAATCTTTTGATTTTCTCAATGGTTATATCGAAAGGTTACCACGGAAAATCATTGTGTTGTAAGTCGCATTTTCGATGAAAGGATACAAGAGCAGTTGACTATCGCAACAAAAGTTTTTGTTCAACGAGTTAATAAAGTCGTTCGAAAATAATGGAGGGTGTTGAAACACCATGCAACGATTTAACCAATCAGCATGTCACTATTGTGACTTTAGAGGATGGATGTTGTTACGAATCTGTAATGTTGCTTTCCAGCATGGTTAATTCCATCGTAGGAAAAACCGTTTTATGATCAGCTCTAAAGGATGCTGATCAGATGTCAGATCAGTGACCCACGAACTTGGTGACTTTAGCGACAGAATGGATGATACTAGAATCTTCAGAAAATTTGATGATAGTACTAATAGGAACTGAGATATGCTTGATTGTTCGAGAACCTTCTCTGCCCTGTTCCAGAAACTTAAGACTTAAAAACCAGACTTAGTGGAAGAGTTTCCGTAACAATATTTAGAAATTCCTGCTCTATATTTTTTTTTCCTTTAAAGAAATATCAAAGAACTTCAAATTAATGAATAGTTTTAAAGGAGCGTAAAGTGTATTTCACATCACTGGAGCTAACTTTTTTCGAAGAGAATATAGTAAACCTGATTGACCGCTATGAAAAAGGTCTGAATTTTCATAGCGATAAGGTCGAAAGGTAACTATGATTGTACAAAACTTTTGGTAATAAATTCATTTGGCTCTCTGCTCTTGCCTTTTTTATAACTCACCGGAGCTTGAAAAAGGAAGCATTTCGAGTGTTTTGAATATTTGTGCTCGTGAAATTTGTATAAAACTAAATTAATTTGTCGTTTTATTAATGTTTCAAGAAATTGACGAACTCTCCAACGTCTGGCTACAAACTTTCAGTTACAAAAACCAATTACCCCCCCCCCCCCCCCCCCCTGTAAATTCAAATCAAATCAGTCCTTATTAGTCCTGATATTTGACAGCTTGAATCCTTTTATTGTAGTTTTAGTAACAAATTCGACTGTTGGTTTTTAGAAACATTTCAGATTCTCTCTTGCAGTGGTTTCTGCCGTCAGCTGTATTTTACATTAGCTGACATAGTTTGCATTTTTGGAAGCACTAAAAGCGAACACAATTTCTTCATAAGGTAAGATGAAAAATTAGTTTACTAATGGCTTCAGACAGTTCTTTCTTCTAAGTTTTCTTCGCTAGAAAATACATCATAGCTCTTTGCATGGCTTCAGTGAATTTCATCGATTTATTAGAAGCTTTGTCTCTGATTTTAATGAAGTCTGTCTTAATAAGTTTCAATGGAGATGGGTAAATTGACTGAGCACTTTCAGTTGAAGTTTTTTCAGTTTAACCGTGCTTATTAATTAAATTACATGAAGTAATAAAGACTTATTTTCCTTTTCAATTAGTTTTAATTGCATCTAATCAATTACTTGAATTAGCTATTTTATTTTCAGAATTTAATTCCACTCATTAATTCTCTTAGTCTGTATTTATTTTGATCTTCTAACTGATTAAAGTGATTTGATTAATTATTTACGGGACAGTAAGTAAAAAGGAAGTAGTATTAGCTTTGTATAATCCTTGATTTGTCTATTGATTTATATTCATTCCTATTATGATTTGTTATTACCGATCCCGATTCTTGAAACTATATATTTTAACAATTATTTTTTTATATTATCTCGCTATATTTTCTGAAAATCAGTTTAATAAAAATTAAATATTGTATAAATTGATGTATAGTGTATCCACGACTCTAGCTCTCTCTCCCTTATTTATCATTATATCCATGGATTTTCCCACATTGATCATGCAAATTCTCTGCTTCTCTATTACGTTACTAACTGTAAGTTTATACATAATCTTTTTTAAAAATTTATTCTGCCCATCAAATGGTTGGTGTTGAAAAAATTATGTATAGGTGATGTTGAATATAATTACGTCATAATAAATTCTAATTTCATCTTCGTCATCATAGGAAAATCGCAGTTCATAATGCTTAAATTCATTGTTAGCCTTGCATCACTTTAATGTTTTAATAGTTATTGTTAAGAAAGAAACAATATTGCTGTCACAATAGATCTTGGATAATGTTAGACTTCAAACCCATTCCTCTTATGTAATGAACGTGCTAAAAAACGTTTGGAATTGCTTTCAACAAACTTTCTTTGAAAAACTACTAATTTACAAATTGCCACTTGGAAATATTTTTTTATGTGGAAGATTTCGTGCGCTGATCCTCATATATGTAATTGAACATAAATTAAGAGATAAATATATGATTGAAAGGGAACCTGTGACTGAGTTACCACATTGAGAAGTCACTCTGGATATTGAATCTAGCTATCTACACTGGAATTAACGGTGAAATTATGATCTAATCTGAATTATATATATAATTTCCAAGGTTTATCTTAATTTTGCCCATAGTAACTTTATTCTAAAATATTCTCTTATTTCTTGATCCAGTTCCACTGTCTCTACTTAATTAATTCAAGAGAAGCTATGTAGAATTGCTGAATCGGCTAACAGCTTAACTTTCCCATAATCCGCTTGAGGGGACAAAATACCGTTGACGAGACACATTCTTTTTTTAAAAGATCCCCGTGTTTCCCTTACCTCTTCGAAGCGTGTAACGAAAATCCCTATCGAAATCTCAGGTTATATAAGACCAGGGATAAAATATTCAAGACAAGCAGGCATATGTACAAGCGATGAGCACACAGAACAACACAAAAAGGAATGAGGAAACAGCTCTTGAATATTTTATCCCTGGTCTTATATAACCTGGGATTTTGATAGAGAAAATATTTCTTTACAGTGCTAATATATTATTAAGATTACAGTGCGAATATATTATTAAGAAATCCCTATCGAAATCTTGGTTCACATGATCTAAGTGAAGGGATAAAAATTTGTCGATCTCAACAAATTCTTTTAAAAGGTACCTAGATTTCCCTATCCTAAATTGACACGTGTACAGAAATCCTTATAGGAATCTCATGGTATATAATGGTCGGTTATAAATATTTCTGCCCTCTTGGCTCTTTTCTCTTCTCGCTCTTGTGTTGTGGTGTAGAAGTACCTTGTCGCTTCTTGCTTGTACATAAATTATGCATCCAGGGATGGAATAAAGGGAAGTTTTAAAGTTACAAATGTGTCTCCTCTCTTCGACCACGAAACTGCACAAAAAATTATATATGCAATTGAAACTCTCGTTAATACGTAGTTCCTACTCTTTGCTAACAGTATCTTAATTCTACACGTTAGATTTTAGTTCCCCTATTTCTATGGGTCTCATAGAAAGCTCCAAATATTCTTTAAAAAACATAAAAGTTAGCAAATTCTTGTAATTTTTTTAAAATTATGAATCATTTTAAATTATGTATTCACATAATTCACATAATTTATTATTAACATAATTTAGCATCGATAAGTCACGAGATATTTTGTAGGTAAGAAAAAAAAATATTAATAATTCAAAAACAGTCTATAAGTGGCGCTGGTATGAACGATTTAGTTAGAAATATGCGAATGAGACAGGCGATTATAAATACTTCCGCTCTTGATCCAGAATCATTTCTCCGTTGCATGCTATGTAGAAGAATGCCACGTGGAAAAGATAAAGCTTTTTTGGTGAAGCTGTTTTACCTGAACCAGGAATCAGCGATTGTTGCACTACGTAAATTCCGACTTCAGAAAAATGTGAAGAATGAGAAAGAACCTTTAACACTGGCAGGCCTCGTAAAGCTTGTTCAGCGATTTGAGGAAACTGGATCGTTGGAAGATCGTGCAAGGTTCGGAGACGATCAAGTCTAATGCAGACTCGTTCGAAGCGCGTTGCAGCCGAAATTTAAACATTACCTTCGGAAACCGCGGCAGGGATTAGCAGTGCACGAGAAGCTGGCAGACGCTTGAGATTACCACCAACCTCGATACGTAACATTCTTCATGGAGTTTTTAATCAGTACCCATACAAATTACAGTCTTGCTATGAATTGTTAGCATCGTATACTGTAAAGAGAGAAGGTGGGCTCTCTCCAAAATTAAGCAAGATTCCTCCTGGGTCTTTAACTTCTTGTGGACAGATGAAACTAATTTTTCGCTCCTTTGCGACGTTAGTACACATAACTGTCGCATCTGGACGATGTCAAATCCACGAGTGTATACTGAGAAACCACTGCATTCCCCCCAAATCACAGTGTGGTGTGGATTCACAAGCTCCTTCATCACAGGACCCTTCTTCTTTGAAACACAGTGTCCGGTAAATAGGTGGAAAACGGTGACAGTAAATGCTTATTCAACGCTTCTGCGCGAAAAAGTTGTTCAATGTTTGCGTGAAAAAGATGCGCTTTCAGCTGTTACGTGTATGCAAGATGGAGCAACAAGTCACACTGCAATAATTCAGTCACAGAATTGCTGATGCAGGCGTTTGGGGAAGGGAGAATCATTAGTAGACGTGCAAGTTTCCATGGCCTTCTTGGTCACCAGATATACCAGCAGACCTTTGGCTATGGGAAAATTTAAAATCCCGAGTGTATCCCGTCCATCCAATCTGTCGGAATTGAAAGATTCAATCCGCTGAGAGATGTCATGTATACAGCCGGACTTGCTGCACTCTGCCGTTGCTGGATTTGTGACACGCCTGCAATGGGTAATTACTTGTGGTGGTGGACATGTTGAACACATATTGCAATAATAAATGAATTGATAATAATTTTTTTGTTTCTTGCGTATCTATTCCTTCACTTGTGTACGAAATGCCACCTATCGGATGTTTTTTGGATTAATTTTTTTTTTCTTACTTAAAAAAAATCCTATGACCTACCGATGCTAAATCTGCAAACCGTTTTTTTTTTTTTTTTGCTTAATTTTATGGGTTTTATGATTTTTTAAAGTTTTTACGGACTTTTTGCCCACCCGGTATAATCATCTATTATATTTTAGTGCCATATTTTGCTCAAATAAGCAATTGTATTGATTAGAAGTTATTTTATCATCTATTGAATTTTTAAGGTTGTCCTTTCAACAATCCCGGAAGTATTTGTGCGAAATTAGCCATACAGTGAGATTTTAGCTTAAAAGAGAGTGGACATTTCTTGCTGGTTCAAGTAGTCTTCATATCATTTAATTTTAATGATAGGAAATGGATTGATGTTTAACATTTAATTAGGGAATAGGGAAAGAAACGTATCCAAACATGCAAAAATTATCATATCGTTATAACTTATAACCATCAAACTCTTTGTGGGGAAATGTAAAATGTATATTCATCAAGTACCAGAACTATAATAGTAAGATATGATAAAAAAAATAATATAACTGCAATAATAGGATGTAAAAATTATTAATCTATATGAATATCACTGAAAACATTTATTCACTTGTGTATCAAAAATTGAATGCTAGAATGCTGAGGGATCTGATCTATCAGATTTTGCGTGAGATCAAATCATAGAAAAGCTAGAAATTCGAACTGTAAGAATTATTCCTAAAGAGTTCGAAACTCTATAGAAAGAACTGCTGTTCGTGGAATTCATCCAAGACTATTATGTCATCTGAGGATAGTTATTTGATCTTACAAGCCAAAAAACTGCTGATTACGTGCAAAGAACCACAAGAAACATGAAATGTAATTTTCTATAGACAGATTAAAAATGTTCTCTTGGAAACATTCCAATCCCGCCTATTAACAACAAAAAACACTCATTGTTTGGGGAATAAAAGGATTGGACATATGTGCTGGGAAATAGAATGCTCTTCATTATTAAAAGCAAAATGTAAATTAAAATTTTGAAAGTTCATTCATCTGGAGAGAATGGAACAAATAGTTTTCCCTTCAGTGTAAGTGAAAGACATGCGTAAATAATGACTGTTTGTGACTTTCTTAGAGTGGGCATTATTATTGGCTTAATCTCACATTGTCTACTAAGACCCGCCCTCCAGCACACGAATAAAATCTGAATGACGGGCCTTGGTACAACCCTTCACGTGGGAAGCACGCTCCGTCATCAGTAGGGGGGTAGTCGACCCCACACCATTTCTGTACCCATCTGGGTGGCGAGAACCAAACACCAAGCCGGGAGCTTCACATCCAGATATCTGAGGTGCACTATGGTGTGTCTCATTATTGGTATAAGGAAGAGGTTGCAACTTCGAAAAAGATTATATTTGATTTTATTATTTGCTGTTTACCAGTTTTCTTTTCCTCATTTTGGAAGAAGCAATCGACATAGACTTATTTTTTTATCCAATAAAAGCACGGTACATCATGCGCTTAGCTGGAAGAATATTCAGCAAATACATTTGCTTACTCGTTTACCGATTTTTTTTTCGCAACTGTTTGGGACATTGCAGAGATATATCTTATTTGCCATCTGCATCATAGTTCATAGCAAATATCTATGAACTATGGAAGATTAAAAATGTTCAAGTATTCCAGAAGAACTTCTGCTCAGCTTAGAAAAACAGTGCTAGTTATGCCTATCAATCGCTAGGTGATAACTATGTCATTGGTATACAGCTAAATGCGAACTCAATTCAAAAGAAAAGGAAAAATGAGTTAATGCATTCTTGTTATTTCAAACTGTCATCTCTGTAACGGGAAAAATCATATATATCGTTATATAAGTATATAGTATAGTATACAGTACATATATATTGATATGTCTAATTTTTACTGTAGTGTAGATTGTGTTTTAAAAGAACAAGAACAGATTAACTCATTTTAATTTTATTTTTAATTATATACCAGCGATACCTTAGATTTACTCTCCATTATTATTACATTCTGCTATTTACTATTTATTTCATAACAATAATAAGAACCACATCCCAATTCATTACAACATTCGTTATAAAGAATTTCGTTGTTCAGTCTCTGTTTTTCATTTTTTGCATACTTCATATCCTTTAAATGATATGATTTCTAAACATGCCGTAACTGATGTAAAAAGTTACAAATTAAAGATTTATTCTTCCTAATTTTGGAAAAGACAGTGTAGCACTTCTTGGCATTCAAATTTAATGAACCTCTCACTAGATGAACAAACCTATTTTGAGCATTCCTTGTTATTGCAATTCATTGAGGAATGGAACGAACACTTGAGATACATCAGCATACCAAAGGAGCATTTTATCCTTTAGATTTATTGCTTGCTTGTACTTAAATACAGATTTGAAACATGATGCAGACTAATGGTTGTATATGAAGGATCGAAATCTCTTCGTTTCATTTTGAACGTCTCATCAAAGGATTATTATGATTGTGAGATTCTAATTATCCTAGCTCAGTTGACCATGGATAAATTTCAAATCTGACTAACTGAGTTCTGCATTTATGTCGGAAATATACAACAAACAACGGTTTCTTTAAACAGAGGAAAATCATCTATCAATTACCTGGAGGATAGAATAATCTGAAAATGGAATTGAAAAATATTTTTGTATTTTTTTCCCTTGGAATCATACTTATGAAATTATTAAATGAACAAATGTAAAATTACTGCAGAATTGTGTTTTCATTGATGAGTTAGTTTTCAAATTTATATGCATGTATCCGTATTAGCAATATTTTATTCTTTTTTACACGTTAATGATGATTTAAACTTTATCTATCAATTGGATCTCTCATCCCATGCTTGTTTAACGGAAATCCTCTGTTAACTTCATAAACTTAAAGTTGTGAAATCTGTTAACTTCATAAACTTAAAGCTATGAAATGGACTGTTTAACTTCTAATGTGTTTTTGTATGTGTCAAATAACTGACTTTTGAACAGATTTCAAAATAAACTAGAAAAAAAAATCAACTACTGTTGATATACTTTTCAAAAGGTGTGAATTTACGTTTCAATATTTTAATATCATTCAGTTATTAAATCCATTCACAATCATTAGATTTATATAGTTTTTTTTTGTTTCAATATATTTATTTTCTGAATTTCGCCATTTTTCTTTAAATTTTGATTTTGTTTTAGATTTATGATAAAGTAAATTATTCCTTTGTTAAAAAATATCGCCTTATTTCTAAGATAGATGGCGCCATGATGCTATTCAAATTCGAGCTTTTCGTTGAAAGATTCTTTTACACAAATGTCAATTTGTGCAATAGATGGCGCCATGGTATTATTCACATAATTAAATTATTACTTATTGCATCATTTTTATTGTATTATCCAACAAAAAAGAAAATGTTAATAATTGTTTTAAATTCAACATTCAAGCATTTTCTGTATCTGGTGAGAATTGATGCAAACTATTTTTTTCTGAAATGGAATATTTTCATTTCAGTTTAATTTCATGTAATAAAAGCGATAAATATGCATCTAAAACATCCTGAATCTGTAAGCAATTATGAAGTAAAGATTTTCAGTGAAAAGGAGAGGAGGATGTATAATCATGATTTTCAAAAAAATTGGAAAGAAAAGCTGAGGTTTTACGATTTTTATTCTTTTTAAAAGCAATAGCAAAAGAATTCCTAATTTATGTCATCCGTTTTCTTCTATTTCTGTGCCATAACAGAGATAGAGCCACATGGTCTATGAAATTTTTAATTCTTTTTTCCCCCTTTTTACTCGCAAATGCATAGAAAGCATCAAGGAATTTCTTCGTTTTCATTAGTTTAAATATTTATGATATCATGATGTCCTACTTGCTTGTATAATATAATTTGATACTTAGTTTGCAATTATTTAATTACTATTATTTTAAAGAAACATAATTCAGCTATTTAAATATTATATTCAAGACATCTATCAAAATTTGAAACCATTCTCAGATACTTTGCCATTTGCGTAGCATTAAGTTATGTTAGGCTGTTTGCTTTTGTTGAGAGAAAGTTGTATCATAATAGAATCTTTTCCTGAAGAGGCAATTAATATATTACGCTTTTTTATTATTATCCGAAAATCGTGTTATATATTAAATATCAGTTTGAGCTTTTTTTGTTTGGATATCATCTCATTAAATGTTTTACCCTTTCTTTTGTTAAATAAAGGCAGAAAAAGCAGTTACACGTTAGTAAATCCCTTCATTTATTGAACTTTGAAATTTCTCGTACTATTTCATTTGAAAGTGTAAGAAGACAGTTTACCTTATCAAGATATAATTAGAAAGGTTTATAAGTTATGCATTATTCAAATAGCTTAATAAATTTCAATGTATCATCTAAAGAATACTTATCAGCTAAATAAACTATTTGCCAACCATTGTTAATACAATGTTGTGTTTCCATTATTGAATAACTAAACTTTCCTGATGGTATAACCATAATTAATGATATTAATTACTCAAGAATAAAGAAATAAGTGCGATATAAATCTATTGCATGTATTTAATTCTCTACTGTCACAATTTTTTTTTTTTTTTTTGCTTTTTCTACATCTAGAACGAACCGATGTAATAAAACTATGATTAATTGTAAATTTACTTGTATAATAAATGTATTAGATAAAAATTTCTTTACTTTGTCAAGCTTTTCTTAAACTATCTGGTAGTTCGCTCTGTCTATAACTATGAATTGAATTACACAAAAATTACTATCGGCCACGCAATAGTATTACTAGCAAACAAAAGCACCGTTGACATCTGTCTTAGAATATTTGTAAGAATACTGTCAATTATCAATTGTATCTGTGAGAAGTTTGTAATATCACAAACTGTTGAGAGTCGTTTCAGTGATTAATGTTTTTGATTTTTTTTATTTGAATCAATTTATAACAGATTTTTAGTCACTTTGTTTTATCAAATTCTTTCGGTAATGCACCAGTAATCGGGTCAAATTGACAATTCATTGATGATATTATTAAATTAACCATTTTGCACTGCTAATTTGACATTTGTGAGATGTTGCTATGGATGCATGCTCTTGCTGTGTGTACGTTTAAAAGAAGTTTTGCAAAGTTTGAGATTCTTCGGCTAATTGCGCTCAATACACTGTTCAGAATGCTCACATCGTCCCGATTGTCGAAAATAAATCAGTTAAGTTTTCTTCCATGCTCGTGTCAGTTATTTTCAGTCAGGAGCATCCAAACCAGGATGGTTATTCCACTTTATATTTGGGGGCGAACATCTTTTATTTTTATGTAATATAACAAAATTAAGCTTCCTCCAGATCTTCTATGCCCTTATGTCCTTTATAATATAATGGACTTTGCAAAACTAAAAATTTCAAGCATACATTTTTATTAATGAAACTTCAAAATATTAAATTATGTATGAATCTCTAAATTACCATATTCGATCCAAAATCGATTTGTTTTCTATTTCAAAAGATGACAAGTGTGCTCAAAAATATGGTTTTGTTTTTTAACGCATAATTAAATTTTATCATTTTGCTTTTTTTTAATTGAGTGGCATTTATGCTGGATTTGTTATTTTACTTATATTTGAATTAAATAATTTGTTATATTAGTAATCTTGGAAAGTCATATTATCCTTATATTAGTCTTATGAAATTTTTCTGATTGATTTATCACTTTATTTCATACTACATTATAAAATTATCCCGGAATCTTAGTTTTAATATTGGTGTGAAGCAATCTTTTATTTAAAAAAAAGTTTCTTTTCCTTACAGTTTTAAATTATTGAGTTTATTGCATTAAAAGTATTAATGATTTTAAATGAAACTGAAACATAAATATGTTTTCTTTGATGTCGTCTAACTTAGCTTTTATTTAATCTTGATTTTATAGGTCTTGCTGAGATTTTAGTTGCTTTTGTTCTTTTTGTTTGTTCATACACAGTTGTTGCTACTATTTCAAAACCATACAACTGTTTAACCGTATATAATAAACCGATTATTCTGAAAGAAAGTAAAATTTTGCATGGCGTATAGCTTGATTTGCTGAAAGGGCCACAACCTTTCTATAGAATTCAAGCTTCTTTCTATTTGTAGATGTCGCCACATGTTGACTATTTCTTTTCTGCAGAGCTTACTATTTTATTATTTTTTGCAACGTTTTGAATATCTTAAAATCTACTATTCCTCGGCTTAATAATACCTATTTTTATCCATTTCTTTAATTGCTTCTTGTTAACATTTTTACTGTAACAAATGCACAGATTTCAACACTTGAAAATTTATCAGAAAATTATAGTATATGATGTACGTTTGGGGATTGATTTTAAATATTTATATTTATTATTATCATTATAAGAATTATACCTTAAAAATTTTATTTATTGATTTATTTTATAATTAATGAATGCTTTTATCTATGTTTCAGTTTACTTTAAAAGTAAAAGCTATTTTATAATTTACCTTATGTATACCAGTTTTCTGATCATGGTTTCTAAAAAATTTCCATGTTCTTAACTTGCTTTAGTTCATATAAATTTCAGTTTATACTAAATTTATTTATAAAATGATTTTGATGTCATTATTTTTTAAAAGGAAAGCTATTAGCTCACGAAATCGTGCGATGTCTCCACAATATTCGATATTCTGAATATTGAGCAGTACCGTGAATATATCGTAAAAAAGATGTTGGGAATTTTCTACTACTAGAGATTAAGGATTTCATGTAGCAAGGTAACAAAAAGTATGAATAGTATTTGATTTTTAATCTTCTGCAGAATATTGATATGCTGCAATTATCTCAGATGTAAGTATATCTACTAAGTGGAGTTACTTTCTATTGATATTAGATTTATTATATTCGCAGGTTCCTTCTGTAGTAGCACATTGTACAATGTCAAAAACATCGAACAGTATTGTACAATATGCAGTTGCATATTGCTACCTGGGTTCTATTACTGCTATTTATTTTCTATTTTGTAGACATGAAAAAAATGCTTGGTAAATAATGCAATAGAGAATAAATATCCATTTCTTTTGTAGGCTCAGTTAGAAGAATTGGAAAACGAAAAAAGAAAAAGGAAGACCGATTCTGAAGAAAAAGTAGCAAAAGTCGACTATATGAGTGAAGAAGATTGATTTGTTTGTTAATTATTTCTTATAAGGAAAATTTAAATGATAGTATAATTATAATTTCGATTAGCACTCAATTTTAATGTATGCACTTTAGATAAGACACTTATATCAAATATTATTTTGTTTCAATATAGTTCTAAGGCTCGCATATTCTATGTACGACTTTAGAATTTCAAAGTACGTGATTATTTAAATTTTCAATCATTTAGAAACTCTGGCAATCCATTATTAGTCTATCATCTTTGTAATTGGTATAAAATTTCTTGTATCTTTGTAGAAGAGATTTTTCAAAAATAACATTTTTTTTTAAACTAAGGGAAACTCGATTAAGCGAAAATTAATTGCTCTTTATAAATTACAAAAGTATTAGATTACAAACAATTATTAAAGTTTTTATTGGAATCTTTCACATATGAAAAAATATATTCTTTAAGGTTCTAATGTAACACTATACAGATAGGCATGATAAGGAAGTGTGTGATCTCATGAAGGAAATGTAGTTAGATAAAAATTAATTCCATTCCATATTCTTTTATTGATTAACATACTTATATTGGAAAGAAATAACTCATTATAGATTTTGATATTTTTCTAACAAATATTTTTGGAAAAAAAATTATTTTAGTAGTTTTGTTGATAATTGCTTTTAACGTACATTTTATTTTTGATTTTTTTATTATTTGTAATTAAGTTTAGCAAATAATAATGTGCCATATATAGATCATATTTACATTCATAAAATGCCTAGCTGATGAATATATTTTTTATTAATATTCATTCCTAATAAATAATCATTTTTTCTCCACATGATTTAGTATTTCAGTGATTGAAATAAATTAAAAGAAGTATAAGAAGTAAGAAAAAAGTAAAAGAAATAAAGTTCTTTGATATAAAATAAAAATGTTCATTATGGAGCTTAAAGTCACAGCGTTAAATCAACGGGTATTTCGTCGCTTAGTAAGCAATACTGCCTCTCTCAATTTTCTAAATTTTAGAAAGGAAGAAACTGAATTTTTCATAACTAATATTTTCAACCTTTTTCCCACTCCAGACCTTTCATATTTATAACAGATGGGAAGTAAAAGAATTATTTGCAATTGGTTATAAATATTCAATATTTTCTTCCTTTCTTTGTGAAAATTTGAGATAAATGCCGTTTGTTAAGCAATGATACAATGCTGTATAGTTTATTAGGAGCTTATTTGCATCTAATTATACATACTCTCTTTGCCATTTTCATATTCAGAATAGTATTTTTTTATAAACCTACTGAACTTTCTATTTCAGTGAATTTAAATAATGAATATACTAATTCTTTTATAAGTATATTTGCACTTCCCTGTTGATATCATATGAATGATTTTTATAGCAAATCAAGAACTATATATTTTACGTAGATTAAATATATTAAATTATATACAGTTTTTTTTTAAAATTATATTGTCAAATTTGCTTTTAAATGCCTTCAAGAAGTACTTTGTTTTTGATTGCAACTTTGTAATTTTTATAATTTGCATAATTAATAAAAATTTTCAACTAATGTGATTTATGTATTAATACATTTCTTATATCTAGTCTATTGGTGTATTCAAAGAAGTGCTTAAAATATTTGTCTTTGTGAATATGCATATATATCCAATCTAATCATGACCCATTTCTTAAAATGACAACAATTGTTATCTTAATATTTTTTGAATCCATTATTTTTTCTCCAATACATTTATGAAGACTAAATGTAATCCCCTGGTCTTTGGTAAAATATTTTTAATGCACTTCATTTCACACACACACAAAAAAAATGTTTCCAGTCTTTTACTATGGACATTGACAGATTTATGAAGCTTTGAATTTTATTAAACTGATCAAATCAGTCGTTGATTAGTTTATTTGAAAGACTAATTTTCTGTAAGGCCATTGAAATGGCTTAAAATAATGTTATTAATGCTTCATTTCTTTGTTAAATTTAATTACTAAAGGGTAGAACCTCATTTGATTTAAAGAAGTACTGTGTCAAAAATATTTTATTAAATAACATTTCAAACTAAAAGATCCATTCTTCTGTTATTCAAACTTACTGAGTAATGAAATATTGAACCTTCAAGCTGCTCTACAGAAGATCAGCCATTCAAATAAAGTCACCTGCTCAATGCAGATGTAGTTGTTTTGTTTGTTATCGATTATTATTTGTTTTTGTTTTGTTTTGTTTTAAATATTTTTAGTTCAAAGCTTCATAAAACGGTTAATTTTTGTTGTAAAGTCTTTATATAAAGGATTGCATCAAAAATATTTTACTAAATAGGCCCAAAGGAGTTTATATAACTTTAAACGTTGTTATTCCATCTGAAATACATCTATAGACTCAAAATAAGACACATTTCTTAGTGGAAATAAACTACAGGCCGCGGTCAGAGTAAACACTGGTATTTCGGTTGCCTACTCAAACTATTGTACAAAGATAAATAATGCATTTCAATGTTTTATGAGAAATAAGCAATCTAAAACATTTTCCATCTAAGTTTGATAATTTGAATAGAATATTATTATACAGTGGTGTTTTTTTTTTTCCCCTCCTTTGACATTTATGGTGGTCATTTAATGAATGAAATCATAGTAACTTTTGATCAGTAATAGAAATTATCCATAGTTCGTTTGACAATTAATTATATTAATAATTATCCAGTTTCTACCTAAATATGAATAATTTTGAATTTTTTTGTTTAATTACCATATGAAATTGCATTGAGCAAATACCATTCTTAGCAATTTCATATTGCAGAAATGTAATTCAAATGCATAAATTACAATATGAAATATTCTTTATTTAAAAATATATTTAATTCTAAATTATTTTGTAGTAATTTTGATTAAGAAGTTAGAATTAGTTTTTAACGTTTAAATGATAATTTGAAACAGAAATCAAATGTAAGAAATAGTCACTACGGTTCAGTCTTTGAAGAAATTATGTATTTTTGTTATTTTAAGAGATGTGCATTTCTTATATTTTCGGTTTTTTACAATAAAGATTAATTATTGGTTTCTACAAAGTTAAATATATGTGCAATAAATGATGATAATTTCTTATTAAATAAAAAATGACATTTTTATTACATTTGATTTTGTTGCCAAAACTTTCGATTATAATAATTTACTTCTAAATGATATCAAATTAATGAATCAAGATTTTAAAATGCTAAGAGCTGCAGTAACAGATTTAATCTCGAAGTGAATATGTATTTTAATGCAAAAATAAATAAATGACTAAGACGATAGCTAAATATGTGTCAACCGACAGTATTAAGTGTTGTAATAAAATATCAAGTCACAATGAAAAATTCAACAGCCATAGTAAAAAAAAATGACATTTTAAGATGAACATAAATAATGAAAGATCAACAAACATAAAGGGATATTTTTCCACTAAAAGAACCTTAAAAACATTACATAATAAAATAGAGGACAGCAGTTGGCAACATGGATAATAGGGAGTTGGCTCCTTCTGGAACAGCAGCCATTTTTAAATAAAACTCTCTTTGGGCTCTGCCTAAAGATAATTTCAAGTCCCCAGTTCAAATAAATTAAGATGCTTCCAGATGCAAATGCCCTCATCCGCATGAATTGTAGTGCATCCGCAGCAATTCCAAAAACCAGTTTTGTGATGAATCTTTATACACGAGTTACACTAGAGTCACTATCTTTCTTGAATGTTTACATGGATTTCAAGTAGGTGGCGAGGAACTGGAAATATAAAGACACATACTAAAAATACATATAATAATGAAGTAGCATTTTTGAATTAGAATAAATTATTTTCCACAGCAATGGTATAATATATAAAAAAGTAAACAACTTTCTTGTACTATTAAAGTCATTGATTGATGGATTAATAATTTTTAATAAAGAAATATGAGTTTAATTTTCTTATGAGTATACATTTTTAAATTAGGAAATAATTATATGCATAATTTGATTATTTTTCACTCATTCTATGCATATTATATGTTTTGCTTGATCTTGGCAAAACATACTTCTCTCAAGCCAGCAGAAAATGCCAAGAAAATTTTGGACAATGTTGATGGAAAAATGGTTGATGCCCTTTCACCCTGACAATAATGCCAAGTCATCAAATTAGAAAAAAATGGCTAAAAATAACCATTTTATAGTATTTTTTTATCTGGCCTGATTTTGTAAATCTATTAAGTAATCATACAGATAAGTGCCTTTTGATTTTTGATAAATATAATATTAATGATAATGGATTAAATATTTGCCAGTGCAAATTTCATGATTTGTTTTTATTTGTTTAGGTACAATATAAAAGTTTTCAACTCTTAAACATTAAGAGAGTTTCTAAGAAACTTTAAAAGACAACTTCTATCTATAAATTCATTACCCAAATTCATTGTCGATTTGCAAGATTTATTGATAATTTGAAGCAGCTCAAAATTTCATCTTACAAGGTTCACTTCGCAATTGAAGTTTTTTTTATACCACACTTTGTGAAATGGATATAAAAATGTCAATAAAAAATCAGAATTAATATTTTATTGAATTATAGGGAAGTAGATTTGTACTAGTATATAAAACGTCACTCATGGAGTTCTAAAATTGTTTCAAATATAAACTTATTATATATCCATACAATTCATTAAAATTATTTTTTGATAAAATATTTCTTTCAATTCAATGGTCAATTATGAATTTTCATTTCTGCTCTTTTCTTAAAGCATGAATCATGAACAAAATTGAATACTGAAGTAATATGATAATTATTTCAGTACATAACAGAACATAATGGAAAATAAAATAAAATCATGATTACTGGAAACTTTCTATATATGTTCAGAGATGAACACCTTTATTACACCATACAATAATTACATGGCTCCCATTATTTATAAAAGTTATTAACAATATTTTTATATTAGAATGAACGATACTAACCTGCACAAATGTGTTTCAATACCGCCTTTGTAAACTCTGAGGTTGTGGTGCTGTGTTGTAAATTGTATCATATGGAGCGATATCCGATCTGTAAGGATTGTCAATTCCGTAAGAATTACTTGCTGCACTGTCTCCTGAAAATCAAAGAAGGGATTATAAAAAAATAATATTTTGTAATTATTAATTAGCAAGAAAGAATTTCATAAAATACAATTCTGTAAAGAGATGAAGTTTATCATCTAGGTTTCAAAACTATCACATATAAAAATTGAATCATCAAGTTAAATGGGAATAAAAATAAACATATTATACAAAATTCTAAAAAAAAATATTACAATTATAAAAATTATTATCTAAAAAAACTTTATTTCATATAATGTTGAAGAGATTTGAACATATAGTGTGTTTAAAAAGCTATTCATTTTGTTCATCTCTGCTTGCCACAATTTTAAGAATAGTTAATATTGTGATAAAATGTTTCATTTTTATAATTTATTTTCTTTTAGCAAAACGTAATTATAAGATTTAATTTGTTATAATTTGAATTCATAAATTTAAACAACAATTTCCATTTTCTAAATAAATGTATATGATTTATTTAAACTGGAAATCGAGCCGTTTGTGTAGAACTTTGATGTGTGAACTTAGCATTCCTCATTGAAGTGATTAGCAATGTCCTTGAGCTTGCATCTAAACTTCTTTCAGATAAATCACTACTTAACGAGTAATAGAGTAAAATACCATATTGTACATTTGCTTTTTTTTTTTTTTTTACACCCACATTGGATATTGGTAAAGAACAGTTTGGAATAAATATTGCATAAAAACTGATGCACTGCTGTACTGAAACATAGAAAAAAGTTTATTGGTGCCTAATTTATGAAAGGTGTCGAATTCTTAAAGCAAACAGAAGATCAAACAAAAACTACATCAAAGACAAATGTCTTTCCATGTGAAAGAGTACATCAAGTTTACTACTGCAATTCGAGCAATGTGCTCTTTGATTTGTGAAAGAATTTTTTAATTCCTTTAAGTACCAATGAGTTTATTCAGATTTACGTAACAAATTCTGTGAAATTCTGTCTGCTTTCTTTTGGTGAAAACTCATTCCACTGAAGTTCGATTGACAACAAGGGTATAAGTGCTCTCGAGATTTGCTTGCGTTATTTTGAAAATTATTTTATGATTTTATTTAATAATCAAGACCATGCAACCGAACTCATTCAAATTAAAATCTATTATTTTTCAAATTAAATTTGGAACATTCCAATTCTGCTTAATAACATTTTATTCTTTAACATTTCTAAACAGTTATTATTTACAAATTTAATAGTATGTTATTTTAGGATTCTAAGAAAATGTGATAATTTATAATTTTAAATAAAAATTTTAGATCTTTTATTAAATATTAGAGAAATATTAATAAAGCTGTGTCCTTTTTTAATACTTTGTTTAAAATTATTTTGAAATTTGCATATAAAAAATGCAGTTGTGCATATTTTATGTTCAATGGATTAAAACCATTGTTTTAGAAAGTAAATCGCATTAAATCTTTTTGTTTTATCGCTTTGTCGAAATTTGTTATTTAAAACGACTTATATAAAAGTATTTATCTTTGAAAGATTGGAATGAAAAAGCGGCCCTAAAATTTGTACTGTCTCTCTGGCCCTGCCTGCAGATTTTTTTTTTTTTTTCACATCAGGTTTTAACTGATGAGCAAAACTTGATTTTTGCTAAAGCTAAACTTGATTTTTGTAACGTAAATATGTTATATGTATATTTTAGAAGTATTACAACACACATTTTGAGTTACTAAGTCATAATATGAAAAAAGAAATTACATTAATATAAATAGCAGTAAATGAACATAGATGTGGATAATATTCAATTGAAAAAGTTCATTTGTAAAAACAAATTCCGCTATGTTTGTAAATTCATACAGGTCTGCAATTGAATAGATTTGATGTTGATTCAATCGTTCATCAATATGGTAATAGATACCTATGGGTTTCTTCTGATATTGCAAAGCAGATACTTTTAGATAACAAACTTATTCAATATGATTCAAAAATACTTTTAGTTCTACAGAAAAAATATATTAAGGTAAATTTAAAACATCACCTTTAGTTTTTACATTTTTTTATGCATTCAAGACAATTTTTTTTATCAATTATTCCTCTTATGATTTCAATAAAAGTTATTATTTTCATATAACAGTAAAACTAAGAAATTAATTAATTAGTTTCTTAGTTAGCAATTAAGGAAAAAAATTCCAGTGTTACTAAATTTTTGTGTAAAATATTTCTAGCAAATTTTTAGCGTTGTAAATGAAAGCAGTAGGAAATTAATCCATTTTTTATTTCATGATTGATGAATCTGATGTAATTCTATATTTAGATTCTTCTATTTTATATAAACTAAATTGCAGTGGTTATGAAATTCAAATTAATTAAACTATTAACTAATTAATAATGAATAAATAAATAATATTAATTAAATTAGACAAACAAGTTTTTTTTAAAGTCTAATTAGCCATTTTGTGTAAGCAAATACAAAAAAAAAATGTTAGTAAATAACTAAGCCGATTTATAAACAGTGACTTAGAGTCATTTATCTTACTTCTGTTATTGTATATCATATCAATGCTCCGACTAGTTTCTTTCCTGATGGTTGGTTTGCCTTTCATCCTTCGATGCCATACGAAAGCCCAAGCTAGGAGGACCACCAACTGGGCGACAAGGAACAACGAGCACGAAATGACCAATCCAGCCATATTCAAGCAAGTAGGGTTGGAAGAAACAGCTTCATCTGAAAATAAAAACTGAATTAGTCAGAATTTCAATTATTATATATTGCTTCATTGCCTAAATCCTAAACAACTTAATCGCTTAAATTAATGACGAATTTGAAATTTCTGAAAAACCTTCATCTAATTGCAAAACGGCCTAGTAGCATGTATAATATTTCATGATATTAAAATTTTTTTTATATAATTTTATTAAATAATAAATGATATATTATATCGCACAGTATTGTATAATATATGCAATAGCATGTATTAACTGGGGGAATCATGAGTATATAAATATTGTTGCGATTCAAAAGAATGATTCATAATGCTTCATAAAAACCCTAATAATTATTTTTCTTCCATACGTAAGTGTTAAGAGAATATTTTTGATGAATTACTGCCTCTTAATTATTGGAATTTATATAAAATATATTTTTATATAAAAATATATATACAAAATACTGCCACAATATTACGATATGCAATTATACTAGTACAATAGCTTTTCGCAATCGAAGAAATTAAACAGATGAGTGTCGGAAAAAAGTTTTGTCCGAATAAGGAGAAGAAACTATGAGCTTTAAAGCATCAAAACTTTAACTAATGTTACAGAAATTCAGCTGAAATCTCATTTCTGACACCAAATGTTAAGGAAAAATTACTGCGTTAAAACCCTACGACTGGTTCACTTGTAATGGGTGTATGGTGTAACACAGTCAGCAGGCCTCAGCAACAAAAAAAAATGGCGTTTATTAACATGACAACACGAGTACAGTCGACAAAACACAGCCAAGAAGTGCACAAGTTATACACAGCAACACTTACAACAAACAACCCACAAGTGGTAATTGGTAATAAATAGCCACAAATTCACAGAAAGGGACTAGACAAAACTCAGCAGAAAAAGCGAATCTACGTAGCTATGCACTAAGATCTCTCTAAACGCCTGTTTTCTCCACTGTCTTCTTGCTTTCGCTGTACCCAACTACCGAGACGACTCGCTACTAAACGACGTGATTCGATGCTGCTTCAATATTTATCTCTAAAATTCGGCGGATGGTACAAATTCTCAATTCATTAATTGCTGGAGCATCACTTAACGCTTGCACTTCGCTGAACTGACCCAATTGTCGCTGACTAATTGTACAACTATACGACTAACTTCAGCAAGGTAGACGGTCTTTTATAGTTTCCGGAGTAGCGCAGAGAAGATTCTCGAAAAATCAAGCATAACTCGTCTCCTATTGGACCTATCGTCAAAATTTCTGAAAATTCATCATCCATTTTATCGATAGATTCGTCTCCAAGTTTGTCGCTAAGCCCGGGTGTCATGGATGGCATCCGATCAGCATTCTATAGAGCTGATCGTAAAATGGGTTTTCCTACGATGGAACTTATTGTGCTGGGAAGCAACATTACAGATTCTTAACACTAGTCACAAAAGCGCAAATGTAGTCATGAAGAAACAATTGATCTATAAATAAAAAACAGTACGCTGTCCAATTTAGTGGAAATGGAATGAAATTATGAAAAACGATGGTAAAAGGGTTAAATAAAAACCCGATTAAACTGTATTGTTTTTATGATCTTGAAACAGGGAAATACTTGTCTACTACTAAGAAACGTAAATTGCCATCCTCTTTTTCTCAAAATGGTGGATTGAAATTTAAATAAAAAATGGAAGAATTCAAAATTTGTTTATAGGGATGAATAATTAGATAAGTGGATTGAACGACTCAGAGTATTCGCTAGATTATGATCAGTAGTGAAGCTGTATCTGTAAAACATTATTTATAAGTAAATGATAGATTAATAAATATATAAAAACATGTATTATAAATATTTCTCATACATTATAATTTATTACATTATCAGTGAATATTAAATGAGTATTTGCAGAACTTCCGTTTTTTTTTTTTTTTTTAATTTTCCCAAATGTTCTTTTACCACAACAGAGTGAAAAGCCTGGAGTCCATTGTAATATGGCAAATGCATTGTATATGGAACAAACATTCAAGTAATTTGCACAATAAGTACCAATAAAAAATAAAATTGTTTTAGTTTCATCATGACGTTGATGTTATGCTTTAAATTATTACCTCTGGAGAATTTATCGTGTTCGTCCAAGTAGTTGTCCATTCGGCGACTCTCTCTGTCGAATCCGAACTTATCTGTAATGTGAATGGTTTGTACGACGACCAGTTCATCTTCTTCGACTGAGGAACGTTTCCGTCTTTTCTTACCGAACGACGTCAGACGCTGGCTGACACCATCGAAAGATCGTACGCTGCAGTCGGCCTAAAAAGAAATGCAAGTTTAGTATATAGATATTATGTTATTTTGTTTTTTGCTGCAGAGTATAATATGTAATGCAGAAGGTTCTGTATATTTCTTATGCAGAAACATCTTTCAATCAATATCATTTGTTTATTACTCGAAATATCCGCCTTAAGCCACATTTCCATGGCCCCTTGCTTTTATGAATAAGGTTATACATTTGCCATCTGACCTATTGTAGGTCCACTAATGCCTCTGGACGTCTGTCGGGAGCTACCCACAAACTTTTGGTAAAATGAGCAGATATCAAAAAGCCCCGGAACACCACAAATGCGGGGTAAGAGTGCAAAATATGCGGACTCAAGGTGCGCACGGGCCATGGAAATGGAGCTTTATTAGCACTAGATATTTCTAAATATCTCCGTAGTGTTGTTCACTGTTTTGAATGCAATACAATGTAGTGAATCTATTGTAAAAATGTGGTTGGGCATTTTTGGAGGGCAAGTTTGGAGGATAATATATCATGTCCGAACTAATGCTTCACAAACAGCAGTACATATGTGTTTAGATCTAAATATCAGCTATATAAAATATAAATAGTTGCATATATATATGTAGTGTTTACATATAAATAGTAATTAAGATATTTCGTATATTAAAAACAACCTATATCAAAATTTACCTTGTATAAGAAATTATTAGTTTACGAATTTATATTTACCAATATAGCATATTTTGTTGTGGAAGTAAATATGAAGTGAAACATAAATATGGGTTTTTAAAATCCTCAGTATCTTGTAATCGCATAACTGTTTTTCATTATTAAATAGCAAATGCATTGGCAACTTTTATGAGATATATAATAAGATTTGTAACTTTTTGAATTAATTTTTGATGAAATTGTACAAAAAAAAAAGTAAGTAAAAAAGTAAGTAAAAAAAAGCCGCCTTATTATAAGCATCTATGTATTTCAAAATAATCCAATTGTACTATGATAGTTTAGTTAAATTTTTGTTTGCTTTTGTTGCAAATACAAGGGTAATTTTGGGATGAATTTAATAATGTTGAGCAATGCTGAGATGATGAGGAAGGCATTTGAACCAGCACCTCTTTTTCAATTAAATGTGCCATTGGGGCTAAATGTCTTCATTTATATTAGCAGGAAGCCATTTGATTCTTGGGGATTTAACATGTACCAATCCCGCTTATTTCGCTTGCATTCCTTTGGTGGAATCAAGTTTTGAATTTGGAAAACACCAAAGTCGAGACCTTTAATATGCTGCCTTCATTTGATTGCAATAATAAGTGCGTTATATTATTGAAAAACATTGCTTTTGACGCAATGGAAACTTTTGAAGTTTCCGCCCTTTTTAGACGGATGCTTCGAAAAGGCAGGGCCGCGGCGGCCTGGTAGTAAGGTCTCGGCTTCGGAACTGGAGGGTTTTAGGTTCGAGGCCCGATTCCGTTGAAGAACCGTCGTGTAAGCGGATCTGGTGCACGTCAAATCCGTCGAGGCAAAATGTCCTCCCGCTGATGTTTTGTTTAAGTTTGGAGAGAGAGTGCCAGCTCAGTTGACGTCCTCGTCATCTGACCACGATCCAAAAATATGAGGTTCGTCCCAAAATAACCCTTGTGTTGCTTTAAAAAAACGGTACGTTAGTGTAACTAAACTAAACTAAAGCTTTGAAAAGTCGTCCTGATTATTGGTTATCAAATAACTCGGGATTATCGAATCTTTATCAGCTATACTGTATACGCTAGAAAAAATAGCTTTCAGTTTGACGAGTTATTAATTATTTCAGTTAATTCATTAAAAATATCCCGTTATACATTGAAACAAAGTTTCATTTTATACGTTTCCATATTAATCTTAATTTAACATTCATCATGGTCCAACCATGAACAGTATCACTTTCCCATAATTCGATTAAGAAATGTTAGCGGGTATGATTTATTAAGCTTCTTAATTTAATGGGCCATCCGTTTCAGATGGCAACGAGATAACATAATTAATATATTTGCCACCATCCCATCCGATAAACACCACGAGCATCAGCATCTACTTTTCTAATATATAAGACTATTCAAATTTATGAGATTTGAAAATTGTCTTAACAGACGAGTCTCTCAAAATATCTCACGCATTAAGTGATAAACACTTGAAAAGATGGAGAAGGATTTACAATGAATAATTATGTTTGTTTCTAAGTAGCAAACATATTGAAATGAGATTGCTATTGAAATAGAGTACATTAAAAATTTGTTTATTTCAAGCAGTTTTTTGAATTAATATAATAAAATCATTTTTCTTTCATATATTTTTCTTTCTTAATTTTTTAAATTTTTCATATGTAATTCACCCAACGAATCAACTTTGTTAGGCAACATTCTGCCATCATTTGAAGCACATTTGTTATCCTTTGCACTTTTTATGTGTAAAGAGCTTGACAGGCTTTTAGAAGAAACTTTAGCCTTCTCACAGCATAAACAGGCATTCTTTATTCATACTGCAGAATAGCTTTTTGGCAACCGTTCCGAAACACCGCATTTGCATTTTTTTGGGAGGGAAGGCATTAAATTCCATCACTTTTTGCATCAAAAACTGTCAAATATGCTAAAGTAAGTGTTTTTTGAATACCAAAATAGAATTTTACGGCATATAAAATGTTGTTTTTGTGTATAATTTTATTATAATTGAATACATATAATTAAATAAATTGAATGTATATAAATAAGAAAAATATAATAAATTGAATAAACATAATTTATAAATATAATTGAATAAATAATATAAAATGTAATGATAATTTAATAAATATGATAAAAATATCTACAATTAAATAAATTAGTTGTAGTAATTTCATCATATATAAAGTAGTTTTAATGAAATTAAAACTACATTAATATACTATTAAGTATAAATTACAATTTATATTTGAAAATTCTTTAAAAGAATCCGTGTTATTTTTATAAACAAATAAGCTACAATAAAACATTTTTATATATTTACAAACTTGCAAATTTTTTCTATTCCCATTACAAAAATTTTCTGAAACACTAAAAAAACCCAGTGAAAACTACAAACGTCAATGATTAGATTCTTCATTAAAAAATATCTAATATAAAAAATTTTCAAATAAAAAAGTCATTAATACATTTACTTTTATTAATATTACCATTTTTTCATATTATAATGACTTTATTAGCCATAAGATATATTTATTATTCTTCTATATGAAACAATAGTTAAATGAAAAACAATATAAATCTAAGAAAAAAATGTATCAAATTTATTTTTGTAATTACTATTTTAGACGCTAAATTTTTTCAATTTTTTTTTTAAACTGGACATCAAGTTTTTATGAAAGTTTGTGAATGCAAGTTTTTATATCCACTTTCTGTAAAAATAGAAATAATAATTATTAATAATATTTAATTAATAATTTTTTTAATTATGTCAATAGATGTTAAGGTTGCACACATTAAATTCTCACTACATTTTTAAAAAAAAAAACGAGTTAACCTATCTAGATGAAAATTATCTGAAGGAGTAACAAAAAATTTGAATTATTTCTTAAGCATTCTTCATACATATTTTAATGCGATTGCAGAATAGTTTTATAAATTTCTTTATAAATTACTATTTTTTAATTTAATTTACATTTTAATTTTCAAGATTTATATTGATATAAAGAAGTGCAAATATAATAAATCAGTGAAAATATATTTGTTTATTTAAACAGAAGAATAAGAAGATTATGGAATATTTTAAGTGAATAAATACCCTTTGCATCTCTTAATGTTGTTTAAAAATTGTTCATTGCCTGCATCGAATTCCGTAAATATTTATCACTTTGCATAACATCCTACTTATCAAGGCATATTTTAAATGCGACTTTCTATGAACAGCTTAATATTCATTGCCAATGATGATGTGGAAACGCAACCAGCTGGTAAATTTAACATGATGCACTGCTTAAATATTTCTCCCAAACTTGAAATTTCTTAATTATGAACGAGTTTTTATAAAGCAGAATAAAATACAACTTATGGTATACACTATCTTTGAAATAGTTGTAGTTGGAAGCAGTAGAAACAAAGAACGAAAACGAATTTATTAAATCGACTAGAGCTTATTTTTATTAGAAAACTTCTCCTGATGTTGAAAATCGATAAGCAATTGTAAATGTATCATTAATCCAGAGAGACATTGAGTTCAACATAAGATTCGTATAAGCACTGGTTTATATTTGAAGATGTAAACATGAAATGAAAAATTAATAAAAGGTAATATCTGAAGCTCCAAAGAGTTATTTTAATTAAAACTACTGTCCAATTTTAATTCAAAATTCTTTCTATTTCTCCTAACCAATTTCAAATGTTGTGTCCTTTGAGAATGCATCAGAAATATCCTTCAAAATTTTCTTCTGGAATGTCATTTTCTAATATTGGAGAAAACTTCCCAACATAATATGCAGAGAACCACTTTAATGAGTTTTTGCTTTCGTATATTTTGTGTGTTATGATATTGATAAACAATGACAAAAGTTATTCATTGCAAATATTGACTTCATTATGAAATATTTCGAAATAAATTTATACATTTATTTTAAAATAAAAAAAATTAAAAAATTTTAATGAAGATACTGAAACTATTATAAAGATTAATATACTTTAAATTATTTATCCATATGTTAATTCAAGTATAAAAGAAAGGTTTCATCTGTAGATAAAAAAATAAACTATTTTGTTTCTTTCTTGCCACATTTGTAACATATTAACTAGAATATTATGATCGATAAAGGTTAAAACTTTAGTTTGTAGTTATTGCTATGAACAAACAAATTTCTGTTTGTAAAAATATTATTTATTTAAGTATTTTATCATTGTTGACATTGATTTTTTTTTCTTTGTTATAAAGAGACTGAGGTGATAGATAGTTCAGTATGTAAAACTTCCCTTCGCAAAAGTAAAAGGATGGATATTTTCAATGCTTAAATTACAAAAAAGCAGCATTCTAAAATGAGTTAAAAGTATTATTAATTCTTATATTAGATTAGACTGGAAAATGGTAACAATTTTAAACTTTAAGCACATTATTTTATTAGATAATAAAAACCATTGAAGCTTCAAAGTAAATCAAATTTCTTATTCAATAAAGATTTGTTTAAACTAAACTTAGCTTAAGGCTATGATGATGTGAAAGGACTACCATTTCGAATTTATTATAATTTGTTATAAATTTCTTTAAAACAAATGTATTTTCCAGGTAAAAACAGGTAGTTTGTCAAATCAAATGCGAAAAATTGTTTCAGATTTTTTTTTGTATTTATAAATATCTTTTAACAAAAGCTACGATATTATTAAATATAAATAGAATTATCGTTTTCCTTTTTGGATAAGAAAAGGTTAATCTGTTACATTTTAAAACATATTTTTTGTCATTAGCCTTATTTATTTATATAGATATATAAAAAACAACTTGTCTTGCTCTTAATATCCCTAAACAGCAGTGCTTATTTAAGAAATGTAAAAAACGTAAACAAGGCATTTTTATTTTAAACATAGAAAATATGTTTCGAGAACTGTAAATAAAATGTCATATTCTTTGAAGATATTGCTTTACATTTATTAGATTAAAAGATATTGACCTAAAATATAGTATATTTCATTTGAGGATAGAGTATACAAGAATTAATTCCACACATTTATTACAATAAAAATATAGTTCAAAAATTCAGTAAACTAATTTTACCTCGAAAAATGTATAAATATATATTTTTTGGGATCGCATATTGATGAAATGTATATGTAATATAAAGCATATATGAAATGTATATGGGATACAACATTAAATCAATTTTAAATTAATAATATTAAATATTTATTAAATTTTAAAATTTTTTTGCTACGTGAATATAAATTTATAATCGAATATAGCCATGGATATAAACATATATAAAATGTTATTATCAATTTTTTTAATTATTTGCGGTTTAATATAAATATTACCGATGTACATATTCTAAACTAGTTCCATTTTCAAAGTTCTTGCTTTTGATTTCTTTAACATCAAAATGATTTTTTTAAATAAGTATTTTTTCTATTTATTTGACTGCTATCTGGCGAATGATCTGAATACTCTCCAGCATTGCTTGTGTTTTTAATTTGTGTTAAGGAACCTGAACAGGAAATTAAAAACTTAATTCAATGATTGAGACGCACTCATCTAGATAAAAAGTTGCTTTACTAATTTTAGTAAATTTACTAATTTTAGTAAAGACATCTAAAAAATATAAAATTAATAATACGATGAACAATCAATAGACTCTTTTAGGCAATGTTTATGTTTCGTTAAAACAATAACAATATGTAAAAATTGAAAAAAGTTGCATTTTTGCACTCATAAGTTCTTAAGGCAAAGCTATTTAGCAAAATGAATACATAATAATTATTTAGAAAATTTAATTATGCATTTTTCTACGAACATAAATTAAAGAAAGGCTATAAATATAATTCTTTTTCTGTTTTGAATGCTAAATACAGTTTAATTACCATTGATAACGGTTACTGATTTTTTTTGTCATTTTGTAACCATAACAATGTTTAACCATTTTATTACTAAAAGATTGGGACTCCTACGACTTCAGAATACTGAAACGCCTGAACCCCACACTTTAAGCGAGGATTCCTTACGCCCTTCAAAACAGGAAATACTAGCTCGCATTCACAAGAAGCATAAATAGAAGAGGTCTTTGCTTAGTTGATGGCTTTTAAAAGTATTCGAATCGTATTATTTTAGTTATATTTACATTCCTTTTTGAAGAGATAAAAGGGATATTTTAGGGTGATATTTTCAGGTCAACTGATGAAGAGGACACTTGAATCTTCTCTTCCTACAACAAACTTCTGTAACAACCTATGGGAAATCGTTTAATCCAATACTTCAAATTTGTATCAAGGAATGGATTGGGCTCTTAGTCAAATCTCAATCTCTTCATGAAAAGAAACTGTGGAAGAAAACGAGCAAATATCGATAGCTAATCATTTGTACTTAATGAAAAAAGATGAATATTTTGCATAGATATTAGGACGATCCCCATATTTTGTTTAAATAGGCGTTTTTAGACATTTTTGAAACGAAGGAGACAACAATTCTAAGACTAAGTAGAAATAAGAATCTAAATAAATAACATTATCAAGTGAATTTTTTTCTAGACAAATAATAAAGATTTACCTAAAGATTAGAAATACTAAATCTCAAGCAACATAATGTGTCCAGTATATATTAAGTCGATTTAGATTTTTTTTAAAGATATCAATAAAATTAATTTCACTTACTGGCTCACAGGATGGCAAGCAAGGTGTGACTAGTGCTTTAAACTGTACTATTTCAGAAGTAGGAAATTTGAAAGCATCGAAAGTTGCCTGAAGAACTTTTGTTTCGGTTCGGGCCTTTGAAAGTGCTCCCATGATAAGAGTGTCAGTTGGACAGCTAGAGAAAAGAAGTTTTTAAATTAAAGTGTAGGTTAGCAAATTTATAAATAATCCTCTTATAATAAACTATCTCTCTAAAATAACTCCTCTTATTAACTTATTATTTACATAATTTATTACTAAATTAAAATACTGAATATTTTTAATAGAATATGCAATTTTTTTCATTTATATTTCATTCAAAAGTGTTAGTTAAAATTCAATCATTTCAACTAGATTTTATTGAATTTCAAAGTGCTTTTCAAATAAAATTAAAATTTGAAGTTGAAAAACGAAAATTAATGAAAAATTATTATTAAAGAAGCTTTCTAAGATATTTTTTATCACACAAAACATATATATTTATTCGTAAGTTTAATTATGTATTCTGAAGGGATCATGTTTTTGTTTTTTTCGTTTAATTTTGCTTTTCCTTATATTTTCTTATCCGAATTTAAACTTTTGCATTTTACTAAATTTCTTTACTACGTAAATATTAAATTCAAATAAGGTGTTGCTCTTTATTGTTCATCAAAGTAAAAAAAGAAGTTTATCATAAACTAACCACTTAATATATATATATTTTTTATTTTAACTCAATGAAATTAGATTAAAATACAGAAATTAAGTTTCAATGATAATACAATTTCTTTACAAAAAGTTCCAATTTTATTCGACAGATGGCAGCACAACAGTAATATTTAGAAAGTAAAATACTAGATGGCAGCACAAACTCAAATACAAAGAAATTCAATTTAAAAGCAATCGTAAAGGGAAATAGCCAAACTTTAAATGGGCATAATTATTGATCGAATAAAATATCGTTCTCTGCTAACTTTATGTTTTTATTTAAATTTTAAACTATTTTATTTTTTCTCTTACCCGAGAGCATCGATGAGTAAAATTTCACTGTTATCTATGCCATCCATTGCAACAAGTTCTCGGACAAAAATATCGTAGGGACCTAAAAAGAAATAGAAATATCTTTAGTAACTTACAATATACACATTTACAATAAAATAGTCAAGATATTTAATTTTTAAATAAAATATAAGTATGTTAGTACAATAATTTTATACTCTAAAAAAAGTTAGCATTCGCTATAATAATTATACAAATGAAGAGATAATTTTTCAGGAAAATACATCAAAGAATTTGTACATATAATCTATTATTTCAAAATTATAACTAAATGAAATTGAAACAACATATTAGAAATAATGTTGCAGACATCATTCAATACACAAAATTCAAAAATTCTAAATATAGAAAAAGAAAAAAATCTATTGCTACACATTGCATAGATTTATTTAAAAAATATCAATCACTGTTTCGTCTATTTAGCATAAACCAGTAAAAAAACAGGGGTTTTTTTTTTTTTGCAATTATTTCATTCAATCGCAGACTGTAGGGTTAGAAATACTAACATAAATGTTTGACAAATAGCAATCACTCATTTCTTCATTATAACCAGAATTTATTTCCTTTCTATGAAAATAAAAGAAAATTTTCTAAATCATTTCTGGTCGTCCTTTTAGCTCCCATGTTCTTAAAGCTGTCATTTCTAAATTTCAAAAAAAAAAATCGGTTGAAAGAGATTATTACAATAATTCGTAAGAATATAAGGCTTTTTTAATAAATTTAATATTTCTAATTATTATTAATTTCTATGTAAATGATTTTTTTATATAATAAGAGTTTTCATTTACATTAACTCGGGAAAGGAAATGTCAGTCATCATTAAAGTAGTATTTTCCATGTTTAATAGTTTTATTTCAGTCACTGGAAAATTATATATGTTGTTTTGAAATTATACAATATATAATCCTAAAAACTGTACTTAGTTATAAAAGTGCGTGGGAGAGCTATTCTTTTAGAAATTGGTGATTCCAAGTGCATTCAGGATTTTAGTTATTTTCATTGCATATTAGAAAGTTTATAAACCAATAGTTAATAAGCATAGTAAGTTAATCACTTCAGAATGTTTTATGAATTATTGTTTTCTCCTTACTTTTGATGTGGTACAGACCTTTGTTTAAGATTCACTGATTCAGAGGCAGATTTAGGCATTTTGTGACCTTAGGTAGTGCACATTATAAGATTCCTGTTTTTAAACAAATTAATTTGCCATTTCTATACGTTTTAAACTTAATTAATCACTTTTATAGCTTATTTATTTTGTCTAAAGAACTTTGTAAAAGTGCTTATGTTTATTTATTATTTATTTATTCAATATTCTTTAATCCAGATGTTCAATGTTTATGCGTACTACAATAACCGAGCTATCGTAATGTAACAAATATGGAACTATTAATATTTAGAAAAGTACTAGTACTATATATGCTTTTCTAAATTAATAAGATTATTTTATACAAATTTATTTGACAATTAAGCAAATAATTCTTTTTAATCGAGCTATCTGCGTCCCTTCCTCAGCAGCAGAGGCCGTAGGCTGTTGTCTAATCGGAAATCCGCTACTGACCCCACCCTCAGTCGGCTACAACAAATCCTGTCGATACTGCTTTGTTCAATGGTGGAGGGGTTGTCGGTTGTACACAAGAAGAACTGACCCTACCCAAATAAAGGATTGGCGCTGACTGACTCATGAGTAAAAATCTCTTACATCTGACGTCAATTTCAGGGAAAACAGCTCTTCCAAGAATTGGTGCAGAAAGTAACATACATCAAGCAATTTTTAAGATCGTAATCACATGTTATCGAACACCTGAATGATGTTTATATGTTTAAAATAAAAACAAATACTTACTTAATGCATATAATAATCTCATGTTACAAATTCGCATCATGTCAGAAGCTACTAAAATTTTATGATTGTTTATATATATATAATTGCAGGGCAGCTGAGTAATTATACTGATGATAACAAGACTGACTGAAAAACTTTGTTTTATTTTTGACAGATTTGAAATTTTGTGAGCCCCTTAAATATAAATTGGGGTTTCTATTTATGATTTATTCTCAACAGGCATAAGATCATTTTAGATACTGAAAAGAATATTAAATAAAAATAAAGTTGGAATCACTAGTTGATACACTTACCGTTGCTCTGCGTTAAAATATTTCATGTATGATATTTTTAATTTAAAAACTAATTTTGCACAAATTTTTATAATACACACAATCCTTTTACTATACAACGCCATTTAGCTGACTGCACTTGATCACTTCTAATCATTTGAAAATTAAGAGTATATAACTTTTTTTTCTTTCATTTCTTTTAGGTATCTTTAAACAAATGTTCTAAACCAAAATTTTTTTCCCTACAGATATGAAATAAAATTTTCAAAAAATAATGATAGATTTTATGTCTTATTGTTTATCGCTTTTAAAAAATCGATTTTGTAAAATTTTAAAAGAATTGATAATGGTTAAAGAGAATATTGTACAAAAAGGAATATGATATTATTAAAATAATAAAATTTTCAATTTTAAGATTTTATTAAAATATATCTTGTAAAATAATTTTCCTGAAATAAAAAAACTCCACAAAATATTAGCTGATATAGAATTAAATTAATGTTTAATTAAGTTTGCACCTCTTAAAAGTTACCGGTGTTGTTTCTTTGGTCCTAAAAATATGTGTGATAAGTTTATGCTCTAAATAAATTTCCAAAGATAAAGTATGTCTGGTTCATACATATATAACAACAGTGATCTATCAAGATTAATCAAATTCTAAATTCATGATAATCGCGTGTATGTTAATCTAAACTTACAGATAAACATGTTTTTTATTTTTTATTTTATGTATATATGTGCGTATTTAATAAATATATGGTCACTTTACTCATCTCATTCTGAAGAGATTCTCGTTTACTTAAGTCAAATCAAAATATCTTTGGAATTAATATTGTATCGAATATATATATTTTTTCCCTTCAATTCTAAGCATAACATTGTTTAATGTTTAGTAAAGTCTTTAACGAGAAAATAAAAAAGCGATGTATATGCTGTTAGCTATTCATGATATAACTTTAAAATGCTTAACGTTTACATGATTAAAAATAACAATGGAAGAAAGGAGTAAAGAATTGGGTTTCAAAAATATTATTCATTAATGGACACTTTAATTAATGCACTTCTGCAATCTAAATTCATCAGTGATAAGTGTTGAATAATGCGCAGTTCATTCTTTGTAAACATTTAGAGGTCTAGAGGTCAATAAATCATGGATTCATTATTTTTATTTTCTATTGTATGAAATTTTCAGAGAAAATAATCGTAAAAAAAAGGTAACAATGAGATTTGAGATGAGATCTAGTGCGAAAAAAAACCCTTTTTTTAAAATTAAGCTTGTTTGTCTGTATATATGTGAATAAGATAACTCATTAAAATAGCAGATTTAAATTTTGTAACAAATCTGCCAAGAAAAAAACGATAATTATTCACTTATCTCTATATAGTGGTATAGTGGTGTGCGATAATTCAAAAACATAATCTATATATCTTTTCGCAATTTAAAGCAACAATAATGATAATGTGGGCTTAAAATCTTCATTCAGCCAAACAACGAAACGAGTGCAATACGCAAAAAAGCGACTTGTGTCATGTCAGAAACTCCTTTTCATAATGAACTTTCAATTCAATTTGCATATGCATTAAACTGGAAACGATAAAATATTTGTTGCATTTAATAATCTTTTTTTTTTGGAAAAAAAAGTATCCTTTTGAAGCATAAAAACCTCTTTTGGAAAGAACATGAGCTTTTTGTCTTAAACAACCATTACTTCGAGGATGAACTGTGTCGCAAAATTTAAAAGTTTAGAAATGAATATTGGATATTTTGAAATCCCTTCAAGAAAAGTTTGGTTGCAGATGTATTTCGTTCAGAATTTAACAGAAAATCATAATTTTGGTGTAAAGATTAGTACTAGACAAACGAGCTTGTATCGAATTTTAGCCTATCATCTCATATTGTTTGAATCGTCAAATCAATGGAATCCAGCATTTCAGTTATCGCATATAGAAACATACAACTCTGAAAAGAAGTTTTTATAAAACTCTTGTATTTTTTTTATTGAATGCAGTATTTCTATCTTTGATACTGGGTATAATAGAAAGCAAAAATGTTCAAAATATAGCGTCTTTTACCCAATAATTCTTAGAACTTTTAGTATTGCATTTATGCATTGATGCATTCAATGAAACAAATTACTGCTTTTAGTAAAATGAAAACCCTTAAAGGAATACAACTTTTTATATGAATTCTAATTATTATTATTTTTATTAACTAAACATGTTATTTGATATGCATTCAATTTATACCATTTTACTGGTAATTTGTTTTTGCCCCTTTAAACCTGTTGCTTTTTTTGTTTTGAAAAAACTATGTAAGAACAATAGTTTTTTCTTCTTTACGTTTATTAGCAATGTAAATGAAACAGCTTTTCCAATACTATTTGATGCATTTTACTTTAAAAAAAGCCATTACAAAAATACAAATAAACTCTCTATCAGATAAAAATGTCATATAAAACCCAAATGACCAAATCTGATGCTAAAGGAATGAAGAAATCCAGCTTGTTTCAATAGAAAAAAAGAATGTAGTAATTTATAAGAGAAACATTAAGAAGAAAATTCTTTCATTCTTAGAAAAGCAAATATTTTCACAAAGTTAATCAATCATATAAAAAAAGCAAAACAACAAAGCCTCAATTAGGAGAAATTTTTCTTGGGATATTTTTTTGTTCTCAAATATTTGTGAAAGCAAAATTTAAAAAAAACGGGACGTTAAATAAATGCTTTTGTATTTTTTTATACTCTTTTGTAGTCTGTAAAAATTTTCAACGCTATTTATTTATGTTTATTTGAATGATAGCGCTCGAAAAGCTTTTTCATTTTCTGAACATTCTATTTACTCAATTTATCAGAAATAAAAAAAATCTTTAATTTATTTTTATTATTTTTAAAATTGAAATTATGAACCCAAATCAGAAAAGAAATATCGCATTGAAGGAAAAAAAATGGATATAATGGATTAAATGCTAGAGATGTCGTTTCAGCAATGTACCCAATTTTGTCTTCTTGGATATTTTAAAGTACGATTGAACCTTGATTAATGCTTATTTTTTGCCGATAACACATATTTTAAAAATGTTATTAAATAAATTTCTAACATGCAAAAGACATTCCAAATGCTAATGAAATGTAAAATTAAATTGATATTTTTCACTTGTGATTGCATATCCTTTTTTCTTGTTTGCATGCTTGAAAATATTGTATTTTGTCCTCAAATAATAAATTATAAATTGATGCTTGAAAAATAGGGTATTTTTTACACTATATTTATCACTGTTTTGAGCTATTTGATTGCAAAATATAGGCACGAAATCTTTCTTTGAATACAAAAAAATTATTATGAAAGAAACTGGATTAAATACAGTTCGTGAAGTTATTCCTTGATTGCAAAAAATTGCTGTTAAAAAAATTAAATTTAATACAGCAAAATTTGTTATTATGGAATAGTCGTTTTTTTAACTTCACTTAGTGCCAAACTACTAACTGGTTTTGATAGTGTAACTAATGCAGAAATAGTGATTTTATATTCCGAGTGTTATCAAAATGTTGACGAAGTCACGATGAAAATAGCATAGAATTGTGGGGTAAAATCTTCACACGATTTTACCCCACTATATTATTATTATTATTATTATTATGGCGCGTTATTATTTGCAACGGTAGTTAGAGATATTGATACACTTAAGATCATAGATGCTGTGTCTAGTGATTGCCAAATTGGATATTGTGGGCAATTGACAATGGGTATTGTGGTGAGAACTGGAATACCACTTCAACATTCTTCTAGATATCGTGCTTACATAAAAAGTTTTATTAAAAACTTTAAAATATATCGAAACAACCATAGGCTAAATTATGAAAGTTACTCTACTGTAATTTCTTATAATAAGGGGGCCAGTGTTTGTGTGTGTGTGTGTGTGTGTGTGTGCGTGCGTGCGTGCGTGCGTGCGTGTACATGTTACCCATTGATAACAGTGAATATAAAGTTTCGTAATGTCTGAAGAATTATAAACAGTCCTTACTTGTGTGGTGATCGTTGTGAACTGATCGAATAAATATTATTTGTTTAACTGTTTATAACTGATACTCAGGTTCATTCTTGAATTGCGAAATATGTATAACAAAATGTGAGAAGTGTGGTGTTGGATTAATATAAAATAATGACTGTTTCAAAGATTTACACATAATTTCGTATTTAATATGCATTTATATTTTTTATTGTCATTAAATGCATATTTTTTTGTATTCCAAATTGATTTTTATAACCTTTTCAATGGAATTTTGTATTTATGTAACAAATTAATTTTTAAAAGCATTTTGAGGAAATTCCTTTTCGTATTTCTTAAAATTATTCATCGTTGTTTAATATTATAAAATTTCGATCGCAACAAAGCGTTTATTAGCCGTAATCTGTGCTTAAAACAAAATTTCTAAAAACATTGTTACATAATTTATTGAATAAAATAAAGTTTCTTTCTAAATAATTTTTTAATCAGGCATATGTGAATTAATTAAGATCAACTGTGTAACAGGTTAATTTTCTGTTTCTTTTAACTACACTGATAGTCGTTGATGCTAAACATCATATTTTGAATAGTACTGTTAACATTAGAAATAGTTGTTACAGGGTAAATACTTTTAACAAAATAAATTTACATTAAGTTTTAAAATATTTACATCATTAATATTACTGGAACAATTGTTTTATAAAATTTATAATTTAAGTTTATTTTAATGAAACACTTCCTTTGTCGTCTGACTTTATAATGATGTATTCCGCTTTTAGAAATCTTCCTTTCCTCAAAGATTTTGTGTACTACGGCGGCTAGCATTTACAATAGTAAAAAACGGAAAATTATCAATGAGTTGCAGCACCTTCACCACTTTAAGTTATGAGAAAGAATTTAGTGATTAACAGACATCCTTCACCTTGATAGAGGATTAATACTCTTTATTATCGTTTTTCAGCCACCAGTCTGAACGGTGATCATCTATCTGAGGATCCTCCCATAAATAATCGCATTCCCCTGCGGCGTTGATTTTTTTTTTTTTTTTTTGCTATCAATTCTTGGATTATCGATAAATATGTTGAGCAATAATAAAAATTTATTTCTGTAATTATCGATTGTTATTGGTTAAAAAACTATCCTAAAGTAAATTTGCCAATAAAGGTACATGCAGATATTCAAACATCCATAAATTATTATAGTTTATGTTATTGATATAATATTCCCAAAAATGACGATAACGTATTTTCTTGAAGATAATTACCATGATTCATCTGCTTTTGATAAAGTAGATAAAGAATTTTTATTTATTCAGCTGGTGATGGAATGAAGATCATTATGATCCGTGTAATGGAAGCAAGAGGACATATGTTTTTAGGAACATTTCTTTAATAATCACATTCCACAAACACAAGCACAAAAGACAAGACACCAAAGCGCGCACCTTAACAGAACAGCATTACATCTCATTCTAATTACGATCGCAATCGCAATGCAATGTACCTAATTGGGCACGGCCATCTATTATCCAAAAGAGAAGATAGAGTAATGCAACTGCCACAAGCTAAACTATTTTTTACTAACTGTTCATGGTTGATTTAGTCATTTACGGAGAAAATTAGAATTAAAAAATCTATTTGCAAATTGCCTAAAACATACCTTTCTTGTTAATGGTTATGCCAGATCATACTCGTACTAAAAATTTAAATTCTATATCATAATAAATCCGTAGTACATTATTTATTTATAATAGCGGCCTTTGACGACCAGCTGGTTCGCCAGATATATTAATTATATTTAATTTCTGTTAAATTGTTAAGATAAAACTGCATGACATCGTCAAATTGTCAGACATTAATGCCGTGTTATTTTAATAGGCTTACATATGTTCAATTCATTGAGTATACGAATTTTTTTTAAGGGAGAATAGTGCCCTGACATGTTCTGTTCCTCTATTTTCTAACTTGAGCGGCATTGTAACTTCACTTTTTTATTCATCTTGTAAGTTACATTGATATTAAACAAATCCCTTCTTTAGCTTTCAAGAGTGGAAGAAAATTACGCAATCAAATATCTGATGAAACAATGAAAAATGATTTCGGTTTCAGTCATAACAATGAAAATATTATTGTGAAATATACTTAAAAATATGTTCAAAATTAAATCTAGATCAAATAATTTTTCAGCAACAAAAGCGGCATTATTGGAAAGATAATTTTTTGGACTTTAAAAATGTGTAAAAATAACTTTTTACGAGAATATTTTCGGCAGTTAGTGCGAAAATACATCAAATTTTAGCATATTCTTTAAGAAATTAAACTTCTAATTAAAATTTCAAAAAAATCGCTTCGATGTGCACATTACCAAAGTATATTTTACCAAATTTAGTAACTCTAGGTCAAACGGTCTGGTCTATAGAGCTCCTACACACATACATTCATCTTTATTATAATCTTTATGAGCAAATAATCAATCACCACTCAGCTTAATTTGATCCTTATTTCATAGGAGAAAGTAAGTGCCCTCTCCCCGAGAAATAAGCCTCAGATGAAGTCTCAGAGATTGTTGGCCATTTAGTCATTCACCATTTTAGTTTGAGCTCGAAATTCAGAGTTATTGTAAAAAGAATCATGAACAGTTTTAGAGTTTTGAAAAAAAAATATGATAATAAAACTGCTTATAATAATAAAACTGCCCATTTTTTTAAACAAAAGAATTAAATTATTTTTAAAAACAGGGTGGGTTTATTATTTATTTTTAATTATTAATTATTTTTATTATTATTATTAATTATTTTTACAGGGTGACTGTAATTAAAGTTCCACTTTCGATTGGTAATGAAAGGAAAACTACAGGAACAAATGTTATCAAACTGGTAATAGTTTAAAGAAGATTATGGGGAGTATATAGTTTATGGGCAGTATATAGTTGCTTGTTATAATTTAAAGGAGAATTTCTTTTCTGCCAAAAAGAAAAGTTCAGAAGCTCACCACCAGGGGTGAAATGGAATTGTATGCAATACTGTTAAGAAAAATAGAACATGAAGACATCGGTTAAAAATGCGTTTAATCGTTTCTGAAACGTGTTACAAAGCATGCTCAATATGTGTTATGTCAAAATCTTTGTTTATGGCGTTAATCTAAACAATTTGGCGGAACTGAAAGATGCGATACACCAACATGTGTCTAACATTCCTCCTGACATGCTAAGTTCCACTTTTAAGAATGCATCAATGCGATTTAACTTGCTTTCAGAAAATGATGGATGATACACTGAATGTGCTTTGTAATACATTTCAGAAACGATTAAACACTTTTTATAACGATGTTTTCATGTCATATTTTGCTAAACAATATTGCATGCAGCGCCATTCCCCCACCCCCTGTTGTTGAGTTTTTAAACTTTTTTTTTGACGGAAAAGAAATTTTCATGAAATCCTTTAAACTATTACCAAGTTTGATAACATTTGGTCCAGTAGTTTCCTATTATGACTATTTGAAAGTGGAACTTGAATTATAACCACCCTGTATTTTGAACTGGAAACTTCTGATTAAAAAAATCGAATTGAAACATTAGTAAAAAATTTTGAGAATGCGATCAATGTTACGTGCTAACAACAAGCCTTTAGTAAAATTTGAGTCAGTCCGGTGTTCCAATGACAATATATGCCTAATTAACAAACAACAAAAATTATTTTAATACTCTTTAGTGACTGATTTAATTATTTTTGTTTAAATGGTGGATTGAAAACACAACCAATTATTGTTTGAATAATTGAATCATCAAATCGATTTTGTTTTCTCTTAATATAAAAATAAATTGTGATAAAATTATAAAACCTAAAAGCAAAATAACTCTCTATATATATAATTTAAGAAAATAACCTATAGAAAATAAAATTTAATGTCTGTGAACAGCAAATTTTCAAAAGCATATAATGCATTTGATAAATTTTGTGCTATAAAAATTTCCCTTTTTCTTAAATATTATTTGAAATTAATGTTCTTTCAAAAGCTCACTGCTAGAATATTGATAAATTTAGCTTTTGATTCATAATAAGCTGAACAAAACACACAGAACCACGATGTTTACTTTCTTATTTCTATACTTAAGCAAAGAAATTCTTGAACTTCATGTCAAAAACTCAAACATTCATTTAAAATTACTACAATTTTTGGTATTCAATAAACTTTACGGAACACGTTTTTTTTCCTTCGTTTTTATACTTGATAGAATTTTCAAGAACTAAAGAGAAAAACTAATCGAGTCATATTCGTTCTTTCGGAAATGGGGAAAAACAAAGCACACACAGAATTCTTCTTATTTACGAATCTTTCAATTCAATTTGGCGGTTTTTCGTGAGAAATGCATACATTTCTCGGCGAGCTCATTTATTTTTCTTGGTAAAAGAAAGAAATGTTACCTAATGAGGCGGTTGCTATGCCTAGAATATTTGCGAGAGTGCGAAATATATATTATTGGTTCGTCTTTCAGGAAAAGGGATTCGCAGGGGATTGTAAACGAAATGCATACATTCGTATTCAAGACTTTGAATACTAAAGACAATATTTTTGTTGTTTAAAAAAATAAAAGATATGTTGAAGATACATTCAACTCGTGTCATTGTTGTTTACTTTGTCAATTCCAAATATTTATTTTCCTTATTTCCCATCCAGCCTTTCACTTCCATTCTTATTTTGAAAGTCAAGTTTTCTATATTTCAAATGAATAAAATAAAATCACAAAAGCGGTATAGAGAAGAATGCGCTTCGTGTTTATCTAGTAAAATCCAGTAGTTGGATAGTGCTGCAATGAACTGGTGATAAAGATCTCAAATTCAGGGCCGGGGAACTTCAGGTTCAAAATCCGTTTCCACTTCATATATATATGCGAGCCTGATGCATATTTAACTGACAGGCATGAAGTTCTATTTATATTTCAACTTGCTGAAATATTTTTTGACGACTCTCGCATCTTGCATGAAAACAGGACATTAATATAACTAAACTAATATAACGGCAAATACTTTAGATTTTAATGAATAAAAAGTTTATTCGGTTTTTCGGTAATTCCATGAATTACTTTAATGACACGTCTAAATAGCGAAATGAATAAGAATTTTCGAGTTCTAAATTTGCAATTAACTCAAAATAGAAATTAATTTATAAAACGCACAAACAAAAATCGCTATGACATGCTTAAATATCTCCGTTATCTTTATGTTCTTATATGGATTTAAGTAATAATAAGCCCACTATCGTCGGAGACCAGCTGCAAAAACACCAAATGAATAGTATAATTTATTCATGATAATCAATTTAGAACACGAATATAATAACGAATGGTATGCCATATGAAAGACATAGAAAGTAATCTCTAATTAATTTGCATTAATATTTCCTATTCCACATTTTTAAGAGCTGATCTTTCCGCGTATTACATAATAGAACGGCAAATTCTAGTATATTTTTTGATAATGTAAGACATTTATATTATAATACTATATTCTGTTATACAAACGCATTTTTTCTCTTACAAAAAGATACATAGAGAGAGTGGGCTTAACCTAACTTTCCCTGTATGGAGGTATTTGAAGCAATAAATAACAAATAAAATAGAACGTTTGGAATGGAAATTTATGGTGATAATCTAAACAATTTGGAGGTACTGAAAAATGCGTTACACCAACATGTGTGTAACATTTCTCCTGACATGCTTCCACTATAGAGAATGCATCAATGCGATTTAATTTGCTTTTAGAAAATGGTGAACGTCACATTGAATGTGCTTTATAACACGTTTCAGAAACGAATTAAACACTTTTTAAACCGATGTTTTCATGTCCTATTTAGCTTAACAATATTGCATACAGCGTCATTCCCCCCCCCCTTCCCCTAGAATTGAGTTTTTAAACTTTTCTTTTTTTGGCGGAGAAGAAATTCTTATGACATCCTTTAAACTATTGCCAAGTTTAATAACATTTGGTCCAGTAGTTTTTCTTTTATGACCATTTGAAAGTGGAACTTGAATTATAACCACCCTGTATTTAGAATTGTAAACTTCTGACTAAAAAAAACGAACTGAAACATTAGTAAAATATTTTGAAAATTCTATCAATGTTACTTGTTAACATCAAGCCTTTAGTAAAATTTGATACATAGATAGAGTGGACATAACCTAACTTTCCCTGTTTGGAGATATTTGAAGCAATAAGTAATGAATGAAACGGAACGAAATTTCATGGTCGAACTCTAGATGGCATAGGTAGATATTTCTCCTCGTAAAAACTTACTAGAAGGTGCCATCTCAATATCTAGTACAGAAAGAAGGTTGGTGCATGACACTGTGGGCCAGTGAACCTTAACGCTGATTAATAAAAGATTATTTTCTATGATTTTTATACTACATACCATTCATTTATGTATGCGCACTTTTTTTATCACTCGAAACATTGATGAAATCTTGCACGATCCATTTATCATGTATTTATTACGATCCTTTTTTCTTTCATACGCCACCATTTCATTTCCAACTCTCCTTTATTGATGAGTTTCTATTACTAAATTTTTTGCAGTATTCATCTCCCCGTGTTTTCACAATCTGCATGTGAATGTTGGTTTCACTGTATATATTAGTTTTAGCAGCTAAATCTTCTAAAGAGGTAACGTCAGTTTATTGTCGCTCTTTATTATTTTATAATATTATTGCATATTAAATATAGAGAATTCTGATCAGTTAATTACGCTTACAAAATAACGAAACATACTGGCAAATGAAGTTAGGGAAATCGGTGCAGTTATTGATGTTTTCGAATCAGAACAATGTTTTGTTTTGTTTTGTGGGAATGTTTTAAAAATGGAGGGTGACTGATTTACTCAAGAATGATTACTTTCATGTGAAATGAAATAGGATTTGTGGTACAGCATGTTGATTGGTTTCTTAGTTTTGCTAATTAGTTTAAATATTTATATACTTTTAAAAAATGTGTTACCGGATGAAATTCGTTTACCGCTTAAATGTATTACACTACAAGTATTATAGTTTTATCAATCTCCACTCCATGATCAGAGGAAAACTTTTCAACTCCGAAGGAATTAGATCAATTTGAATGATAATTTATTATTATTATTATTATTATTATTAGTTCTCTTACGAAGTGTACTGACAGATGACTTGAGCCATAATCATTTCAAGAGATTGCAATTGCCAGTTTGCATTTTCACTTCAATTAGTTTTCCGCTCTCTACTCTACCATGCCAAACTGCAGCTGTTTTACAATAAATTTAATTCCTACTAATATTTATGATGAATCGAACTGTAAAATGACAAAATTTTTGACGAAGGATTACAAATCCGAGATTTTATTTCACTAAGGTTTACAACATTGGTGAGTCCCAAAGCAAAACGATATACCATGCTAAAACTTTCTAATCTAAACATGTCTAAAACTTTCTTATCCACACATGGCTAAAACTTTCTCATCCACACATGGCTAAAACTTT